>JBAIZL010000001.1:190971840-191491840 GCA_036971475.1 Prosapia bicincta
AGTACATGCACTGTAAAACCGTGTGAGTGTGTGTGTGTGTGTTTTTATTCGCGTCTCATTGAAAATAGTTGACCCTCTTTTATGTAGACCCTATGCTTTAATCATTTTACATTGTTTACCTATTTACAGACTCTTCATAAATAAACTCTTTGTATTTTTAAATACATTTCTAGTAAACAATTGATATTTAAAGAATTATTTCAGTTATTTATCTACTTCATTCAGCTATTGTTTTATATTTATGAACTTCCAAACTTACTAATTTGTTTCTTTCATCTAAAACATTTATATTTTTTTCAAATAAATATACATGTGCATTACATGGTAGACAAGGATAATAGCCCTGTCTGTATTTCTAGCAATTCCTACCTCATAATTATTTTACTGACGTTCCTAAAAGGCAGCTTTTAACATTAGGTTAAAGGCATAATTTGTGTTGATTTAAAGACGTTATTCGATCCCCAATACTAACATATGTTTACAATTAATCTTGTCCTTATGATTATAACATCCGAGAAAACTACCAAAGACAAATGCATATGGCTAAAACAATTTTCCAGATTTAAAAATGTCTACAACTAATCATTTAATTAACAATCTGATATAATATATTTTAAGGTATAAAAAGGATATAGCTTTTAAATGATTGTTTATTGAAATTTTTTAACGATTTTAAGTGCCTCTTTACTGGGTACCAAGGTACGATACAATAAATTGCCTAACTGGGAATAAAGGACAAGTATGGCAAGAATAAATAAAGGTTATATACGGGTAGTACAGTATTTAGCAATTTATTGTGTTGAGACTGTGATGCGATATATATATATATATATATATATATATATATATATATGTGTGTGTGTGTGTGTGTGTGTGTGTGTGTGTGTGTTTGTGTGTGTGTGTTTGTGTGTCTGCGTTTGTATGTGTGTGTGTGTGTGTGTGTGTGTGTGTGTGTGTCTGTGTTTGTATGTGTGTGTGTGTGTGTGTGTGTGTGTGTGTGTGTGTGCGCGCGCGCGCGCCCAACAGTTAAGCACTAACTTGGTTACATAATATTGGTTCTTTCATATTTTTGGTGCAGCAAATGCGAGGAGTTTAAGAATCAAAATACTTGAGAGATTTTTATGAGCACACTGTAGAAGCGTGATGCCTGTGTAATTGCTGTGGTTCGGAACATCGTCCGTTTTATGTACTCCTTTCTTCCACTGTTCAGGGACGTTATCTTCGATCAGGTTATATAAATCCCTATCTAGTGCTTCACTACCTTTCCAAGAGCTTTACAGTTTTTCAACTTTTAATAACGAGAAAGACTCCTCCTAGTTCCGGGAGATCCATATCCTCGTCAGGGGCTTAATAGTTTACTTCGTCAATACTCTTACCTGGTTTATGGTCTTCTTTAGATCCTTGATTCAGCTTAGTATTATAGTGATGAGCCCACCTCTCAAGGATATCCATTCTCCCAGTAAGGAGCTAGCAGTTTTCACTGCTACAAGCTGTATATCTAGGCTTGAATAGTGCCAAGCTTTCATTACCTTCTTTTGTCTTCGTCTTTCGTACTAATTACCTTAACATTTCTTTAACGAAATCCTACCTTAAACAGTAGTTAATAGCTATAGCATGTATATGTAATGTAGTATAAAAAGTGCTCTTTCATATAAAACAATATTTGTGTTATAAAATAATTCTATGTATGTGTGTCTTTTTTTTAATGTTTTCAATTTAAAACAACGAGTCTTATTCTTTTTACTGAAGACTTCTTAATTAGTTCAATAGTAAAATTATCTTTTGTAATATCGATGACATCTAGATGATTGTATAGTTATTGTAGCATGCTAAATAATTTTTTTCAGCAATTTATCACGTTACATTATTATTTGTTTTATTTTAACTAACGTAAGTCAACTTGATTTTTAACAAATAATTCTTTTCTATAATTATCATTATAGAGCTTTTGGGAGGGAGCCATTAAAAAAACCGGTAAGCAATAAGAGACATCAGTTAGCTTACCTTAAGTAGGTTTGGGATTCTGTTAACTTACCGTGGGAATTCTTTAGCTTCTGATCTGTCGTTCTTCATCTACGGCCCCTGGGTTCCAACCTTAGTGTTAACTAACATCATTTAAATTTTTAAAAGCGTAAAAATTATATTTAATAAAAAAGGGAAAATATTTTGTAAAATTTATTTAATGTAGCTAAATGTATTTATATTTTGAAAATTTCACTGTGGTAAAAAAAGTCACCCGAGTAATATTTCAAATGTGTAATTAGGCCAAGTAATTTCAAGTGATTACCAAGGTATGTTCATAATTTCGATTCCTAATATGTTTTATAAAAAAAAAATCAGTAAGTATAGTAAACCACTATGGATCCGACTAAAAGTTTTAAAATAAAATATTTGTAAAGATCAGAACTTTTAATTTGTAGAAGATTTCAAACTTTTGTTTAATTACAATTAATATTGTTCAAAGACCTTACAAGCGTAATAATTATATGTATTAACAAAGGTTGTTTGTAGTTAAATAGCGTATTACAAAATACCGAGGTGTTACATTATTTATTGTTAATGTAGTAATGTTGGTAATATAAATATAGTACCAGGAATAAATCATAAATGAAATTTTGTTTCTGATTTAGTTTTTATATGTCAGCAAATTGACAAATTTAATCATCTTGTCGCCAGTTAAAGTAACTTTATCTTTTTAAGTAGCTTATATATATTATATACTTATTGAAACACTTTTCTTATTATTAGTTCAATGTAATCTTCTCTGCTCCTTGAGAGGTAGGCTATATGGTAAATCCCCCACCTGCTTCAAAGTCATTCTTTATAAAGGTTTAATCTACCCCTAGGCATGCAGACTGAAAGCTAATCTAAGACCATTATTGTCAAACACATTGCCGTTACCAAAGCGTAGTTGCAACGTGTAAAGGGTTAGAGGATCAATGCTCTGAAAAATGTCTTCAAAAGATTTGATGTTTAATCGTGTTTGCTTTGAATCAGAATTATTCTAAATTTCTAAATAAATAATTTTAAATTCTTCTGGTTATACTTATTTCCTGCTTTAGCTTTTCTTTTTTTTAAGTTGTACACTTGCTTTATTTTTTTGGTATTTAATACCTCTTTCCAGAATGTATAAATTAAGAACGTAATTTAGTTAATACTTTAAATATTGGACGGTTTCTACTTTCCCGAATAATTCAGTAATTTCATTAACAGTCAACGTATTTAATGAATACAAATTTCTTTATTTTAATGCGATGTCAACTTATTTTTTTTAATTAGAATTTTGTTTTCCTTTTCCCTGCTATTCTATCTTTTTATTATTTTACTATAGAGTTATTTTATATTTTTCCGTAATAGTTTTACTTCATTATTAATAACCGATCAAATACTTTGTGGAAGGTAATTCGTTTAGTAGTAGTACGAAAAAAGATTACTTACGAATTCCTTTATTAGACGCTACTGACAGTAAAAATTATTGTTTACGAATTACTTCAAATCAAACCCGTGTTTGCGTGGGACTTTTCAGTTACCCAAGGTGTTATAATTTAGATAAAAATATTACTCTGATTACCTAAGATGGTTCACTGTAACCTCGAAATAGCCTCTTCATTATACCTACTTATATACCTCTACTTGTGAGATGCCTGTGAAATTTAAAACCCTTACGTGTTATTAGGTAAAAAAAAAAAACGTTTTTGCAAAATGTTCAAAGTTCTATTAAATTCTGAGTTCCTAAAGATTTATTTGAGCAAACAAAAATTATAACCTAGTTATGTTTATAATTTTAAAAATACTTTTACACATTATTCATTGAAAATTTACTTACAAATGTAAACATATTTAGCTAATTCAAGATGTTTAAAGATGTTTAATTCAAGATAAATCAAATTAAAGGAACTAAAACTATTATTCACGAAATCATAAACAATAAATTATTCTTACAGTACAAACAAAGATCACTCACGTTAACAGTAAACTACTATAGCAATCACAATGTGGACCCAAAATACGATGCAGTAGACAGACGCTGCGTCCTAGGGGATTCAGAGAATTCTCGTCATACGCGCACTCATTTTCCACGTCATGGTGGCTTGTGGCTAAAACAACAGAATGTGGATCTGTAGCATGTGGCCAAGAACAATAAATGTAGCAAAAGAATTTTTTTACACCAAACATCGTTACACACTGTAATGGATTTCAAACAAACAACTAGGTCATCCAATCACAAGATATTGTAAGCTAGCTGAGATTTCAACCTTACGAAAAATCACGTTATACGCGTGTATGGTTAATTTGCATTTTTCAAATGAAAATAATTGATTGAATATAATTAGAATCTATAGTCATAATTATAATCTATAATTAGAACATAATAAAATGTAATTTCCTTTTTGTAGCCTAGTTCTTAAATATTTCACCCAAATAACATTTCTTAATAACCAGCGGTGATTGCATCGTATTTAACAAAAAAATTCATACTTTTTAGATCAGTACCTATATTTGCAAACAAACCTAATTTTATCTTATAGAGACTAAAACTCCTCCCTAGCTAAAGTATCCTGATCTTTAACATTCTTCCTCACTTCTTTTATCGCTGTAACGGTCAATCCAAAATTAAAATTGATGCAGAAATTAGGCAAGTGTAAGAGAATTTAATGTATCCGTTCTTGTTTTAATTATTTCCACATTTTTAAAATATCTACAGCTTATTTTTAAAATCGTTATAATTATAAATATTGAACCAAATTTACTATGACTTCAAACAAAGATAATGTGTAATAGTTTAAAACCAAAGTTATAGTGCCAAAAAGCAAGCCATAAGTCTCTTCAAAATGTTTACTGCTTACTAATGTAGTATTCCCATATTAACTGGAATCTGAAATATATATGTATATATATAAATATATATATATATATATATATATATATATATATATATATATATATATATATATATATATATATACACATATATATATATATATATATATATATATATATATGTGTGTGTGTGTGTGTGTGTGTGTGTGTGTGTGTGTGTGTGTGTGTGTGTGTGTTGCAACGGGCTGGGGACCGTCGCAAGTGGGAAATAAGTAATTTCCTGTTTTTTAGAAATAAAGCTGTTTTTAAAATAATCAAGTAGGGAATTATACAATTAATAAAGAGGGAAAAATTAAATAAAACAGTAAATAGAATAGTTAAGCTAAATTAAAGAATGTTATAAAATAAATTTGTAATAACTAACTAAATTTGAACATCGAGAGTGAAGCGAAAAAATTCTAAGTGCCTAAAAAAGCTATTTTTCGAACCAAACCACGTAGAAATTTCATCGACATTTTAAAAGAACCACAATAACCTAGAATGAACATTAGAGAAAACAGAATTCAAAAAACTTAAGAAACAAAAAAGTTACAGCCGTTTAAATAAAATAGACATTTTTCAGTGTTCTAAAATTAATTATCAAACTATGCAAGCTAAAACAGATTCGTTGCCCGACTTGCCTGTACAAGGAATAAATCGAGCGATAGCAAACTTTGCAGGCGGGGTGCGGTAGGTTAGATTCACCGCTATATATACTTGGTCTCTAAGCCTTTAGAGACAGTCTGTAAAAATTTTCTAACACGAGGTGCCGCGGGACGCTATGCTGGACCGCGAGTAGAAACCGTCAGCAGGCCAGATGGACCATAACCTCAGCACTTTCGACATCCAGGACCACCAAAGGATGAAGGCTCCAGACTCAGCCTCCAGGACGCTCGAATAGAGGGAAACCACCACCGATGAACCAGGGATGGCGACTTCCGGTGCTCAAGGACCAGGGAATCCAGACGAGGGACCCCGAGGACCGGCAGGAACATCTTTGGCAAGTCATTTTCTTTATTCGATACCGTCACGTCAAATTTAGTTAGTTAATTTTATTAAATTCAAACAAATTTGCAAGCTTAAAACAATGACTTCACTCTTTATAAAATTTTAATAAATTGTATGCTAAGTAAATGAATTTATGTGTTCAGAATATTTGAAATAATGAATATTAAAATTACAAAAGGTTTTTGGCCATATGCCGTTTATTTAAAGGAAATGAGAAATTTTCGAATATTATAAATTTAAAAATTAAAGGTCATAAAATATGAATTTACCAATTCCATATAGAAGATAAAATATTATTATGTGTAATTTGAAAAATAATTTTATGTTTATGTCTATGTAATCAATCTATATGCAAAGTATAATTTTTTAAAGCATAAGAAACAAGAAGTAACTCAGTGAATTGTTTTGCTAATATAATTGTGTAATACTTTAAAGGATAAATTTTCTTTTTTATTTCAATAAATAGAGTTAAATATGTCATAAGAATCAAGATTATTTGCATTCCATCCTGTGTCAAATAACCAATAAAAACTGTTTAGCTTTTTCCAACTAATATAAAAATGATTATCAAATCAGTAAACAAATTTAATTAAATTTCATTAAATGGCAATAGATAAAGCCTAATGTTTTAAAGAGTTTCTCTCTACTAATTTCATGAGCTAGTCTAAAGATTAGTTGGTTTTTTTGTAATAAAAGTCCAGAGATTTATCTACTGGCAGATTGTGTTTAAGAGGACACAGGAGCCTTTTAAAATAGGTATTTTTAAACACAATCATATTTTGCACGTTCCCTTGCTGTTTCTGCAGATCATCATCAGGTGGTAAGACTCTGTGTTTATTACGTGTATTATTCTAAATGTGTTTCTTTCCAGCTGACTATTAATGTGACATGTGTGACTATACTTAGACCATACACTATTGATAAACTTATTTAGGAGTGTTTATACGTATTTTAAATAGTAGTCAGCGGGAATAGGCTTGTTGTGGGCTTGGCCCTACGAGCAGGAAACATACACTTAACTCTGGGAGTTTAGCACGGTTTTACCAGCAGGGTGATAGGCAGATTTTTGGTGGTTTATAAATATGTTTTTCTTGTAAACAATTAAATTTTAGTATTCTGCAAGAAAGGATTTAAACATTAAACAACAAACGACCTCGTAGGCATGCGGTTGTAGGGACGGTTAAGAAAAGAGGTGGGGGGACGTTGCAGTGTGTGTGTGTGTGTGTGTGTGTGTGGTAATTGCATTTATAATTTAATGTACATAAACAAGAATCAACCTGGTGTATATGCGAATTAACTTTCGAAAACTTTAATTACGTGTCCTCATTTTCGAGCTTCATCTAAGTCGAGTTCTTAAAGTTCTCGAAAGGCGACTCGCATATATAACATGTAAGTTTTTTGTACAAGTACATTAAAGTGTAAGTTATAAATGAATACAAGGAAACCGTTTTGCAAAGTTAATTATATGTATATGTGTATATATATATATATATATATATATATATATATATATATATATATATATACCATAACCTATTTGCTCCTTGAAACAATTATTTCAAACCATCCACCTGTTTCAGGTTAATTCCATACAAAGCTTTATTCTACCGCTAGGAAAGCAAACTGAGAGCTAAATTTTAACACATTGCGTTACCAAAGCGTTGCCATGGCGACACGCAAAGTAGCAGCTTGTAAAGGATTACAGGATCAATGCTCTGAAAAATGTATTTAAATGATTTGAGGTTTATTTGTGCTTCATCTGATTTGGAATTATTATAAATATCTAAATACATAATTTTACAATCTCCAAATCAAGCGTAACTCTCGGTTTAATTATGTCTTTCTATTTGTTGTAATTTTAATATATTTGTAGCAACTTAATATCTTTTTTCCCATACCGTTTGTACTTTTCCGAATAATCTATAATTTTATTTTTATTCAACGTATGTAATCAATATTAATATTTTTATTTTAACGCGATATCTAGCTTAATTTTTTTATTTTATTTAAAACTTTTATAGCCTTTTTTGTAATGTTTTACCTTTCATCATTTTACTGTAGAATTAATTGATATATTTACGTATTATTCTTCCTTCATATTTTCAGAAGATGTAATTATTATTCATTTTGTGGAAAGAAATTCGTTTTGTAGCAGTAGGAACTAAGATTACTTACAAATTCCCTCATCAGGCCTTACTGAATGTCAGCATTTTTGTTTTCAATGGTCCTTCGTCCTTTTTGTCCGTAGTGGGAAAACGACAACGTTACACTTTGAATCAAACCCTTGTTACCGTGGATTCTTCCAGTTAGCCAAGGTCTTTTTATTTATAGAACAAACTGTACTCTAATTATCTGTAATAGTAGAGTATACCCTCGGAGTAGTCTCTTGATCAGCACTACGTATGTACCTTTCTTTGTGAGAGTTCTGTGAGATTTAATTTTTCATTTTTTTAATAAAATACCTGATACCTGGTAATAAATTGATTTTAATTACATTCAAGAGGATTTTTGCTTTTTGCAGCCTAACTATTGTTATTCTTAGTATTGTGCGGTAATTACATCATATAAACAAAAATAAATTTGTAATCCATACTTATGAGAGCAGGTCAAAGTTTATGTGTACCTCGTTGTTTTACCTCCCCCTTCAACCGATATAAACACCTAGTCTAAAGTATATGCTGAACAGACATTGATTTATTTATTATGTCACCGATACGGCTTGTTGCAAACAATTGAGCTTGTTACGTTGACATTAATTCCAGAGAGATAGAAGCAATAAATACTGTCACTTGATTTTCCATCGCAGTGGTTAATTCATATCCCACCGTATTCTATGTTGTACTCATTAACATGTTTTGCGTTAAATTTCAAAAAAATTAATTATATTTATTAATAAACTACATTTAATGTATTGAGTTTTATTTTTTCATTGTTATAGATTTTTACAATCTTCATCCAAGTTTGCCTTAGTGACAAGTTGGCAAAGAATTATATTTTTTCTCTAATTTTTCCCGTCAATCTTATTTAACACTTGTTAATCTTAGGAATATACAAAACTCTTTAAACAATGGCACAATATTTTAAGTCGCATTTGTGTTTTTTTACTAACGGCTTCTGTGTACGTTTTTGTCATTAGCTTAGGTTTTTTTAAGATCATTGAATCTCTGTCCACTCAAGAAATTTTTCCACTTACCTAGGATAGGTTTCGCTTATTTGAAATTAGCAGACGACTTAGTCGTAACAACACATTTTTCTTATTTTATGGTTCAGCGAACACTGAAACTAGAAATTGTAAAAGGCCAAAATAAAGGTGTCTGACAGTCATTCCCATTAGCATTAAAATACCTTCGTCCTCCAATAAAACACAAACATGTTCTGTCATTATGCCAGAAACGTGCCCTCAATTCCAGGTTGATACAAAATGTCACTAGGACAATATTCTTCTGGATGCCGTATATACCCTCTTTTTCTCACTGACGAACAAATGTTTTTCTTCTTGCTATTTAAATAGTCAAGTTTACAGTTATATCTTGAGTTTTTAACCTATTGTAAGAAGCAACAAAGTATGATCATATTATCTCAAGATACACCTATTATAGAATCCTGTAATATTAGCTACAGGTTCCTGTTAACTCTAAGACCTGTTCTATACAATTACCAATAAGTGAATCTATCGAGATATTAAATATTTTCATATTTACTTCCAAGTATTAGAAGCAACAAAACTATAAGAGTTTTGTTTCATGTTGATAAAGTTACTGTTAACAAAGTTCATCAAAAGCACACTTGAACATCGGCGTATGATGTTAACGACGTAAAAATCTAACGAAACTCTGAGCTTTTAATTTAAGTAAATTTATGAGTAACGCACTACATTTTCCATACATTTACTGAAGTTATAAGTTCAATATTTAAAATGCTATCTTTGGCAACGTAACAATCATCTAGGCCTACTAACATCTTAAGACGTTTAGCACAGCCGCAAGTTATTTTTATTTTGCTACTGAACCTTTAAAATAAAAAAAATATTTACAAAATCAAAAGACTACAAATCTATTTCATTTTTATTTATATGAAATGGAATAAAGAACTAGCTAAGATGGGTTTAATTTCGAAATGGCCTTTGTTGGATTGGAAATACAAACATAGTCCTGCTTTTATAAGTAAACAGCATCTAAAGAAACAATCGCTGTATATTATTTGAGGTCGTCCGATTTATTCTAAATTAAATGATAACATATGATTTCTTGAAACGCCTGTTTTTTAGTTGATCTTTTTTTATGTAAAAGTTTTCACTCGTTTACACTCTCCTTTGTTAGCTAATTTATTGTAGATGGTTATTTAAACTTTAAATATTCAATATCTTTATCAAAAAATGTATAGAGATATTTGAATTTACATTAATATCACTATAATGAATAATGATAATGAATTGTACAGTTTTATTTAAATTTTTAAATTAACACTTTTAGATATATCGTACATTTTAAGTACCAACTTCTATTTAATTTATTAATTTTTTTTTATTCAGTATGTTTTTAAAAACATCTATATTCTCATATTAATAACTATACCCGAAGTCACAATTATAAACACTGATTTATCATAATCCCAATTTATATTTATATAATATCGATTTCTCACGTTTTAAGTGATACTACTACAAAATTACAATTGCATGCACTGTTATTTATTATCACTTTACTTCACAAGCCAGGTCAATATTACATAACATCGACATAAATGTTTTCTAATAACTAATTTAATAAATTTATTATTAACAACATGCTATAAAAATATTTACCAACTACATCTATCGACCGCGTCCCCACTTCTGTCAGCCAGTCCTACAACTCTCGCTACCTTTCTTTGTTATAAAAAACGGAAAAGGTTACAGCAAAGGTAACCTCTAATACTCGTATATTAATAAGAGCGGACCCCATTGGGAAATCCTTTGTCAAACTTCTTCCCCCCCCCCAAATGGATCCATGCCCGAGGGTTTACTCACAATTAAGCTGATTACAGCAGCCAGGTGTGTTTTCACTTGAAAGGGAATATTGTTTACCTTTGTAATGTTATAATATAAAATGTAAGCCTAGTGTTATTTTTTTAAACTAATTATACGTCATACTAAAGATTTTACTGTTCCAAGGTATGATCTCAAGTATGTTATTTTACAAGTATAATAATTTAAAACGTATGTTAATTATTAGAAAAGATTTATTCAGGTGTTAGTTTGTTCAATTTGTTTGATTAAATTGTATCAATATATGATATATTTTAATATTACTACTTATTTTTTGATTACACTAATAAGCATTAAATACTTGAACTTTTGTTTAGATTAAATGATGCATCTCACAATGACAGTAAACAAAATCCCATCACATCTCCTATGATGCAACCAAGATCTAGATCATTATTAGACCAAAATGTTTTTTTATTTGATTTTATTCCAAAATTTAATGTGGCAATTATTTCTATTACGGGACATTGAGAAGTGTTATATCTGCTAAACAACAGTCTTCCTCACTTTAGAGTAGAATATTACAGTCTCAGTTAAGTACTGACCTTTGCAACATTTGCTTGTAGCTATCAGCCTACGTAAATTTAATTTTAAAGTCGGAAATATATACCTCAGTATAGATTTGGTGGTTTTCAGTTTTATAAATATTAGAGCAATAAGGTAGCTTGCGAAAGACTTTGTCTGGATGTGATAAGGAATGGATTTCCTTAAGGAAGATTCTTAATAAGCAATTAGTAATCTAGCGTCGTCCGTTTTTGCGTAAAAATAGTAGTAAATTTATATTTCTCGCTCAGACTGCCTTCTCTGTTCCCTTGAGTGCGCGCACGCACTCGAACAGTGCATTTACAGTCACTTTCTATTAACTTCATAATTCCAGATTTTATTAGAAGTGAATGCAGTAACTATTCATTGTTGCAGATAGTGTCAGTTTTTATTAATCTCTAATTCACCATTGTTTATTTACCATTTCCATATAAGTTACTCCAAATGTCTTTATTCTTTTTATTTTACAGAGTTATTCTTAATTTTAAAAATATTCATGCCTTTGTCGTAATCGGAATATTATAAACCACTTGTTTCTTTTTATATTAGAAGCAGTGGGTAGCATCATTCTTTATAAAACAAAAACTGAACTAAGAGAAATAAATTTAACAAGATAAATGTACTTAGTTAACATATACGTCTCGGCTATTTCATCTTTAAAACAGTTATAGATGATAACTTACCTGTTCATCGGTTCTCTTTAATGTACACTGTATTCCGTCCTCTTTTTTCTACAGATACTTTGTTAACCTATTCCTAATGGCTCGAACAGGGAGAGTAATTCAGGGTTTGTACAATTAAACTTGAAATTATTTATAAAACGCTGTAATAAAAATTTTAATCAAAACAACTAACAAAGCAATTATTCATTTTTTAACAAAACATATTTTAGAACCCTTTTATCTGTCCTAACATCTTTTTGTAATTTGTTAAGAGTGCTTCCAATAAACTGTGGGAAAACTTCCTTTGTTTTCGGCTCAAAATTGGTAAAGAACCAAGTAAACGCCAAGACCAAGACCCCGCAGATTTAATACTCAGAATTGGAAGGACGTAAGTCTAAGGGTAGACATAAACATACACATAAGTAAAACTATCTTAAGTCCTATTTTGCAGTATAGTTGGTCTAAACTTTACACTATTAATCAATTTTTTGCTGAATAATTTAAAATTAAACAAAACGTATAAGTATTGCAAATTAGAAAAATACTAGTTTAACCCTACAAAAATAAACAATCAGACAGAAAAAGCTATATTTTTTGTTCATGACGTTATGGAAAATCTTTGAGTTTATAGGTCATACTTTTACGATTTCCCTAAGCTTATAGCTATTAAGTTTCAACTAATCATTGCAATAGTTTTTAAAGCAATTAAACTTTTATTACACTTGATTGAAAAATCCCTATTTTAAAAGTAAGAAAAATAAAACAACAAACATTTTAAGGAATATTTAAAATAAGTTATTATTTATATATCTTTAATACTTTCTTTTAATAGTGACGAGATAAAACCAGAAGCAATTCTCACATTTCATTGTTATTACTTTTGTTCAAAAAGAATGAATAATACAATGAATAGAATAAACCAAATTTATAATTGTGAAGAGTATTTAAACAAAATATAAAATAAATATAAAGTTAAAACGATGTGTTTTTTTCATTTACATATGTATAAATAAATATACACACTGCAACGACCTCTCCCCCTAAACCTCGTCTACCTATGCCTAACCACTTGACTTGCGGCTCTAAACATGACCCCTACTGTTAACTAATATTGTGAGGGCTATATAGTCATATATGTCAGTACTTTGTCGGCTTGAAAAATACCTATTAGCATGAACAATCATAATACACATAAGATATTACAATTTGTCATTCTTAGCAGGTGATCCTGGTTGGGCGGTGAAAAAAATGACCCTGCTTAATTTTACCTTTTTATAGGATCCTGTGTTACACTTAAGCAGCATCTGCCAGTGGATTTTGATTTGAAACCGACTATCTTTTAGTATAGCTCAACTATTTTAAATTAATTTACTCTCAGGAGGAAACTCTAATGTTGTGACATTAGGTTTTTATTTTATTGGATTTATTGTTTTATGAATTTAAATACTCTTGATACATAACTTTGCAACCTTTAATTTAATAGTTGGGAAAAACTTTGAGTTTTTATTTATTTACTAACACAGGAAATTTTGAAATCCATTAATAAGATGCTGTTTATTAATTTAATTGAAAAAAATAAAATATAACATAATATTACACTTTTTGATTTCTACTGCTTTTCTCAATATGCAGACAATATTTAACAATATATATTTATTTAAATTAATTTTTCACATATATTAAATTTATATTATGAATTTATTCTTTGATTCTTGCAAAATAAATTACGATTTTATTTTGAATTTTTACAGTATAACATATACTAATTCTTTCTTTAATTTTTCAAATCTGAAATTAATTTGGCTTTGTGTTAACAAGACTTTTTGTTATATTATTAATTTTTTATTATTTTCAAATTCATTTACCACTATTACATAAAACCATTATTCATGCTTAATATTTTCAATTATTCAAACTTTTGCAACAATTATTTTCAAGTTTGTAGTCGAAACCACTCTAATTAACTTAATTATTTAATTTTTTGTTGGTTTCTTCATGATTAAGATGCCTAGAGAGTTTAATATAAAAATTTGAATAATTTACATTCAAAACATTTCCTTTTTGTAAAATTGACTCATTTCATTTAATTTTAGTTATTTTACACAATTCAATATTACATATAAAAAAAAATCTTTATTTTTTCAAAACCTTTCAACAATTTTATTTAGAGTGAAGCCATTGTTTTTTTATGAAAACAAAATTTTGAATTAGAAATTTCTGAAAGGTTTATTAGATTTTAACTAATAAATTTGACTTTAAAAAATTACTTGCCAAAGTTCTCACTTCCTGCCATTCCCAGTCCCTGGCCTTTAGATCTGGTTGAGGTTGAAGTCTTCTTTCTTCTTCTTGGATCCTTTGGAATTTTCGGACAGCGAAACCATGGTAAGTCGTTACGATTTAAGTTACATTTCTACGAAAAGGAAGTACCGATTGCTGAATTATGATTTATAGCTAGCGTTATAAATTTGACGATAGAAACGATCTTGTAGACGCCATCTGGCTTGTTGACTCTTGTGTCTAGATGAAAACCGACATAGTTTCGTTCGACACTTGTTAAATTTTTATTTTTTCGGACTCCTCTAAAACACCTTGCGCTAACATTTATATTGACCTCGCCGTACTTCCCCCTCCATTCGCTTAGTCCTACAACTATATCAGTTTATTTTTCTTGTCGTAGTTTGTCTCTACGTTACATGACTCAACTTACTTGAAGATCGTTATCGTTCTTTCCATTCCTAAAATGTCTATTTAATATAATTTTTCTATAATTTTGTTCTTAATAAAGTTTTATGGTTTATTTTTTCATAACTGATTTTTTTACACTTTACTTGTAATTTAGTAATGTCAATTTTGGTTGCAGGTGGTCAGGTTCGCTAGATAGTATTTTTAGTTATTTTCTTGCACTTAATTATCGGCACTACACTTCTGGTTTGTCAAATATATTTGTTAATTTCAATTTTTTATTATTGAATATAAAATATTGCCTATTTCCACTGTTATTCTATGATTTGCTTTAATTTTTCCTTGCTATAAAAACTTTAAAATTTTCTATTTACAATTTAAGTTTTTTAAATTAAAATTTATAAAAATATTAATTTCTTTGGATTGCAAGGGCAAACTGCCCGATGCAACACACACACACACACACACACACACACACACACACACAAACACACACATACACATTAACACACACACACACACACACACATACCATATATATTACTTTGAAAGTACGTTGTTAGGTCAATTGTACAATTACATATTGAGCACTATTGTTCCTCGAATTGGTCTGTCGATCAACAATACCAACAACTTTACACCTTGAGTATTGAGGACAAATTCGAAATATGTTCACACATATGGGCTATACAATTGCCCGTACTGAAGGAAAGACAATTAATGTGTTTGGCTTTCAGTAATAATTGTTTTAATAAATAATAGTTATTTTCTTGCACTTAATTATCGGCACTACACTTCTGGTTTGTCAAATTTATTTGTTAATTTCAATTTTTTATTATTGAATATAAAATATTACCTATTTCCACTCTGTTATTCTATGATTTGCTTTAATTTTTCTTTGCAATAAAAACTTTAAAATTTTCTATTTACAATTTAAGTTTTTTAAATTAAAATTTATAAAAATATTAATTTCTTTGGATTGCAAGGGCAAACTGCCCGATGCAACACACACACACACACACACACACACACACACACACACACACACACACACACACACACACACACACAAACACACACATACACATTAACACACACACACACACACACACACACACACACACACACACACACACACACATACACATTAACACTCACACACACACACACACACACACACCATATATATTACTTTGAAAGTACGTTGTTAGGTCAATTGTACAATTACATATTGAGCACTGTTGTTCCTCGAATTGGTCTGTCGATCAACAATACCAACAACTTTACACCTTGAGTATTGAGGACAAATTCGAAATATGTTCACACATATGGGCTATACAATTACCCGTACTGAAGGAAAGACAATTAATGTGTTTGGCTTTCAGTAATAATTGTTTCACTGAAATACAATAATTGCTGGGTACTAGCTATAAAATAATAATTCAAACAGTGACTTAGTGAGGGTAGTTTTTGTGGGTATATAATCCTTCCAAAAGGGATAAAGTAAATGTTCAAACTTTATGAGTTTTATGAGTATTTTACTCTAAATTTGATATATTCTAATTACCATCATATTAATTTTTAAACACCATAAGGAAATTATATAACTTATGACATGAGGAAGTATTAAAACTCTCAAATAGTACAACTGCGAGAGAGTTCTTCTACAAAATGAGTTGACGGTAACGTTAGAGTTGATAATAAATTGACAGAGCTTATTCAATAAACTTAAAATGATGTCCACATCAGAAATATACTTACGAAATATATTTTAATGAGTTAGTAATAGGCTATTGTCACGAGAAATATACTGTAGGAGAAGTTAAAGTTAAATCACAGTGACACAATATTTCTTGGTAGAATATAGATTTATTTTTATACTTAATTGTCTGTTTCAATTGAAAGTAATAATTTTGAAATTTCTCTTGATATTTCTTCTCTTTATTCTGTTTTTCAAAATATATACCAGCCTCTGCGTTCTTTTATCTAATTGTATGATTTTGTAGTCTCCCGGAATACTCAATACCAGTCACAAGAGGGTATTTCCGATTGCGTTCTGGCTGCAACTAAGAGCGCAAGATTTCTTGTCGTAATATCCACATTTACCAAGTAAACATTCTGAATCTTACTAAACTAAGACTTATCTACATCATTTGGGTTCATATAAATATGTAATATTAACTTTGCATCTACAATGTATCTACATCACAGAAACAAGACTCTTTGCAAAACCGTAAAACACTTTTGAAGCCGCAATAATTTTAAAACTAGTCAGAGTCAGTCTCAAACCGTGATATTAGGTCTCCTTGTAGAGTATTTAAAAGATTTCATCACAGCAAAAGTGATTCAAGACAACCCTGTGGAGCACCTATTTGTAACGATTATTGGCTAGCTTCGGTCTTGTGTTAGGTGCTCGTTCTCAGCCCTAAACGCACTTGCAACTTTACTTTTCATAGACCTAGTAGTTTCGAGCAAGCAAACTAGAGGGAATAAGAGTGCTAAATCTGAAGTTGGTAGAATTGTCTAGGTATATATGTATATATATATATATATATATATATATATATATATATATATATATATATATATATATATATATTCTAATTATTCATAAACACAAAAGTTGTAACTACTTAAAAAAACAGTACACATTTTATTTTATCGTTATGTAAGCTATTTATTGAAGGGCATTTGGATTCACAATACTCGTTCTTTTTTATTCTGGTGGCCGGATGATTTCTGTAATAATGTGATATATTTTAGAAACAACTTTGACTATTAAATCGTCGATCGGATGAACGGTTTTGAAAGTTATATAAGACGTACATTCATTGTTATTTATATAGATACGAGAGTGCAATATTATCGAGTACTTTTTCGAAATGTAGCAACCTATGCTAAGGTAGCTTTCAATATGATGGCCTGATACCAGAGATAACATAAATGACGTTATCCTCTAAAACAAGTAACTGTTGGTAATGTCCAAAAGGTATATGTGTCCCTTTCAGTTATTATTTACAAAAAAAACACTGTAATTGGTTTTAAAAAGTTTTTAAAATTAATGCAGTGTATGTATTGTTTCTCATTTTTGGTTTTCTACAATCTCCACCTGAAATTCATTAAATTTTCCGTGCTCAAATGGAACATGGAGTATCAAAGTGTTATATGCTTTGATGTTAAAACTGTGACGCTTGGGTTGACAAATTAGGTATGCAAAAGCTGGATGCAGCGTCAACCGTGTACTAGCTACAGATTATCTCAAGCTAGCCTCATTACAGAATAATGTGAAATAGTGCTGTCCTAAAAAAGCCTCAGTATAAGTAACATCACTCAGTTATAACCATACATTTCATGAATACAACTTATTTGAGAAGAAAAATTTTAATATATGGTTTATAGCTATAAGAAGATAACTGTAACAGAGGACGTAGATCCTAATCCACTTTCGAAACAAACTTTCAGACTAAAATTAAAATATTTTATAACTTTTCAGACATTTTCTTTCTGTATTACACTTTAGTTTGTAATTAAAAAATGGTTAAGTAACTACATTTATAGACATGAAGTTATTTGTTTACTGCTTATATTAATAAATTTCTTAAAAGTGGACATGAATATACACTGTATAACAGTAGTCATTTTGAAACATGTGTGTTATCAGAAGTTGAGGTTAATGTGTTATCAGAGTTAAAGAAAAGATATAATTTCTTGAAAACACTGTCCTCGTATTAACTATATGAATTACTTCTATTAGGAATTTTTGTACAATGAAGTAAAATTTAGAAATCAAAGTTTATTATTGAAATACAAAACCTGTAATTTTTTTAATTCTTAAAAATATTTTGTTTTAATTATTTATTTTTTGCTACTGTATATCATATTTAGGCTACATTACTAACACTTAAAAAGTAAGAAGTATTTGAAGAGAAATAATACTAAGATCTCTTTAAAAAACTAACTCAGCCTTAATTGACAATAGGAAATGTTGGTTCCTAAATTTCTTAGATTAGACTAAATTTCTTTGACAGACTAAATTTCTTTGAAAAATTGTATTTTGAGAGGAAGAAAATTTAGTTTTCTTCAAAGACATTATTAGTCTGTTTGTTGTAAGCCATTTCCTCGATTTACAAATTGAACACTTTGTGCATGCACTTAAAACTAGTTTGTAATTAGTATCTCTTAAAGTTTTAATGTATTTAAGAAAAAAACAAATATCATTCACTCATTTTGTCAACTGGTGTCTAAATGTAGGCGGTTGTGTGCGTAAATAACAATTAAAATTCATAATTTCCCTTTTGGGGTGAAACTAGTATCACAGACCTCCTGGAATATCATTACCACTCAATATGGGACTTTCGTGTGTTTATTTCAAGATTCAAAGCGTGCATTATTACAATGGAAACATTTATGTAACATTATTAACATTAATTCCGTGTTGACATCTACTAACATTTACATAATAGTTATATTAAACACAAACATCATATTAACATAGTATTTTTTGTTTTGTTTTAATCTCCGAAACTTTACGTTTCAATCTTAGAAGGAAAAGTGTATTAATAATAGTTTTAATACTATTTAAAATAACTTAAGTGTAAATTATCAAATCATGTTTGACTTAACAAGGAATTAACAATAATGAAAACTCATAAAATGTTGTTTTATTTTTTAATCGAGTAGATTTTATAAGCTTACCTTCTTCTTGGTAAAAAAAACAAGCGAGGAAAACTCTTACAATCATCTTCAATTTTCTCTTTTCTCTTTGTAATAGACTACTGTCAACTTTATAATATCTCAAGGCCCCTCTTCTTCCAGGAAAAGGGAATATTTCAATTAACTTTTATTTGGTTGACCCTTTTTCTAGGAATTCTTATTCATGATAATAAATATTTTTTCATAGAAAACAAAGATAGGTTCGTCCATTACCTTTTTTTTATTTATTTCACTGCTTCTTAGTAGCTATTAATAAGCTCGAAGGCTTTTATGATAATGTAAGAGATTAAAAAAACAAGATTTGCTTCGTAGCATATTTTTTAAAAATTAACTTTCATGGCTAATGGATGAGAAAATATAGAAATTCATTTTCCAATATATGACAGGGTATAAAGTGAAGAGAGTAGTTGTTCTTAGAAGAAACAAGAACATTATATTAAATAAATAAGAAAACTATTGTCATTGAGTCAAAAATAATTATTTTATAACTAAAAAGGCTCAGTAACTAGTTGCATTAATATAATAAATATCTTTTACTAGATGACAACAGTTTTCTAATTTAGTAAATTCATAATTTTAAACATGAATATAAATTATATTTTTCTTTTTTTAAACGAAGAATTGGTTTTATAAATTAGAAAACATCGCTTCTTTCGTAATACCATTATTATTCCTTCTACTGATAAGGATTAGCTAATGCGTTGTGGGCTGCTTGGGTAAATGCCTCAAACACAATATTGTGTAGTTTAAGTGGTTAAAACTGATTGAGGCTGATATAGATAGTAGTTCTGTTTTTAAAGTTTTAGAAGGGACCGGATGACAATGGCAGAAAATAAATACATCTTTGTTCCTTAAACTAACGACTACATATTCGAAGAAGAACTAGTTTCTCCAATGATAATGGATGTTTAATTATAGAGTATGCAATGGAATCAGAACCTACTGAAAATTCTTCGTTGGCGCGAGATTACTAATTTACCTGTAGAAAAGTGAGTTTATAAAGAAGAAACTTCAGACAAACCAATAGTAAAATACATTCCTTATTCCTTGAGTTTAAATAATGTGGTCAAAACTAAGATGCAGTAGATAAAAACTTTGAAAATGGTGTTAATCACCCAGGAAAATTTTAAAATCACCACTGTTTGAGATCAATTTTCTACCCAGTCGCTTCGACGTAATGGCTGAAAACGGAATGTAATCACCCCACACAGATCTTAATTTCCTCCAATACAGTGGATGATTGTGTTGTTTGTCTAATTGTATTGTACTGAGCAGAAGAAGTTCGTCTACTCAGCCTTGAGGGCCTTCGTGGAGTAGCACGAAGCTTTTTTTATATTATTCAACGTTTGCATTTGTCTGTTAAAGAATTAATCTCCGAAGTCCGATAGAAAAACTGAATAAACTATAAGAGGGAAATTTTGCAATTCGTATAGACGCGACTCTTGAACACACATTAACATTAAATACACTTTTCATTCGAATACTTTTAAAGCCGTTTCATTGTATCACAGACTTACTAAAGGGGAATATGATTTCTCAATGTACTAATGGATTTATCTGACCCTCATTGGTCACAATTCGTTTACTTGGGACGTTCACCTATATCTCAGGCTCAGAATCCTTAAATTCCATGCTCACCTGCTCGGGGATGAAATCCGTGAATGCTTTTGATTTATGAGGTTTTGCAATTCCCTATTTTACAATAGGTTTTTTCTTGGAAACTTACTGTCGGTGCAAATTTGTTGCCTTGAAATACAGAAGTACGTGTCTCTCCACTCTTTCGATTGGAGTCTAACCTTAGATAAAATTCTACAGTTTATATTCTAAAGGCCTATTACCGATTAAACATTTCTTTTGTTCAGAGATATAAGGGTCTGTTAAAAATTTACTTCGTTCATCAAGAACCCACTCAGCGGAAGAAATGTCTATCTTCGACAGCTCGGAACAGTTTCTACAGGATGAGTTCGTAGTGGTCAGTGTAGCAGCAGAGATTTTAACGTAAATCTTTGGTTAGGGAGATTTCTAAATTTTCTTTCCCTCTCCTCAGCCATCATTCCCAGGATAGTATGCCCCTTCATAAAGTAAAGACAGTTGTAATAAGGCGCTAATCGCCACTTTGGGTGCACTTTGGAGCAATCCATTTCATCATGGCCTTAAAGGCTACATTGGCTATATACATCTGATTAGAAAAGGATAAACTATTGTGTCTAAATCGCTGACACTGAAGTTTAACCAAGGATAGGCCTCGGTGAGAGGCTTTGGTAACCTTCTCGAATCGGCGGTTATCCCAAAATGAGAGTCTAAGAGGCTCTTGCAACTTTCTCACCTTTGTCAGTATTTATATTAGGTAGAAAATCCGTAACAGACTGAGTCGAAAGTCCTGATTCGATATCATCGATAGAGACATGTATGAAATCCTTTAATGTGGTGCAACAGTTACCAAAGCCAAAAGCAGGAGGTTATTTTTATAAGAGATGCCTTTCAGCACAGGTTGCAATAACCCGTGCCCAATTCTCCAATTTTCTAATATACGAGACAGGATCAGCTCTACAGACAGCCCTAATACTAAGGAAAATAAATTAAAAAGGAAATTTCCTTATTCGACACTTGAAGCTATTAAACATTTTGGGTATGAAAATGCAGGCTACGTTACTACTATCTTTCTCCGTCTTCAATCCTAGACTTGTCAGTCGATCTATCCTAGTCGATCTAACTAGCTGAAGTATGAAGTTTTGTTTTATTCCATAATGTTTTGGAGCAATCCATATTGTCAGGCGTTAAGGCCGTTACTATATCAACGGGTACACCCATAGATTACATACGTACACTTATAAATTGGCATACCCCAGATCACACATCGACCATCACTTCTAACTCTTAGAACTCTGGGGTCTATAGCATCTCAGTCGAGTACTCGTAACTGTGGATATGCTGCGGCACCTGAGCACCGCAGTCACACCCTGACCAAGATCTGAAATGACTGGCAGACCTACAACCCCGCTTACCCCTTTGCCAAAAGCTCACAGTTGCCTTTCACAACAGAATTTGTCAAGCTCTGATTCCTTGAGCAGTCCCAACATCCTGAATTTAGAATCACATTTCCCAAATTACATAAATTATGGCATCTTATAAATGTTAGTAAAATATTGCGTCTCAGATTTCCCATGTTATTGATTTACTACTAGGATTCACAAGTTATGTCCTCGGGGGTGTCAATACCGTAACCATAAGTGATCGACAATGTAAGGAAGCGTTGCTGAAATAACTAAATGTTAAAATGCCAATCTAAATTCGCCTGCGTTTAACAATAAAGGATGAAATGGATATGAAACATTTAGAAGCCTGTGGGTGGACATTGAAGACCGCTTTGAGTGCGGAGATCTTTAGATGTTGTGCTACACTTTAGCGTACGTGATTGGGACTTCATAGTCCAGCATGGATGAGACGATGAATGCCAACAAGAATGCAACAATCAGTATCGTGTGGATTTGACAATTTATGTGGATATCATGCAAACATGTGATCAGCATGAAACCATTTCTAACTTGTTGACATGGGAAAGGTTGCAAACGTATGGCTAATTTTCTAAGATGTATAGATGGGGCTTGATTTGAATGTCGGCGACTCGGACTAGATTAGAAACATATAGTAAGGCTAAGAGTCACGTAGTAAGGACTGAGATCGTGTAAGTAGCTTAGAGGTACGTGTTTCAATTAAGACTTGTATTTAGCCTGAACACATTTCTAACATACAGGCGTTTGCTTCGTTCCTCATGTATATCTGCCTCAGAGATATGTGAGGAACTCGTAGAAGTGCCTAGTTTAGAGACATATTTCTTATTCAGTGACATGTTTTTATGTTGATCTTGCGTTCTAGCTAAGCGGTAAGTGACCATATTGTACACATATGTCTATTTAATATATATGTGACTAGTTTGCAGACATACACCTAGTTCAGGTATATGTGGCTCGCTTGGAAATACCTAAGAAAGAGAGATCCATGATAAGGTTGGATTTGTTTAGTTACCTTATACAGCTTCTATATATCTATATTTGAAAAAAAGCGAACGACAAGACTAGCTGACGAATGTAGCCAGATGGAGACATGCGACTAACTCGTAGACAATAGATTACACACAATTTTCTAAGTCACCTGTCTAGCTAGACATGTGTTTAGCTAAGAAAAATATATTAAGCTTGGTCACACATAGCTGCTTAAGAGATATATATGACATGTTTCAAGACACGTGACTCGCATGAACAAACTGTATAAATTAGAGGCATGGTACTAGTTGAAGTTTTTATGACTTGAATCATTGTAGCCACCTTGGTAACGTGTATAATTTAGGTGATATGTGGCTAGCTAAGAAACGTTTGGGTAGATACAATGTTTTTATAGCTTGAAACCATATGTAATATGTTACACATTTTCAGCTTAGAGACGTATGACTGTCAAGCTTGGAAACTTCAGGCAGATCTATTGATTCAAAATGCAGCGAGTCACCTATCTTTAAAAAAAAAATGTGGAGTTCTGAGTCTACACATCATTTATACGTGTATAGAATCATCAGGTCTCTATCTACCAATAAACAATGATGATGAAATTGAGATTTGTTGCTACTAGGCACCACAAAAACGAGATATATGTTTTGCTGTTTTATTACAATTCCACATAACTGAGTATCTCGTTTTGTAGTGAACTAAATGCTTACACCACGACAACGCACATTTACATGTAGGTGTAAATCCAGGTATTATGTTTTAAGTATCGTAGATTATCAGTGCTGATAGTGATGTGCAAGACTATTAGGGAGTTATCTTCCCCATCACCCACCTTATGAGATATCACTAAACGCATATGATGGTCAGCATTAATAAAATCACTTGTTACACTTGCGTAACAGGCACTCCTGTTTAACAGGGACAAGGGTAGTATTTATTAGGTATTAAATTTACAATAAATATAACCAATGCTATCACATCAGTAGTTTTTAATGCTTAAAACACCTGTAAAAGCCTACTCTTATAGTGCAAACTCTTTTTTTAATATGGTAATAACCTTTTTTCATTGATTTTCCAAAACCTGTTACTTTATGTAATTTTAATTACCGCCTAATACGGTTCATTTTATTAATAGTTTATTTTTTCAACCACCATTTTTCTCGTTGTCGTTGTGTAGTCGGTCAGTGCTGTCTCTGAAAAGTCTGCTTCCAGCTTGCATTTAACACTTTATTTTAATGTGTTTAAAATTAATTCTTTCTTCTGTTTGTAGTGGGAGAAAACTACTTCCTCAGCTCATACCTTCCCCTATCAGGATTTATTCGCGTTATCTTCAGTTGATCTTGATTTATCCCTTTTCCTTTTACTTGTAACATTTATTACCTCAGACGAAAGTAGAAAATCACGATAAAAGTGAAACGAAAAAAACAAGTTATTAACATTTTTATATTTATTTTGTAAAGCTGTAAAATTTCTAATACGGAAAAATAGCCTTCATAAATAATCTAGAGTGATGTTACAATAAACATTTTAGTGGGTGATACTGCACTATAATTTAAATGTAGAACGGATTGATGTTTGCAGTGTAAATAACTTATTTTAGATAAACAAGTCGAAGGCTGTATTTTTTTTTTTAAATTATTAAAATACTTCTTTTATTGGTAAATTTAGTAACGTGATAAGGAGTAAAATCAAAGAATATCAATAAGTTTGATCAATATCAAGAAGTTTGATTCAAATCACATTGCATGACCCACCATTGTCTTCGTTACTAAATGAAATTCCTTATTAAATACGTGATGAGTATATGCTATCTATATTCAGCCCTAATTCTCTAGGGCTATGTGGGTAGTTTGTTGTTAGCCATATTTTTGTTTCCATTATGTGTTTTACTAACTTCATGTTTATATGAAACTAACCAAAAATTGAATGTTCCGCTAACTATAAATGTTTGTCAATATTTCAATATTTTAAATTTTTTCAAGCATGAAAACTTTCAAATTTATTTCATGTTAACTTAATTCTACGTTTTTTGTTAACAGTTGGGTTTCTTTGTCAATTTTTATACTTACTTTAGATTTAGTTTTGTCAACCTCGGTTGGACGTAGACCCAGGTTGAAATTAGGTTTATTTTCAAAACTGAAATAAAAATGATAATTTATTTTCATAAAATGTAATGTATGGGTTTCTTATAGTGAAATTAACAACGAAACATTTGAGTCCCTTCCAATACAAATAAAGTGTTTGCGTAACAGAAAACACCATTCCCACTGCGGGTAATTTGTTTTTGACTGAATAATTGACTGTCAGAGATTGCTCCAGTGTTCTGACAATCAATCTCTTCCACAGCAAGATAACGTTAGATCACTCACTGGCAATATACGGATGTTGGTTTTTGAAGACGTCGACATTTAAAACAATATTAAACCAAAGTAGAGTGTATTAATTTTAAAAAAACACAGTTCTTATATATTTATAAAATTTAAACGTTTGAAATTCATACTTACTCTTCACGAAAAACACATTATGCACTTCTGAAGTATATCCCACGAATTTCAAATTATTAGATGTTCAAAATAATTATTTTTTGAAATATAATGTTTATGCATTTATTTTCATTGACAAGAATATAACAATGCTTTTAACCCTCTTCTTCGCAGTTTACTAAATGGTCTGACTATATGTTAAATTTGATTCAATTTAATAACCTATCATCTGCTACATTCTCTAAGCCTTTTCCTCTTGTCTCGGCGATACGTTTATCTTCTCTCGTGAGCCCTACCCACACATTATATGATTTGGAACCCAATTTGGGCTCACAAAGGTCCAAATTATTTTAAGGCAACGTTGCTTTAAGTATTTTCTCAATCTCACAATTTGTGACAGAGGATAGTCTGTTTCTAATAAGGCTAATTGACTAAAATCTTCTCTTCCTACTACTTTATCTGAACATATATTCAATTTCTCTAATACAACACGTTAACTATTTATACTTTGCAATTCACTTTGTCTCGCCATAAATCTTTTATTGAAATTCCTCTTTGCTTTACAATGTAAGTCAAAAGATATTCAGTTTATCATAAGGCATCAAATAACTATATTTTCTGCCTACCACTTTATTTTAACATTAGCTGTACCTTTCTATACATTTTATCTTTTATATTGCCTCAGTATGATCCTCAGTTGTCTTAATACAATGTACCATCAAGTTTTCTACCCTCCACTTTGTCTTACCATACATAATATATTTGTTTAAAGCAACTTACTAGATGAAATATTATTCAATGTCCTAGTATAGTTTAGGATTAGTTATAAATTGTCTTAGTTTAACTTCGTCTGTTTGTAACCTTGTCTATATTCAATCCTAGATTTTATAAATGTACCCTACTTTCACAAAATATGTTATATTTGTCATGATGTAATTTTGTAGCTCGTACAAATACCTTTGCTTTTCACTTTGGCTCACAATTACTAAGAAATTGTCCATTCTTCTCGGTTTTATTGCATCAGCTTGGTGTTCTATTTCGTTTATTGAAACCATTCCAGGACGTCTCTTTACAAAGGTTTAGTCATTTCTAATTTTTCTAAATGACACCCATCGTCATATTTATTCCCCTTGGGCTTTCACCTCGACTCAATGAAACACCTTGCTCACAATATAAAACTGGACGCAGTAAATACAAACCTTTTAACAATGAGTAATCTTAAATATGATTCCTAACCTTACAAGTCTACCCAGCGAATGTATTATATTCGAAATTACACCCTCGTCAAATTTTCTCCAAGCATATATTTTATTTGACACAATATAACCCTTCAAACCTAAGTGATTGTGCCTTCAAAACCCCTAAATCATGGTATATGCCTTTATATAAAAGGTTTTTTGACTCGTCTGCTCGTCATTTCCTAAATGTCTATTTCAAGAGCGTCCAAGTTCCAAACGATGAGGTTATAAATTCAAAAACTATTTTTCATGGTGTTATTTGGTTTAACTGCATAGTAAAAGAATAGTATATAGTTCATAGGTAGTACTAAAAGTTCTCTTTTCAGAGAGATTCGTCTCGTTTCATCTTTATTTACGAGAAACCCGTAAGCTGAGTCCATAAAGACCAGTAAACACTTTAGGTATGAGTTATGAACGATACTTTTCATCACACTGCAAATATAATATTGATAAAACTAGTAGCCTATACGAGTACTTCATCCAGATAACTCAATCAATGGGAAAAATATATAAATTCTTAACCATATATTTACAAAGATTAAAGAATATATTTACAACATTTAAAACTTATTTTTTTTATTGAAAGTTTAATTATTAATGAGAATATAATTGAATATTACAACTTTCACTGTTACCTATGTTTATACCTTTCATATAGTGGGATCTGAAATGTTTGCGACTCATGTTTCCTTAACTCGCGACAACAATTTTGTTTACATCTATACTTCTAAGAAAATTAACACAGCTGATTCCATTCGCCTACCCAGAACACGCCTACCCAAACTATCAGAGCATGTGGCGTTTGAACACACAACAAAGGACATTATTCTTGTTCTCGACCTGAAATGGAACATTTTCCTACTCATGATGATATACATGTAATCGAAAGCGATTATCTGCAAAGCAGTGCTGACGAAAAGTATTTTACGATACGCTGTCATAACGATATAGAAGGTTTTGTTACATGAGCCCCATTCTAGCTAATAAGCCGATGGCAAATTCATCTGTGGACAGAACAAAATACTTTCTAAAGCCTAGATTTATAAAAAGCACATTTCAAGTAAAAACCGAATAAATTTATACTGTTACTATAGCATATAACAAGGTACTTTTTTATCTTATGAAAGATTTTCCTCTTACCCCTTCTTCAGGAAAATCCTACACCCGCCCTCGCAATAAACTAGTGCTTCTAAAAGCGGGAGAAACTGAATACTAATCGCCTTTCCACAATCACGTTACACCGGATATTACGTTTCCTGCTTTTTTAACATGAGGACGTTAAAGGATGGAATGAAAGGTTTTGTTTGGTACATAGTGGTCGATAAGGATTTAGCGTTAAGTTACAGCCCGATTGGGTCCAATGTTACAGCCAAGTATCTGCAACCGCATTAAAAATTTATGGTGGTGTTTTTGGAGATTGTGTGATTAAAGAATATTATATAACTACGTCTAGAAAAACTGTTTTAATCGTTGACTAAATATTTACTCCTATCAAAGGATATTTCTGTATTAGAATTATCGCATCTGTCTAACACCAAAAACCCTGCCAACCCAAATGAGACAATATTCCTCCCGCCTCCCCTTTATAATCGGTTTACTGTCAACTCCTGAAAGCATACATACATTTGCTGCATGGAGTGAGTCTAATTCACTTCCGCCAAGCGTGACTATATGTTGCGAATGGATAAACATAACCCAGGATACTAAATATAGATCACATATTCGTTCTTAGGGTAGGTGGGGCGATGTTCCATTGCCTTGTAGGGCATAACGTTTTATAGTTTATTGAGGTGGATAAAGTAAGAATCGACGTAAAAATTACTCGGAGATAAAGACTTGTTGAAATTAGTTCAAAAAGAGTAAATGAAAAATCTTTATGAGATGCAACCATTGTTTCCACCAAATGAAAACTATCGTTGTTAAAAGCTATTTATATTGGGACAAATCAAATTAACTTTAGAAGAAGATAACTAAAGAACATATCCATTAACGTCTCAAAATTTTATGCTATACTTTTTCCGCCAAAAACATAACTATCTTTTCGTTTCTAGAGATAGATATTGAGATGAACTGTGACGTAGATTAAGATATTGGTTAGCTACTAATGTTGGAAAAATCCAGATGAACTGTGCAGTAGAATAGGTTATTTGTTAGCTACTACTGTAATATAAGGAAAACTCTGATAAACTATGCTGTAGGTCAAGATATCTGTACGGCAGACCTAAGTTAGTTTATAAAATGTCTTGTGTAATTACAAATGTTTTAAATTGAAATTTAACCACCCAAAATAAGAGTAGATCCGCTTCTATATGTTTTATAAATGTAAGTTGAAGGCCGTACGTCAAAAATCAAGGACCTATTCTTAATTAAATATATTTTCGATTTAGGTTTCGGCGGGGTGGTATAATGTGTCCATCGCCCCACATACATATAGTATAGGCGTGGTGGTATGAAAATTTCTGAGAATATATTAATATCCTTTTGTTTAAGAAAACCCAAACCTAAACAAACGCTAATATTACTTTGGAATTTCGTTGAGTCTTATATACTTTACAGAACCTCAATTATTCATAGACGTGTTTTAAATTTATAGAAATTGTTGCTGATAAAATTCAAAGAGTATTTATAATAAATTTTATTACCTACAAATAACTTCTTAGTTTTAAAGTATGATTGTTTGAAAAACCAATTCAATAATTGAAAACAAGATTATGACTAAAGCTTCTTTTCAGCAGTAACTTGTTTATCGACAATGCCAAACATTTAGAGTTTTCCGGGCAATCGGTTAAAGAGAAAAGCCGTAAAAGCAATGATTCGAAAAATTCGAGGAGTTTTCACCAAAAGGGCGTTCTCGAGAAGACGACACAACACACATGTAAGATTGAATCTCTTTTACAGTTGGAAAGCTTTTACGTGCGTTGTCAATTTTAAGGAGCTCAACTCTGAATTCGTTTTTACGCATTGGTACTATTAACGTAATGAGAAGGTTTATTTCTATGAATAGCAACCTCTTTCTGTCTTTTTCCCTCCTGCTCTCGGTTTATTTCTCTTTCTCTTCTTGTTTTCTTTGTTTAGTTTCAAACATTTTTTAGACGAAAATAAGTTATCAGTTGATGAGTTATTGAACAATGAGAGAATAGCACGTACTATAAGATAGCACGTTAGGAACTAAGAGAGGCTATTAGGACAGCAAATGTAGAAATAATTGCATAAGGGATCCTTGTTTTCGTTAGAACAAGTTTGAAGTCAGTAATAATGTTTGTTGATCTTTATAACGCTTCTGGTATCTTTATATTTTATACCTCTACTTCTGCATTTATTTTCCATCTTCGTTAGTTTCTTCCCTGTATTTAATTGTATTCTCTCATTAGGACTTCCACCCTTTATTAAAGTTTGTTTCCACTCTCATTTCCCTTGCAGGACTTATCTCGTTTTTTACATTCAGAGCTTTAGCTTCTTTAACATTCATTAAAGTATTATTTCTGTTTCTATCATGAACTTCAGTCCGTATAGATTTATTTTCTAGATTATTTCTTCTTTTTATGCATGAAACCAAGCTATTAATGTTCTTATGAAAATATTATACCAATATACTGCTTTTCTGAACCATTTCTACCAACACTTCTCAGTTTCTATAAATGTTTTACTTTTCTATCACTTCTCATAATCCTCATTTGAAAATATTTAGAATTTAATATATTATCCTTACTCAACAAAAAATTTTGTTTCTCTCCTATATAAAATGATATAGAAATAAAATTATATAATAGGGCATTAGCAATTCATTATTAAAAAGATTCTAATGTTGTTTACCCGCCTATTGAATTTAATAAAATACCTTGAACGGAAGCAATGAGTTTGAATGTTATTGGAAATTATAACATGTGAAGTGACCATTGTGCACTGGCATGAACCTTGCATAACTCAACAAAAACCTGCCTAAACAATTTATTAAATGGATATAGCTATTGATATTTCCACTACGTGTTATTATTATATTTCAGTCGTTAAGTCTATCGTACATACGGCTTTTAAAGCTACTTAAACCTTTTACTTTCTAATTTAATAGACGGCAGTCTTATAAGATTACAAATATAGAACAGATAAATCATTTTAGGTCGAATGGAAAAAATGTCTTTTGAAAATCAAGCCTAACACTAAAAGAAAAAAAAAACAAAAAACAGTGAATTTTGATATAAAAACTAACTTTGATAGAAGGGACTGGACAAAGATCGGTTTGGAAATGTAAAACATTAATTACGTCCTGGCTTGGGTGATATTCATGGGATAAAATACAAGCAAATATAGCATGAGGGTTTTATATTGAGCCTACAATGTTGAATCTACAGTGCAATATTAAAAGAGAGACGTAAAACCCACAAAAAGCGGAGTAAATTAGTTGTCAGTGTCGCCCTTTCTATACAAAAGTAAATTATTCAAACACACTAAATCACTGGGAATTTTAAATAGAGTACTGTGTTCATGATATCGAATACATTTATCTTGATTTTATTTAACACCAATGGGATTCGAATTTCTTGTCATTAAAGATATTAACGTGTGAACATAAATATATTAAAATGAAATTTAAAATCATTAAAAACTGTAAAAGTAAAAAACATAACATGAAAAACTGATTCAAAATAAAAATGTATTATTTACACACATACACACACACTAACACACATTTTATCGGTCTCTCTCTCTTTCTCTCTCTCTCACACACACTCACACACACACACACACACACACACACACACACACACTAACACACATTCTCTCTCTCTCTCTCTCTCTCTCTCTCTCTCTCTCTCTCTCTCACACACACACACACACACACGTATGTTGATATATTTATATATATATATACAAAAATTTATTTAAAATACGTTTCCATTACAGATCACAAAAGATATAATAAAGATGTAAACTAGCATAAATGTGTGTCAAAAATCAAAAGATTTTTGTATGTAGTAATAGAAAGCGCTATAGAAGAATACAAAAAAGTTGTATACAGAAAAGGTATATATATATATATATATATATATATATATATATATATATATATATATATATATATATGTTTGTATGTATGTGTACGTGTTTGTGTTGCCACAGCCAAACCTACAATTCCTGGCAGATTGTCCCCAAACATCTTGAACTCATCTTCAATAGTAAATTTGTAACTAGAGACTTGATTGAGTGTAGTATTAGGATTGATTACTTTTGCAATTATTTAATTGAATTCTTTAAGTAAAATGGTTATTGTATTAAATTCTATTCCAAATGAGTTGATATTCTGTAAAATAGGTTTGTACATTAAAATTATCTAATTTAATTTCAACTTAAGTAGCCTTAGCGTCTTTCTGTTGATTGTGGTGGTATATGTAAAAATTCTGGGAAATCACGAAAATAGCGCTTTCAATTTTAAACTCTGGAGCTTGTAATCGTGCATCTTCTATGTAAACATCAACTCAAGTGCCTACGCTTACAGGAATAATTTTAGATAATATTATAGCAAAAAGCGTTTTGACATAGGACATCCAAAGTCATTATCTTTTAGCAAAATAGTAATGATTTTCTTTCCACTATTAATCAAAATAGTTATTGTAACTACAGAATAGTTTCTAATATGGAGAACATAAAATCATCCGTTATCTGTTTCACATGCCAAAAATAAATTGACTGTTCGTCAACATTTATAACTGTTTTTAAATTCGTATTATTAATACGAATATGTCCTACAAACACTCAACGAGTAGGTTAGGTTTTCACAGTACAATTACAGTTCCTATTACAGAGCCATGCAGTCAATGTTTTATCTCTTGGCGAAGGATAAAGCAGTATGATAACATCTATAAAAGAGGATTTATGTTTTCTAGTGTGTTGGCATATATCTGAGATATATGAGATCAATTGTTTTGTAATAGGAAATGAAATTTAAAGTATTAATTTAATTCCATCATTACATTAGGAGAGTCATCATGATTTAAACATTAGTTACGAGTAACATTAGAACCGAGTAATCGTACTTGTACTAATGTTAAATTATGTTCCAATGTTAAACTATGTTACGTTGAAAATAATCCATGCGACCAATTGCGGAACTAATACAGTAGAATCACGAAGTATAGAAGTTATTCCCCATTTATGATTAGCTCTGTAATTATTTATTGACTGGTAAAGATTAATTAAAAGTGAATAATTACTGTTGTAATTTTTTCCAAAGAGTCAAATTAACGTCGCGTGATTTAGTAACTTTACTGGACATTATTATTTAAATAATATTGTCGCTATGCACAGTCTGACTACAATAGCAATAGGTGATTCACAGGAATGAGAACCGAATGAACCACCCAAATGCGTAAAATAAGCCCACAACAACCAAAAGTATACTTCCATAATAAACCACTAAATATAAATGTCAAGCCCCTTACAAGAAAGATACAAATAGTTCTGAAACATTTATAAAATACTTCCAATACTATTAGACTTCTGAATAGTTTATGTTTTATAAGATATCAAAACATATAAATATATTTATGGAAATGTCTATAAAGTACTCACTAATCTATTAAATGTCTGTATATTTTATATTTTATGGAATATGTATTTACAAAATTTAGGCACAAAGCTATAAAATCGTGATCACTTGCATTAATATTGTTTTTCCCAGGACTATTCTTTTATTAATATACTCATATTCGTTTTTGTTAGGAATATATCTATATGTTTGAGAATATTTTTCTGCCATTACTAACTTTTCAATATTCTATTTTTTGACGCATTTCGAATTAACACCATTTTCAAAACTCTCGGAATACTAATGGAGTTTGGAAAATGGAGTTAACCCAAAACCAACAAAAGAGAATATTGAAAAGTAATGAATGGCAGAAAATGTACTTAAACATATAATATTCATTTACTAGTGATGTTGGGATGATAATAATAATAATAAACGCGGTTGCGTTTGTGTGTGTGTTGAGACGGCTAAAACCCGTCTCAAAATATACAGATTTTACAAAAGAAGGTAAAATTGGTAAAGTTATAAAAAATAAAGATTCTAAACCGCAATAGTTGAAGTGAAAGTAGTAAGCCAAACCTCTTCGCTTTCAGAATAGGTAAACAAAGCCAGACCAAAGGGCTGGTCTTGGCTAACAAAACGAAAGAGGGGAAACCCCGTTTTACGAGAAACGTGGAGACAGGATTTAGTGCTTGGAGAAGATGGATGTTTCCTTCTGAATATCCAGAATCATGGACTAAGCCTTGAGGCTAAGCCTTGATCCATAGACCAAGATGGAAGTGGAGATGGTCAGCTCTTCAACCGTCAATTCGAATATAATTTTTTTTTTAATGTAACTAAAGAGTATTAAAGATGGTCTTAAAAACGTTCATTCGCGTCCCTTAGAACATTCCAGACTTCAGAGAACCAAACTTGGGAGAAAAGGAGAGAGATGCAGTGACGTTTTTTGGGGCAAGTCAAAATTGTATCAACTAAATAACCATTTCTTAATTTAAATACAACTTTCAAAATTATAAACACAGATTTCGTTAAATACAAAATTATTATCAAATTGATTTTTCATTACAATAAAAAATATATAGGCAACTTACTTTTTATTGGAAAAGTATCTAAATGGCATTTAATATAAGTATTAAATATAAATTATTCAAATTTAAGATACTAATAAAAAGATTATAAAGTTTATCAGATTGTTACAAGGTCAAATTTAACAGTTAGGACAAAGAAAATCCATTGTCATTAATAAAATTATATATTTAAATTCAAGAAGAAAAATTTAATGAGTATTTCAATAAGGAACCTTAAAATAAAACTTGGTTAGTATCGTTTATATTATGTGCATTAAAATTACAACAACATTACAACATACAACCAGTATTAAAAATATGTAATAAACGAAAATCCTGTGTTTTTTTGTACGAATCTTCTAGATTTATATTTGGGAGCACAAATGTAAATTGAAAATAAAATGATTTGGAATTAAACTTGCCCTTATTTCTAAAAATAAAATAATGGACATGAAATAAAACCAGGTAATATAAATATTCCTTATATTTTATTTAAAGTTGTATATTTTATAAATTTGTTTTAGAAGAATAATTTATGTGCTTTAATCAAAACAACAAGAACATTTGACAGCCATTATGAGCTTTAAATTTATTTTTAGTAAAAACTGCTTTTGTTAATAAAAAATAAAATACATTTTTGAGATAAAATTGTCAAGATTGAATTTTAATATTGTATTGTTTAAATTTCAATTTAATTAAAAATCAAGTTAAAACTACAAAATGTTTAAAATTATTATTATTTACCTGTGGTAAATCATTAATACAATTTCTAGAATTTTTCCACCTATTTTAAAGAATAAAAGCAAACATTTCAAATCAAGTTCAAAAAAGAATTATGCTAAATATTTAAGCAATAGCAAATAATTATATTCATTTTACTATCGAGAATATAATTAATAATGAGCTTAAAATCTATCTAAATGAGATAGAGCAATATGGTTGGTTTTATAAATGTAGTACAGGGATTTTATCCACTAGCAGATCACTCTCGAAAGATAACAGGTACCAGGACATGGTAAGTCGGGTGGGATCATATTTTTATCGCGGCTTAACTGTCTCGTTTCAGCTCTACAGCACCCACCATATGTAAGTCGATGTAGAGCATAAAACATACACGGCTGAGGGCGTCGGAACAGGGGCTGGACGCGAGATTAGCGCCAAGAAGCGTGTTTTGGCCGCGGCTGTGTGTGTGTGTTTTGTTTAGGCTAAACCTAAAATTCCCGGCAGATTGCCCACAAAACATACACGTTTCACACCCTACTAAGTGAGTGACCACATATGCTCGTTTTTTGCATAAGCCGTACATGGTGATTATGGACCCTTTAGGGTCAATACACACCAGTTAAACCGCGGCCAAAATATAATTCCTCCCGACTTACTATGATCTGATACCTGTGGTGGGTCGAGCGTGATCTGCTAGTGTATAAGTCCCTTGACTTTATTTTAAAACCAACCAAAATGTTCAGACTTATTTGTGTGATTATAAATTCATTATAAATGTTTGTTTAACAGTTAAATTAATTTATTACTTTACTGTTGCAAGAGTATTTCTTAAAGAACCTTTTTTTCTAACTTATTCGAATTATTTACTTATACTCTTGTTGTTGGTTGGGCAAATTTCAGAAATTTTAGTTAGTTGATTTACCTCAGCATAATTATCATAATTTTAAACAGTGATTGTTTTAACTTGATTTAAGTCAATGAAAATTAAAATATAAACTAAAGTTTACTCTACTATAATGTGATACAATTATTACTTCAATTTCATTGAATTTATCTATTTATTCTAATTTTGAGATGGAGTTGCTTAACATGAAATAAACTTGAATGGTTTATAAATGTCATAAATGTTTATGCAATCTTTGCATAAAGTTCATCAGTTATTTTGTTAACATTTTAATTGACACTTGTATAACATTTGTGTTCATTTGAGATCATTATGCTTTGTTACAAGTGAAATTACACACATAAATTAACATGCATATTTAAATACAACATCAGACTCATTTATATCAATTTATTTAATTTTATGTCCATTTAATTATGTATAGCAGTGTAGGGCGACGCCACTGCCTAATGACTTTATTTTTAATTTATATTTGTCCAAAACATATATGTGAAGGATTACAAACAAATTTTATATGATTTTCCTCTTTATAGTTAATCAATCCTACCTGCTTAATATATGTTATATGGACATAAAATAGGGGGCTACTTCAAATGGCCAAACTTCATCTAACCAAAATACGCAGCCGTCAACTAACCAAATACGCGGCATTCAAATAATCGTAATACACGGACTTCAACTAACTAAATACTTAAGTAATTGAACGCAACCCAAAATGTGTTATAACAACTTTATCACTTAAGCATTTGTTATTGATTTCCCCTCTGAATTTCTTATTCTTTTACTTAGGTTAAATTTAATTAGATTATTTTACTAAAGAATTTGAATATTTCTTGTCTTGACTTTGTTAATCTTTTACTTGTATGTCTTGATGCAACTTTAATCTTGAGATTTTAGAACTAGCATTTTATACTTGAATAGTTTTTATTTCATTATAACAACTTATATTGCTATTTAACAAAGAGTAATTTGCTTATATATTATATCATTAAATAATTATCAATAAGTTAATAAATTATTATTTAAAAAAATTTAAAATTTCAATTTTTACGAAATTTACTAAGTTTAATAAATAATAGCACACTGACTGTTAAAATTCAGGCCTGCCACAAAACTTTCACTGTGATTGCTCCTCTTATCCCATGGTTTTCTTGGAGTCTGGAGTCTAAAAGTCGCAAATGACTTTTTAGGTCCGCCTTTAATACTTCTTTTGTAATTTATTACATTGTGAAAAATGTTAAGTTAAAATTCGCGGACGATTGAAGGCAGACCATCTCTACGTCTTTGACGTTATAATGATTTCATAATTCGTTTGAATAAACGATGTGCTACCTTCTTCCAGTGAAAAGAAAGTGTCTTTACTTAGAAAATTGCCCTCACATTTTTGTGGTTTTATATAACAAAGTAAAATTCAACTACAGTCTAGATCACATCTCTGCGTTCCTGATGTAATCCGACGCCATAAATACTCTTTAGGCTATTCGGGATTCTAAGACCACCTTACTTTTGGGCCAGGTATTTAATAAACATGCTGCAACTATGGGAAGTAGGAGATAACACATCGCTTGGTAGCTGCATAAAATAGATGATACGAAAACATAAAATTAGAAGAACTACATAAAGCGGGTAGAAAGAAAGTACATTATGAATCATGTAATCTGGTGTATTATGATACTCATATGTTTGTGTCAAATATTCATGTTTCCATGACTGGAATGGGTACTTATTGTAAGAGTGAAAAAATAATAATTTTTATGTAGGAACGACTTTAATAATTGTGGATGGGAAGTGATTGTGTGCGTCTTCACATAGACCACATTCTACGAGTGTTGACACCATTATATATATATAATACGATACTGCGATCCATATTTTTGTCTTAAGCTAGATTTAGAATAAAGTTCATACTAGTTTTAGATATGGGTAACCAATGCTCGTGATATATACAATCTTTGAGAGGGTATGAAAACAGTGGGGAAGAACGATATCGCTGTCACTGATCGTATTATTCTCATATGTGACATTGTAGAAGATTTCATGAAAATTAGTATCCATATAAGAACCTTTATTCAACCTATTTTTTTCCAAAGATCTATTGCCATGCCTTATAATGTAAAGTCATTGTGTAGTATCGACGTTTTATTATTATATATATATATATATATATATATATATATATATATATATATATATATATATATATATATATATTACAATAGACGCAATTTACCTTTCATTGTAAGTAGATTATATTAGGTGTGCATTTTGCACTGAGCCTATATAATTTTCATATTTAGTTTATATTTCTATCTATTATAAAAAAGTTATAACCTTAATTAGTTTTCTGCAAAATAGAAAATAATGAATTGAGATAAGAAAGAGTAATTAGTGACGTGAAAATCAGGCCCTGTTATTTAGTAACCATGCGCTCTTTTGTTCTCGTCTGGTTTACATTTAGACTCCATTAAGGTGATACTGCGGCTTTTAAGGTTTACAAAATAATTAAAGGTGTTGCAATGTTTGCAATCATTAAAAATAATTTGATAAAGGAAGTAGAAAAACAAGTGGTAAGTTATTAAACATTTAGGTTTTAATTTCTTTTAAAATGTTTTTCCTGAGTGAAATCCCATCTACAGAATTTTCATAAAAAATAAAAATGCCTTAATTTAAATTTTAAAAGAGATTTGTTGCTAAAACCTAGAATATTTTAAGTTATCAAAATAAACCCTTAATTACAAAGCGGTAACAGTTATAAAATTTTATAAATTTCGCGTCATCAGAAGCTAAGGGTGGCACCACTAGAGCAATCTTGAGGTAAGTAAGAATTACCAAACTCTACTTGAATTAAATGTGACTTAGAATTATAAAAGATTATAATCTTGTTAATCATTTTTCATAATTTGATGATGGTAGTAGTGTTACCGAAATGTGAAGAAAGGTTTTGTACTGTTTTTTTACTATTTTGTTAAAAATAATTTGGTTATTGTAAATATATATATATTTTACAATCACCAAATTGTAATAAATATATATATATATATATATATATATATATATACATATACATATATAATTTTATATATATATATATATATATATATATATATATATATATATATATATATATATATATATATATATATAATAAATTAAAAATATTTCATAAACAAGAATACTTTTAATGAATATATATATATATATATATATATATATATATATATATATATATATATATATATATATAATAAATTAAAAATATTTCATAAACAAGAATACTTTTAATGAATATATTTATTCAAAATATATATATATATATATATATAATATTGATTCAATATATATATTTATATATATAAAATACTTGAATTAAAATCATTACTTATAGTCATATTGACCATATGAATAATACACTAGCACAGTACATTGTTGAAAGTTGTACGATATAACAAAGCTGACTAATAGTTCTCAGTTGCTCGTAGCGGTTGCTTGTTTCATTATTTATAGTTGTAGCTGTGCCATGTTTAGTATGTGACCTTAATGTGTTCCTATGTTCTGCGACCAATTTCTATTTATATGTTCAAATATTGTAATTAGATTGAAGTGTTTTTTGACGTTTAGAAATTATTGGGTTTAGTTTTGTGATGTTTATGAATTTCGTATTCTGTTAATTTTTTCCTTTTCTTTGGGAGGTGAAGTATGTTAGGTATTTTTCTGTAATTGTTTGCATTGTTCATGAATAGTTGTTCCTGAACTAGATTTTGTTTGATTAGTTTTATAATCCTTCTCATCAAGTAGAAGGATTTCCTGAACTTTGTAATTTATTAAATCTGAGTAACCCGTGTTTCTGATGTTTGTGTGAAATCTGGTTATAAAGATTTATACATAATACAAAGAAGCATTTTTTTAAAATTGATATTAAAATATTATTCAAACCGTACAACAATTAAAATACTAAAAATAAGAAAAGAAAATATAATAGTCATATCACGATCATACACGCCCTCATTTTATTTCTCTAAACATTACAAAACTTAACATTTTAAAGATTGTCATCAAAAAAATGCACTTTCTATCAAATACGACTTTTGAATTGGAAATACAAAGAATCTTACACAGCGTACAACTATTCTAGGAATACATACCCACGTCCTACAAAAGCCACAGTAATCCTAAACTACCGAAAACAATTAGACTGATCTGTATCTTCAAGCACATCACAATACACTGACATTTTGCTAAATGATTCGTTGGAACATACCAGTGTGTATATTTATTGTAAATGAATTAACTGAATAACATATTACAATTTTTGTTCATTTAAGTCTCTTTAGTCTGCTTCAAGAAAGATTTGTTTTATTCTTAGATAAATTTATCTGTTCAATCTCATTTACTTATTTACAAAAATTGTAACTACATTGTAACCTGCGATTATACGTTTGAGAATTATGGTATGTTCTAGAAATGTGTTGTAAAGACAAAGCGCCTCTCTCCTCCTACGTTATTACATTCGGTTCAGAATAAATGGCTTCGTAAAAACGCAATAAACTCAGGATCGTAAGAGGCCCTTTTTATGATGAACGACTAGTTATCTTTTAGCGGGTTCCAATCATCAAATAGAACCAAACGATTTTCCATCTGCTATGAATCTATAGTAATGAAAATATAAGCGGAATTGAACATTTTTGTAGGTTTTTTGGTCCCTCGAGGTAATATATATATATATATATATATATATATATATATATATATATATATATATATATATATATATATATATATATATATTAGAATTATTTTGTGTCTTAAAAATTGTAAATGTTGACATTATTATTAATAGTAGATGTGTTAGTGTATGTATCTGTGATTTGCTTGTTTCATTATGATAGGAAAATATTTTTGTCTTGTAAATGTATATTTATAAAGAGCTTCATAATTTGTAGATTTTTATTATGTTTTATACAATGTTATGTATTTTACAAATATTAAGTTATGCTGTTTAATTAAAATTGAGCTCTTGAAGAGGAATTTCGGTAAAAAATTCGAAACGTTGAGTGTTTAAAAAAAGCCAAATTGTCTGTGATCTGTCATTAGCCTATATCAAAAAAAGGTATAATAATCTTTTGGTCACAATAAACCATTAGAAATTACTTTGTTTGCTATATAATGATTGATAATTTGATTTAAAACGTAATATAATCAGAGTAAACTATTTTAATACATAGTATATAAATAGTATCAATTCTCTACTTGATGACATTTATAAACATATTAGACAAATAAACAGATGTGTCGAATTAATTTGTAACAACGTCAAGACTAATAACAACACTAAAAGTTAATTATTCAAAACATTGTCAGTTTATAGACAGCCGTAATGAATATAAGGCGTTACCTCTCTTTTTCTATTGTTTATTTTCCGTTGCAATACCATCCCCTAAGGCCGACCTTCTGTAGAAGCCATAATACGATGTTGCTTCCATGATAACTTCTTTATTATATTTGAGCAAAATTTATTTTTATTCATGTCGCGATAAATTATAAATAGCTTTATAAACGTTTCGATAACACTTTCAGTAGGACTAGATAACTCTTACAAAGTTTAATATGGACTTGTTTAAATATATAGGGTTGGATAATTCGATAGTTTAATATACCATAGTTTTCCAATCAATAAAGATACCAGTGATTTTATAAAGACTAATTGTAGGAGGAAAAAAGTAGTTCTCTTTAAGTATTTATATACTTACCCACGTATCTATTGATAGGTCTAAACGCGTACCAATCTCAACTCAACTTCAACAAATATAAACTAATGTGCACAAGTATATGTGAAATTTTAATAATTCAATGTAGAATGTAAAAACTATGTTTTTGATTTGATTTGAGGAAGTATAGTTCTTGGTTTTTATTGATTGCATTAAGATGTATGGATATTATACTTTATATTTGTACAGATCCTATACATACATATAATGCAGCCTACAAAGAATTTGAACCTTGAGAATGTACGATAATATATAAAAACTAAAATGTTATGAAAGGTAAAACCACTTTATTTGTTTTCAATGTACATTTAAAAAAAATTATGAAACGTAACTGGTGCCCATAAACCATTGTAGACTAAATATAAAACGGTTAATTATCAGTTTCTTGACAAATCTTATTAAACGTGTTGTAGTGACTATTACGTTGTAAGAAATAATCACAACAAGCAAATGTCCATATTTCACCACTGAGATTACATTAATAGCCCTGATCATACTACTTGAATGGATTGACAACACATGTTTGTAAAGTTTTTAATTCTAACGATCATTCAGTAAAAAGGGAATTAAATTACGTTTTATTACATTATCTAAAGAAATCTAAATAAAATTAAGCTTATTTTAAGTCAAAATACTGCTTTAAACATGGGAAGCGATTCTTTAAGGCGCCCCTTCCTGACACAAGGTGCTCGTTCAAAGATAAAAGACTTTAAAGCATCCCTACATTTATCTTATGGCTTTGGACGACTCTATCTCGTTGTTCCCAGTGTGGCATTTCCCACTTGCTGTATACTACTGGCTTTTAAAAAACATTAACTCTTAACTGTAACTGTATGTCCTCTTTAGATGGAAAAAAATAGGACACAAACATTTATTATGGTTTATATTTATTACTTTCGTGTATTTAATATTAACAATAACTTGTATAGAAGTTAGAATGATCGATATCAACAATTTATCTTTTAAATTAATGTTTGTTTAGGTTTATTACTCAAGTGCAAGATCAATAATCTACCATCGTAATCCTAATCTCCCCTTCTCAAAATATATCATACAATGTGTGTGCCACTGTAATCTCTCGTTAAAAGCTTTATATCATTTTAACAAAACACAATGAATCTTCACAGCTATGTAGTAAACCGAAATAACATTTCTTATTATACTTTGATAATACTTCCCACCAGACTTTCTGTTAACTAACGGTTGGTAAATTGTTAACTTACACTTGGAGGAAACGTTTTCGTCTTACAACTACTTCAGCCTCGTATTTATGGCGCTAGGATTGCTGCAGTTGTGCTTCTTTGGTACTAATTTTTATAAATTTAAATAAAATGAAGCTTATTTTAAAGTGAAAATACTGCCTTAAACAAGGGAAGCTATTCTTCAAGCCGCCGCTCCTTAACACAAGGTGCCCGTTCAAAGATAAAAGACTTTAAAGCAGACCAACATTTATTTTAAGGCTTTGGACGACTCTATAGTGTTGTTCTCAGTGTGGCGTTTTCCACTTACTATATACTACTGACTTTTAGAAAATATCATTAACTCCTAAAAACAGTAACTGTTTAAGGAAAAAATAGGACACATACAATTATTACAGTTTATATTTATTATTTCTGTGTACTTAATATTAACATTAGCTTGTATAGTCGTTAGAGTGATCGATATTAACCCTCTATCCTTTCAATTGCCGTTTGTTTAGGTTAATTACTCAAGTGCAAGATCAATAATCTACCATCGTAAACTCAATCTCGTCTTCTAAACATTTATTATACTACCTCTGTGGCACTGTAAACTCTCGTTAAAAGCTTAACATCATTTTAACAAAACACAATGAATCTCACCAGCCATTAACAGCACTACATAGTAGTAAAAAGAAATAAAATACATGCAAAACCTTTTCCATAGAGGATTCCCTGTGGTATAAATAGAAGTGATATATCCAAGATAAACAGATTATTTTGTTTCATCTGGTTTGTAGAGTTCATATGGCTATGTACATTGTCAGTGTAAATCAAATAAATTACATCATTCTAAAGGTTAACTATTTATTATTATAAAATGACATTTTTAAATGAATTAAATCGAATTAATTATAAGTGTATACTTACTGTTAGTTTTACTCTTATGAAACACTTTTTAAGGTCTAATGTATATTTTAAATCGAAATTCGATTAGCCTAGTATTGTGATGAAAAAACTCTTAGATATTGTGTTACTTAGGTTTAAAAATAATTATTTTTAATCTGATTAGTACGTTTCTAAAAAATATATATTATCAGCAGTAACAATTATAAATTTCAAGTAGAATATATTGTTATCGATGTCTTTAAATATCACTGACGTCAATATCACTGACGTAGTGACGTAAGTCAGGGGACGTGTTAAAACAAATAAAGCTGAATTATTTTTCTTTTTTTGTGCTTAGTTCATTTTGAAATATACCATCGTTAGTTAATCTCATTTAGTACAGATTTATGCTCTACATTAACTCCCAAAACAAGTGGGAGTTTCCTGAGGCGACTATGTTTCCTGGCAATGTGCGCATTAATCCTTTTTTACTCCTGGGACGTCAGTTTTACACTCTCTAATGCAAATTATATAAATATACACACTTTTATGAAATAAACATTTAATTAATACTGATTTAATAATTTCATAATTTTATATTTGTAAATGATACAGAGTAATCTGTAGCTAAAACAATTATACTTAATATTCGTGTTTACACTTTTTGTTTATTTATTTTGGGTATATGCGATTTATAAGTTATACTCTGTTGACATTATTATAAATATATGGTCTACTTGTTAGCGTGAAACTATTTCCCCTCAATTCTGTAAAATCGTTTTATTGCAACGGATTTACATAGAAAATTAATAATTTACCACCACTGAGTTATTCTCTCCTTATAAAACTTGTATATACAGCCTGTTTGGTATTGTAAATTACATATACCTCATGAGCTACTTAAATGTAACAATAATACAATACATATAAAACTCTTGTGTTGAATGATATCCCCCACGTATATCTGAGGCTTGGTTACAACAAAATCCATCAGTGTTCTAACACATATACATGGTTGTATGTGACTTTATTGGGAATTACAACTTTAAAATAATTCTGTTCTCCTATGTTGTATACAGGAAGATTAGGTGTGAGGTACAATGTGAAGATCCCTATTGTAATATATTATCATTATGGTTGGAAAGCAAACAAAACGTTTCAAAGATAAAGTACGTAACCACGTAATATAATAATAAGAATAAAATAAACAAAACAAATATTATAGATTTATTTTTACAAAAACTATTTTACATCATGATAATCGCATTGAATTACCAACATATCTATGAAAACGTTACTTTCGACATAGTAGTATTCCTCAACAATGTCAACAATCATCAAGGTAACGTAGTTTACTACAATTTCGTAGAATAGAACGCTGTAGACTGTCGTATAAATAGATTTAACCTAGCCAACTTTACTTTATATATTTTGATTATTTGTCATTCCCATTTGAGTTTCACTGAAAATATTACTAAAAATTTCAGTAAATGACAGACACTACCCACAAATACTGACTGAAACGAATCATAACCACAACAAGTAAGTATGAATCGAAATGGAAGTTCGCTGATAACTTCAGCACTGCCGGACAGCAGCGTCATGTCAATATTATAAGTAGGCCTAAATAAAAACTAAGACCTATCCATCGAGCCTCAGGAGTTTTTACAGAGATTTCTTTTTTACAAAAAATTAATATAAATGTTTATATTTATTGTAGAATATATTTCTATTTTTTTTTAATTTTCTGGGTTATGAGGCAATGTTTTGGTGATATTGTTTATAAACTCCCTTTATTCTAGGAGGAATCTTTTCCCAGAAGGCTTTTATAAGTATGTGAAGATAAAGCGTGTGCCTTTACAAGAACGATTAAGATGTTCACTGTCTATACATCTACAATAATCTTCAGAGCTATTATTATTTCGAATTATTCTAGAATAATTTTTAAATTTGCAAAATGTGGTATTATATTCTAGGGCTTTGTTAGTTGTCATGAGTTCTCTAAACACCCGTAACTTAAGATACATTAATACTGATAATAACGCAGATTGAATCCCTTTACAAAGGCCTTTTGTACGTTAAAGCATCAAGCAGTAAATATGCAAACTAAATTGCATTTATTTTAAAGCCATGTTTAGAAGACTGTAAATCAAATAAAGTTTTACTTTAAAGTATGAAATCTAAATGAAAACACTAACTTCAACAAAGAAAGCGATTCCTTAGGTCACGACCTTTTAATATAACAAGCCGCTCGCCCACGTACGGACTTCTACAACACGTTGTTTCCAAATAGCATTTTAATCTTGCGTTATACCTCTGACTTGCAGATAAATTCAACAACTGCTGAAGAAAGCCTCCCACGATCCATGTTGTTTTCAAATAGTACTTTACTTACCTGTATTGACATTAGTAATAGTACTTACTTTTACATTAATATATCTGATTTGCAGCAACGTACATTAACTGTTAAAATGAAAGCCTCCAGCGAACCATGTTGTTTCCAAATAGTACTTTACTTACCTGATTTGACATTAGTAATAGCACTTACTTTTACATTATTATATCTGATTTTAAAAAAAGTACATTAACTGCTAAAGCGAAAGCCTCCCACGAAACATGTTGTTTCCAAATAGTACTTTACTTACCTGTATTGACATTAGTAATAGTACTTACTTTTAAATTACTATATCTGATTCGCAGCAACGTACATTAACTGCTAAAACGAAAGGCTCCCACGACCCATGTTGTTTCCAAATAGTACTTTACTTACCTGTATTTACATTAGTAATAGTACTTACATTTACATTACTATATCTGATTTGCAGCAACGTACATTAACTGCTAAAACGAAAGCCTCCTACGAAACATGCTGTTTTCAAATAGTACTTTACTTACCTGTATTGACATTAGTAATAGTACTTACTTTTACATTAATATATCTGATTTGCAGCAACGTACATTAACTGCTAAAACGAAAGCCTCCCACGAACCATGTTGTTTCCAAATAGTACTTTACTTACCTGATTTGACATTAGTAATAGTACTTACTTTTACATTACTATATCTGATTTAAAGCAAAGTACATTAACTGTTAAAATGAAAGCCTCCAGCGAACCATGTTGTTTCCAAATAGTACTTTACTTACCTGATTTGACATTAGTAATAGCACTTACTTTTACATTATTATATCTGATTTTAAAAAAAGTACATTAACTGCTAAAGCGAAAGCCTCCCACGAAACATGTTGTTTCCAAATAGTACTTTACTTACCTGTATTGACATTAGTAATAGTACTTACTTTTAAATAACTATATCTGATTCGCAGCAACGTACATTAACTGCTAAAACGAAAGGCTCCCACGACCCATGTTGTTTCCAAATAGTACTTTACTTACCTGTATTTACATTAGTAATAGTACTTACATTTACATTACTATATCTGATTTGCAGCAACGTACATTAACTGCTAAAATGAAAGCCTCCAACGAACCATGTTGTTTCCAAATAGTACTTTACTTACCTGATTTGACATTAGTAATATCACTTACATTTAAATTACTATATCTGATTTAAAGAAAAGTACATTAACTGCTAAAACGAAAGCCTCACACGAACCATGTTGTTTCCAAATAGTACTTTACTTACCTGATTTGACATTAGTAATAGAACTTACTTTTACATTACTATATCTGATTTAAAGAAAAGTACATTACCTGCTAAAACGAAAGCATCCCACGAACCAAGTTGTTTCCAAATAGTACTTTACTTGCCTGTATGACATTAGTAATAGTACTTACTTTTACATGACTATATCTGATTTAAAGAAAAGTACATTAACTGTTAAAACGAAAGCATCCCACGATCCAAGTAGTTTCCAAATAGTACTTTACTTACCTGTATTGACATTAGTAATAGTACTTACTTTAAATTACTATATCTGATTCGCAGCAACTTAAATTAACTGCTAAAACGAAAGACTCCCACGAACCATGTTGTTTCCAAATAGTACTCTACTTACCTGATTTGACATTAGCAATAGTACTTACTTTTACATTGTTATATCTGATTTAAAGAAAAGTACATTAACTGTTAAAACGAAAGCCTCCCACGAACCATGTTGTTTCCAAATAGTACTTTACATACCTGTATTGACATTACTAATAGTCCTTACTTTTACATTACTATATCTGATTTGCAGCAACGTACATTAACTGCTAAAACGAAAGCCTCCCACGAACCATGTTGTTTCCAAATAGTACTTTACTTACCTGATTTGACATTAGTAATATCACTTACTTTTACATTACTATATCTGATTTAAAGAAAAGTACATTAACTGCTAAAACAAAAGCCCCCCACGAACCATGTTGTTTCCAAATAGTACTTTACTTACCTGATTTGACATTAGTAATAGTACTTACTTTTACATTACTATATCTGATTTGCAGCAACGTACATTAACTGCTAAAACGAAAGCCTCCCACGAACCATGTTGTTTTCAAATAGTACTTTACTTACCTGATTTGACCTTAGTAATAGTACTTACTTTTACTTTATTATATCTGATTTGCAGCAACGTACATTAACTGCTAAAACGAAAGCCTCCCACGAACCATGTTGTTTCCAAATAGTACTTTACTTACCTGTATTGACATTAGTAATAGTACTTACTTTTACATTGATATATCTGATTTGCAGCAACGTACATTAACTGCTAAAACGAAAGCCTCCCACGAACCTTGTTGTTTCTAAATATTACTATTCATACCTGTATTGACATTAGTAATAGTACTTACTTTTACATTGATATATCTGATTTGCAGCAACGTACATTAACTGCTAAAACGAAAACCTCCCACGAACCTTGTTGTTTCTAAATATTACTATACCTACCTGTATTGACATTAGTAATAGTACTTACTTTTACATTGATATATCTGATTTGCAGCAACGTATATTAACTGCTAAACCGAAAGCCTCCCACGAACCATGTCGTTTTCAAATAGTACTTTACTTACCTGATTTGACCTTAGTAATAGTACTTACATTTACTTTACTATATCTGATTTGCAGCAACGTACATTAACTGCTAAAACGAAAGCCTCCCACGAACCTTGTTGTTTCTAAATATTACTATACCTACCTGTATTGACATTAGTAATAGTACTTACTTTTACATTGATATATCTGATTTGCAGCAACGTACATTAACTGCTAAAACGAAAGCCTCCCACGAACCTTGTTGTTTCTAAATATTACTATACCTACCTGTATTGACATTAGTAATAGTACTTACCTTTACATTGATATATCTGATTTGCAGCAACGTACAATAACTGCTAAAACGAAAGCCTCCCACGAACCATGTCGTTTTCAAATAGTACTTTACTTACCTGATTTGACCTTAGTAATAGTACTTACTTTTACTTTACTATATCTGATTTGCAGCAACGTACATTAACTGTTAAAACAAAAGCATCCCACGATCCAAGTAGTTTCCAAATAGTACTTTACTTACCTGTATTGACATTAGTAATAGTACTTACTTTAAATTACTATATCTGATTCGCAGCAACTTAAATTAACTGCTAAAACGAAAGACTCCCACGAACCATGTTCTTTCCAAATAGTACTTTAATTACCTGTATTAACATTAGTAATAGTACTTACTTTTACATTACTATATCTAATTTGCGGCAACGTACATTAGCTGTTAAAACGAAAGCCTCCCACGAACCATGTTGTTTCCAAATAGTACTCTACTTACCTGATTTGACATTAGCAATAGTACTTACTTTTACATTGTTATATCTGATTTAAAGAAAAGTACATTAACTGTTAAAACGAAAGCCTCCCACGAACCATGTTGTTTCCAAATAGTACTTTACATACCTGTATTGACATTACTAATAGTCCTTACTTTTACATTACTATATCTGATTTGCAGCAACGTACATTAACTGCTAAAACGAAAGCCTCCCACGAACCATGTTGTTTCCAAATAGTACTTTACTTACCTGATTTGACATTAGTAATATCACTTACTTTTACATTACTATATCTGATTTAAAGAAAAGTACATTAACTGCTAAAACAAAAGCCCCCCACGATCCATGTTGTTTCCAAATAGTACTTTACGTACCTGATTTGACATTAGTAATAGCACTTACTTTTACATTACTATATCTGATTTGCAGCAACGTACATTAACTGCTAAAACGAAAGCCTCCCACGAACCATGTTGTTTTCAAATAGTACTTTACTTACCTGATTTGACCTTAGTAATAGTACTTACTTTTACTTTACTATATCTGATTTGCAGCAACGTACATTAACTGCTAAAACGAAAGCCTCCAACGAACCATGTTGTTTCCAAATAGTACTTTACTTACCTGTATTGACATTAGTAATAGTACTTACTTTTACATTGATATATCTGATTTGCAGCAACGTACATTAACTGCTAAAACGAAAGCCTCCCACGAACCTTGTTGTTTCTAAATATTACTATACATACCTGTATTGACATTAGTAATAGTACTTACTTTTACATTGATATATCTGATTTGCAGCAACGTACATTAACTGCTAAAACGAAAACCTCCCACGAACCTTGTTGTTTCTAAATATTACTATACCTACCTGTATTGACATTAGTAATAGTACTTACTTTTACATTACTATATCTCATTTGCAGCAACGTACATTAACTGCTAAAATGAAAGCCTGCCACGAACCATGTTGTTTCCAAATAGTACTTTACTTACCTGTATTGACATTAGTAATAGTACTTACTTTTACATTACTATATCTGATTTGCAGCAACGTACATTAACTGCTAAAACGAAAGCCTCCCACGAACCTTGTTGTTTCTAAATATTACTATACCTACCTGTATTGACATTAGTAATAGTACTTACTTTTACATTACTATATCTCATTTGCAGCAACGTACATTAACTGCTAAAATGAAAGCCTGCCACGAACCATGTTGTTTCCAAATAGTACTTTACTTACCTGTATTGACATTAGTAATAGTACTTACTTTTACATTACTATATCTGATTTGCAGCAACGTACATTAACTGCTAAAACGAAAGCCTCCCACGAACCTTGTTGATTCTAAATATTACTATACCTACCTGTATTGACATTAGTAATAGTACTTACTTTTACATTGATATATCTGATTTGCAGCAACGTACATTAACTGCTAAAACGAAAGCCTCCCACGAACCTTGTTGTTTCTAAATATTACTATACCTACCTGTATTGACATTAGTAATAGTACTTACCTTTACATTGATATATCTGATTTGCAGCAACGTACAATAACTGCTAAAACGAACGCCTCCCACGAACCATGTCGTTTTCAAATAGTACTTTACTTACCTGATTTGACCTTAGTAATAGTACTTACTTTTACTTTACTATATCTGATTTGCAGCAACGTACATTAACTGCTAAAACCAAAGCCTCCCACGAACCTTGTTGTTTCTAAATATTACTATACCTACCTGTATTGACATTAGTAATAGTACTTACTTTTACATTACTATATCTCATTTGCAGCAACGTACATTAACTGCTAAAATGAAAGCCTCCCACGAACCTTGTTGTTTCTAAATATTACTATACATACCTGTATTGACATTAGTAATAGTACTTACTTTTACATTGATATATCTGATTTGCAGCAACGTACATGAACTTCTAAAACGAAAACCTCCCACGAACCTTGTTGTTTCTAAATATTACTATACCTACCTGTATTGACATTAGTAATAGTACTTACTTTTACATTGATATATCTGATTTGCAGCAACGTATATTAACTGCTAAAACGAAAGCCTCCCACGAACCATGTCGTTTTCAAATAGTACTTTACTTACTTGATTTGACCTTAGTAATAGTACTTACATTTACTTTACTATATCTGATTTGCAGCAACGTACATTAACTGCTAAAACGAAAGCCTCCCACGAACCTTGTTGTTTCTAAATATTACTATACCTACCTGTATTGACATTAGTAATAGTACTTACTTTTACATTGATATATCTGATTTTCAGCAACGTACATTAACTGCTAAAACGAAAGCCTCCCACGAACCTTGTTGTTTCTAAATATTACTATACCTACCTGTATTGACATTAGTAATAGTAATTACCTTTACATTGATATATCTGATTTGCAGCAACGTACAATAACTGCTAAAACGAAAGCCTCCCACGAACCATGTCGTTTTCAAATAGTACTTTACTTACCTGATTTGACCTTAGTAATAGTACTTACTTTTACTTTACTATATCTGATTTGCAGCAACGTACATTAACTGTTAAAACGAAAGCATCCCACGATCCAAGTAGTTTCCAAATAGTACTTTACTTACCTGTATTGACATTAGTAATAGTACTTACTTTAAATTACTATATCTGATTCGCAGCAACTTAAATTAACTGCTAAAACGAAAGACTCCCACGAACCATGTTCTTTCCAAATAGTACTTTAATTACCTGTATTAACATTAGTAATAGTACTTACTTTTACATTACTATATCTAATTTGCGGCAACGTACATTAGCTGTTAAAACGAAAGCCTCCCACGAACCATGTTGTTTCCAAATAGTACTCTACTTACCTGATTTGACATTAGCAATAGTACTTACTTTTACATTGTTATATCTGATTTAAAGAAAAGTACATTAACTGTTAAAACGAAAGCCTCCCACGAACCATGTTGTTTCCAAATAGTACTTTACATACATGTATTGACATTACTAATAGTCCTTACTTTTACATTACTATATCTGATTTGCAGCAACGTACATTAACTGCTAAAACGAAAGCCTCCCACGAACCATGTTGTTTCCAAATAGTACTTTACTTACCTGATTTGACATTAGTAATATCACTTACTTTTACATTACTATATCTGATTTAAAGAAAAGTACATTAACTGCTAAAACAAAAGCCCCCCACGAACCATGTTGTTTCCAAATAGTACTTTACGTACCTGATTTGACATTAGTAATAGCACTTACTTTTACATTACTATATCTGATTTGCAGCAACGTACATTAACTGCTAAAACGAAAGCCTCCCACGAACCATGTTGTTTCCAAATAGTACTTTACTTACCTGTATTGACATTAGTAATAGTACTTACTTTTACATTGATATATCTGATTTGCAGCAACGTACATTAACTGCTAAAACGAAAGCCTCCCACGAACCTTGTTGTTTCTAAATATTACTATACATACCTGTATTGACATTAGTAATAGTACTTACTTTTACATTGATATATCTGATTTGCAGCAACGTACATTAACTGCTAAAACGAAAACCTCCCACGAACCTTGTTGTTTCTAAATATTACTATACCTACCTCTATTGACATTAGTAATAGTACTTACTTTTACATTGATATATCTGATTTGCAGCAACGTATATTAACTGCTAAAACGAAAGCCTCCCACGAACCATGTCGTTTTCAAATAGTACTTTACTTACCTGATTTGACCTTAGTAATAGTACTTACATTTACTTTACTATATCTGATTTGCAGCAACGTACATTAACTGCTAAAACGAAAGCCTCCCACGAACCTTGTTGTTTCTAAATATTACTATACCTACCTGTATTGACATTAGTAATAGTACTTACTTTTACATTACTATATCTCATTTGCAGCAACGTACATTAACTGCTAAAATGAAAGCCTGCCACGAACCATGTTGTTTCCAAATAGTACTTTACTTACCTGTATTGACATTAGTAATAGTACTTACTTTTACATTACTATATCTGATTTGCAGCAACGTACATTAACTGCTAAAACGAAAGCCTCCCACGAACCTTGTTGATTCTAAATATTACTATACCTACCTGTATTGACATTAGTAATAGTACTTACTTTTACATTGATATATATGATTTGCAGCAACGTACATTAACTGCTAAAACGAAAGCCTCCCACGAACCTTGTTGTTTCTAAATATTACTATACCTACCTGTATTGACATTAGTAATAGTACTTACTTTTACATTACTATATCTGATTTGCAGCAACGTACATTAACTGCTAAAATGAAAGCCTCCCACGAACCTTGTTGTTTCTAAATATTACTATACCTACCTGTATTGACATTAGTAATAGTACTTACTTTTACATTGATATATCTGATTTGCAGCAACGTACATTAACTGCTAAAACGAAAGCCTCCCACGAACCTTGTTGTTTCTAAATATTACTATACCTACCTGTATTGACATTAGTAATAGTACTTACCTTTACATTGATATATCTGATTTGCAGCAACGTACATTAACTGCTAAAACGAAAGCCTCCCACGAACCTTGTTGTTTCTAAATATTACTATACCTACCTGTATTGACATTAGTAATAGTACTTACTTTTACATTACTATATCTCATTTGCAGCAACGTACATTAACTGCTGAAATGAAAGCCTGCCACAAACCATGTTGTTTCCAAATAGTACTTTACTTACCTGTATTGACATTAGTAATAGTACTTACTTTTACATTACTATATCTGATTTGCAGCAACGTACATTAACTGCTAAAACGAAAGCCTCCCACGAACCTTGTTGATTCTAAATATTACTATACCTACCTGTATTGACATTAGTAATAGTACTTACTTTTACATTGATATATCTGATTCGCAGCAACGTACATTAACTGCTAAAACGAAAGCCTCCTACGAACCTTGTTGTTTCTAAATATTACTATACATACCTGTATTGACATTAGTAATAGTACTTACTTTTACATTGATATATCTGATTTGCAGCAACGTACATTAACTGCTAAAACGAAAGCCTCCCACGAACCTTGTTGTTTCTAAATATTGCTATACCTACCTGTATTGACATTAGTAATAGTACTTACTTTTACATTGATATATCTGATTTGCAGCAACGTACATTAACTGGTAAAACGAAAGCCTGCCACGAACCATGTCGTTTTCAAATAGTACTTTACTTACCTGATTTGACCTTAGTAATTGTACTTACTTTTACTTTACTATATCTGGTTTGCAGCAACGTACATTAACTGCTAAAACGAAAGCCTCCCACGAACCTTGTTGTTTCTAAATATTACTATACCTACCTGTATTGACATTAGTAATAGTACTTACGTTTACATTACTATATCTCATTTGCAGCAACGTACATTAACTGCTAAAATGAAAGCCTGCCACGAACCATGTTGTTTCCAAATAGTACTTTACTTACCTGTATTGACATTAGTAATAGTACTTACTTTTACATTGATATATCTGATTTGCAGCAACGTACATTAACTGCTAAAACGAAAGCCTCCCACGAACCATGTCGTTTTCAAATAGTACTTTACTTACCTGATTTGACCTTAGTAATAGTACTTACATTTACTTTACTATATCTGATTTGCTGCAACGTACATTAACTGCTAAAACGAAAGCCTCCCACGAAACTTGTTGTTTCTAAATATTACTATACCTACCTGTATTGACATTAGTAATAGTACTTAATTTTACATTACTATATCTCATTTGCAGCAACGTACATTAACTGCTAAAATGAAAGCCTGCCACGAACCATGTTGTTTCCAAATAGTACTTTACTTACCTGTATTGACATTAGTAATAGTACTTACTTTTACATTACTATATCTGATTTGCAGCAACGTACATTAACTGCTAAAACGAAAGCCTCCCACGAACCTTGTTGTTTCTAAATATTACTATACCTACCTGTATTGACATTAGTAATAGTACTTACTTTTACATTACTATATCTCATTTGCAGCAACGTACATTAACTGCTAAAATGAAAGCCTGCCACGAACCATGTTGTTTTCAAATAGTACTTTACTTACCTGTATTGACATTAGTAATAGTACTTACTTTTACATTACTATATCTGATTTGCAGCAACGTACATTAACTGCTAAAACGAAAGCCTCCCACGAACCTTGTTGTTTCTAAATATTACTATACCTACCTGTATTGACATTAGTAATAGTACTTACTTTTACATTGATATATCTGATTTGCAGCAACGTACATTAACTGCTAAAACGAAAGCCTCCCACGAACCTTGTTGTTTCTAAATATTACTATACCTACCTGTATTGACATTAGTAATAGTACTTACCTTTACATTGATATATCTGATTTGCAGCAACGTACAATAACTGCTAAAACGAAAGCCTCCCACGAACCATGTCGTTTTCAAATAGTACTTTACTTACCTGATTTGACCTTAGTAATAGTACTTACTTTTACTTTACTATATCTGATTTGCAGCAACGTACATTAACTGCTAAAACGAAAGCCTCCCACGAACCTTGTTGTTTCTAAATATTACTATACCTACCTGTATTGACATTAGTAATAGTACTTACTTTTACATTACTATATCTCATTTGCAGCAACGTACATTAACTGCTAAAATGAAAGCCTGCCACGAACCATGTTGTTTCCAAATAGTACTTTACTTACCTGTATTGACATTAGTAATAGTACTTACTTTTACATTACTATATCTGATTTGCAGCAACGTACATTAACTGCTAAAACGAAAGCCTCCCACGAACCTTGTTGTTTCTAAATATTACTATACCTACCTGTATTGACATTAGTAATAGTACTTACTTTTACATTACTATATCTCATTTGCAGCAACGTACATTAACTGCTAAAATGAAAGCCTGCCACGAACCATGTTGTTTCCAAATAGTACTTTACTTACCTGTATTGACATTAGTAATAGTACTTACTTTTACATTACTATATCTGATTTGCAGCAACGTACATTAACTGCTAAAACGAAAGCCTCCCACGAACCTTGTTGATTCTAAATATTACTATACCTACCTGTATTGACATTAGTAATAGTACTTACTTTTACATTGATATATCTGATTTGCAGCAACGTACCTTAACTGCTAAAACGAAAGCCTCCCACGAACCTTGTTGTTTCTAAATATTACTATACCTACCTGTATTGACATTAGTAATAGTACTTACTTTTACATTACTATATCTCATTTGCAGCAACGTACATTAACTGCTGAAATGAAAGCCTGCCACAAACCATGTTGTTTCCAAATAGTACTTTACTTACCTGTAGTGACATTAGTAATAGTACTTACTTTTACATTACTATATCTGATTTGCAGCAACGTACATTAACTGCTAAAACGAAAGCCTCCCACGAACCTTGTTGATTCTAAATATTACTATACCTACCTGTATTGACATTAGTAATAGTACTTACTTTTACATTGATATATCTGATTCGCAGCAACGTACATTAACTGCTAAAACGAAAGCCTCCCACGAACCTTGTTGTTTCTAAATATTACTATACCTACCTGTATTGACATTAGTAATAGTACTTACCTTTACATTGATATATCTGATTTGCAGCAACGTACAATAACTGCTAAAACGAAAGCCTCCCACGAACCATGTCGTTTTCAAATAGTACTTTACTTACCTGATTTGACCTTAGTAATAGTACTTACTTTTACTTTACTATATCTGATTTGCAGCAACGTACATTAACTGCTAAAACGAAAGCCTCCCACGAACCTTGTTGTTTCTAAATATTACTATACCTACCTGTATTGACATTAGTAATAGTACTTACTTTTACATTACTATATCTCATTTGCAGCAACGTACATTAACTGCTGAAATGAAAGCCTGCCACAAACCATGTTGTTTCCAAATAGTACTTTACTTACCTGTATTGACATTAGTAATAGTACTTACTTTTACATTACTATATCTGATTTGCAGCAACGTACATTAACTGCTAAAACGAAAGCCTCCCACGAACCTTGTTGATTCTAAATATTACTATACCTACCTGTATTGACATTAGTAATAGTACTTACTTTTACATTGATATATCTGATTCGCAGCAACGTACATTAACTGCTAAAACGAAAGCCTCCCACGAACCTTGTTGTTTCTAAATATTACTATACATACCTGTATTGACATTAGTAATAGTACTTACTTTTACATTGATATATCTGATTTGCAGCAACGTACATTAACTGCTAAAACGAAAGCCTCCCACGAACCTTGTTGTTTCTAAATATTGCTATACCTACCTGTATTGACATTAGTAATAGTACTTACTTTTACATTACTATATCTCATTTGCAGCAACGTACATTAACTGCTAAAATGAAAGCCTGCCACGAACCATGTTGTTTTCAAATAGTACTTTACTTACCTGTATTGACATTAGTAATAGTACTTACTTTTACATTACTATATCTGATTTGCAGCAACGTACATTAACTGCTAAAACGAAAGCCTCCCACGAACCTTGTTGTTTCTAAATATTACTATACCTACCTGTATTGACATTAGTAATAGTACTTACTTTTACATTGATATATCTGATTTGCAGCAACGTACATTAACTGCTAAAACGAAAGCCTCCCACGAACCTTGTTGTTTCTAAATATTACTATACCTACCTGTATTGACATTAGTAATAGTACTTACCTTTACATTGATATATCTGATTTGCAGCAACGTACAATAACTGCTAAAACGAAAGCCTCCCACGAACCAAGTCGTTTTCAAATAGTACTTTACTTACCTGATTTGATGTTAGTAATAGTACTTACTTTTACTTTACTATATCTGATTTGCAGCAACGTACATTAACTGCTAAAACGAAAGCCTCCCACGAACCTTGTTGTTTCTAAATATTACTATACCTACCTGTATTGACATTAGTAATAGTACTTACTTTTTTATTACTATATCTCATTTGCAGCAACGTACATTAACTGCTAAAATGAAAGCCTGCCACGAACCATGTTGTTTCCAAATAGTACTTTACTTACCGGTATTGACATTAGTAATAGTACTTACTTTTACATTACTATATCTGATTTGCAGCAACGTACATTAACTGCTAAAACGAAAGCCTCCCACGAACCTTGTTGATTGTAAATATTACTATACCTACCTGTATTGACATTAGTAATAGTACTTACTTTTACATTGATATATCTGATTCGCAGCAACGTACATTATCTGCTAAAACGAAAGCCTCCCACGAACCTTGTTGTTTCTAAATATTACTATACATACCTGTATTGACATTAGTAATAGTACTTACTTTTACATTGATATATCTGATTTGCAGCAACGTACATTAACTGCTAAAACGAAAGCCTCCCACGAACCTTGTTGTTTCTAAATATTGCTATACCTACCTGAATTGACATTAGTAATAGTACTTACTTTTACATTGATATATCTGATTTGCAGCAACGTACATTAACTGGTAAAACGAAAGCCTGCCACGAACCATGTCGTTTTCAAATAGTACTTTACTTACCTGATTTGACCTTAGTAATAGTACTTACTTTTACTTTACTATATCTGATTTGCAGCAACGTACATTAACTGCTAAAACGAAAGCCTCCCACGAACCTTGTTGTTTCTAAATATTACTATACCTACCTGTATTGACATTAGTAATAGTACTTACTTTTACATTACTATATCTCATTTGCAGCAACGTACATTAACTGCTAAAATGAAAGCCTGCCACGAACCATGTTGTTTCCAAATAGTACTTTACTTACCTGTATTGACATTAGTAATAGTACTTACTTTAACATTACTAAATCTGATTTGCAGCAACGTACATTAACTGCTAAAATGAAAGCCTCCCACGAAGCATGTTGTTTCCAAATAGTGCTTTACTTTCCTGATATGACAATGGTAATAGTACTTACTTTTACATTACTATATCTGGTTTGCAGCAACGTACATTAACTGCTAAAACGAAAGCCTCCCACGAACCTTGTTGTTTCTAAATATTACTATACATACCTGTATTGACATTAGTAATAGTACTTACTTTTACATTGATATATCTGATTTGCAGCAACGTACATTAACTGCTAAAACGAAAACCTCCCACGAACCTTGTCGTTTCTAAATATTACTATACCTACCTGTATTGGCATTAGTAATAGTACTTACTTTTACATTGATATATCTGATTTGCAGCAACGTATATTAACTGCTAAAACGAAAGCCTCCCACGAACCATGTCGTTTTCAAATAGTACTTTACTTACCTGATTTGACCTTAGTAATAGTACGTACATTTACTTTACTATATCTGATTTGCAGCAACGTACATTAACTGCTAAAACGAAAGCCTCCCACGAACCTTGTTGTTTCTAAATATTACTATACCTACCTGTATTGACATTAGTAATAGTACTTACTTTTACATTACTATATCTCATTTGCAGCAACGTACATTAACTGCTAAAATGAAAGCCTGCCACGAACCATGTTGTTTCCAAATAGTACTTTACTTACCTGTATTGACATTAGTAATAGTACTTACTTTTACTTTACTATATCTGATTTGCAGCAACGTACATTAACTGCTAAAACGAAAGCCTCCCACGAACCTTGTTGTTTCTAAATATTACTATACCTACCTGTATTGACATTAGTAATAGTACTTACGTTTACATTACTATATCTCATTTGCAGCAACGTACATTAACTGCTAAAATGAAAGCCTGCCACGAACCATGTTGTTTCCAAATAGTACTTTACTTACCTGTATTGACATTAGTAATAGTACTTACTTTTACATTGATATATCTGATTTGCAGCAACGTACATTAACTGCTAAAACGAAAGCCTCCCACGAACCATGTCGTTTTCAAATAGTACTTTACTTACCTGATTTGACCTTAGTAATAGTACTTACTTTTACTTTACTATATCTGATTTGCAGCAACGTACATTAACTGCTAAAACGAAAGCCTCCCACGAACCTTGTTGTTTCTAAATATTACTATACCTACCTGTATTGACATTAGTAATAGTACTTACTTTTACATTACTATATCTCATTTGCAGCAACGTACATTAACTGCTAAAATGAAAGCCTGCCACGAACCATGTTGTTTCCAAATAGTACTTTACTTACCTGTATTGACATTAGTAATAGTACTTACTTTAACATTACTAAATCTGATTTGCAGCAACGTACATTAACTGCTAAAATGAAAGCCTCCCACGAAGCATGTTGTTTCCAAATAGTACTTTACTTACCTGTATTGACTTTAGTAATAGTACTTACTTTTACAGTACTATATATGATTTGCAGCAACGCACATTAACTGCTAAAACGAAAGCCTCCCACGGACCATGTTGTTTCCAAATAGTACTTTACTTACCTGATTTGACATTAGTAATAATACTTACTTTTACATTACTATATCTCATTTGCAGCAAAGTACATTAACTGCTAAAACGAAGGAATCCCACGAACCATGTTATTTCCAAATAGTGCTTTACTTTCCTGATATGACAATGGTAATAGTACTTACTTTTACATTACTATATCTGGTTTGCAGCAACGTACATTAACTGCTAAAACGAAAGCCTCCCACGAACCTTGTTGTTTCTAAATATTACTATACATACCTGTATTGACATTAGTAATAGTACTTACTTTTACATTGATATATCTGATTTGCAGCAACGTACATTAACTGCTAAAACGAAAACCTCCCACGAACCTTGTCGTTTCTAAATATTACTATACCTACCTGTATTGGCATTAGTAATAGTACTTACTTTTACATTGATATATCTGATTTGCAGCAACGTATATTAACTGCTAAAACGAAAGCCTCCCACGAACCATGTCGTTTTCAAATAGTACTTTACTTACCTGATTTGACCTTAGTAATAGTACGTACATTTACTTTACTATATCTGATTTGCAGCAACGTACATTAACTGCTAAAACGAAAGCCTCCCACGAACCTTGTTGTTTCTAAATATTACTATACCTACCTGTATTGACATTAGTAATAGTACTTACTTTTACATTACTATATCTCATTTGCAGCAACGTACATTAACTGCTAAAATGAAAGCCTGCCACGAACCATGTTGTTTCCAAATAGTACTTTACTTACCTGTATTGACATTAGTAATAGTACTTACTTTTACATTACTATATCTGATTTGCAGCAACGTACATTAACTGCTAAAACGAAAGCCTCCCACGAAGCTTGTTGTTTCTAAATATTACTATACCTACCTGTATTGAAATTAGTAATAGTACTTACTTTTACATTGATATATCTGATTTGCAGCAACGTACATTAACTGCTAAAACGAAAGCCTCCCACGAACCATGTCGTTTTCAAATAGTACTTTACTTACCTGATTTGACCTTAGTAATAGTACTTACTTTTACTTTACTATATCTGATTTGCAGCAACGTACATTAACTGCTAAAACGAAAGCCTCCCACGAACCTTGTTGTTTCTAAATATTACTATACATACCTGTATTGACATTAGTAATAGTACTTACTTTTACATTACTATATCTCATTTGCAGCAACGTACATTAACTGCTAAAATGAAAGCCTGCCACGAACCATGTTGTTTCCGAATAGTACTTTACTTACCTGTATTGACATTAGTAATAGTACTTACTTTTACATTGATATATCTGATTTGCAGCAACGTACATTAACTGCTAAAACGAAAGCCTCCCACGAACCATGTCGTTTTCAAATAGTACTTTACTTACCTGATTTGACCTTAGTAATAGTACTTACTTTTACTTTACTATATCTGATTTGCAGCAACGTACATTAACTGCTAAAACGAAAGCCTCCCACGAACCTTGTTGTTTCTAAATATTACTATACCTACCTGTATTGACATTTAATAGTACTTACTTTTACATTAATATATCTCATTTGCAGCAACGTACATTAACTGCTAAAATGAAAGCCTGCCACGAACCATGTTGTTTCCAAATTGTACTTTACTTACCTGTATTGACATTAGTAATAGTACTTACTTTTACATTACTATATCTGATTTGCAGCAACGTACATTAACTGCTAAAACGAAAGCCTCCCACGAACCTTGTTGTTTCTAAATATTACTATACCTACCTGTATTGACATTAGTAATAGTACTTACTTTTACATTGAGATATCTGATTTGCAGCAACGTACATTAACTGCTAAAACGAAAGCCTCCCACGAACCTTGTTGTTTCTAAATATTACTATACCTACCTGTATTGACATTAGTAATAGTACTTACCTTTACATTGATATATCTGATTTGCAGCAACGTACAATAACTGCTAAAACGATTGCCTCCCACGAACCATGTAGTTTTCAAATAGTACTTTACTTACCTGATTTGACCTTAGTAATAGTACTTACTTTTACTTTACTATATCTGATTTGCAGCAACGTACATTAACTGCTAAAACGAAAGCCTCCCACGAACCTTGTTGTTTCTAAATATTACTATACCTACCTGAATTGACATTAGTAATAGTACTTACTTTTACATTACTATATCTCATTCGCAGCAACGTACATTAACTGCTAAAATGAAAGCCTGCCACGAACCATGTTGTTTCCAAATAGTACTTTACCTACCTGTATTGACATTAGTAATAGTACTTACTTTTACATTGATATATCTGATTTGCAGCAACGTACATTAACTGCTAAAACGAAAGCCTCCCACGAACCTTGTTGTTTCTAAATATTACTATACCTACCTGTATTGACATTAGTAATAGTACTTACTTTTACATTACTATATCTCATTTGCAGCAACGTACATTAACTGCTAAAATGAAAGCCTGCCACGAACCATGTTGTTTCCAAATAGTACTTTACTTACCTGTATTGACATTAGTAATAGTACTTACTTTTACATTACTATATCTGATTTGCAGCAACGTACATTAACTGCTAAAACGAAAGCCTCCCACGAACCTTGTTGATTCTAAATATTACTATACCTACCTGTATTGACATTAGTAATAGTACTTACTTTTACATTGATATATCTGATTTGCAGCAACGTACATTAACTGCTAAAACGAAAGCCTCCCACGAACCTTGTTGTTTCTAAATATTACTATACATACCTGTATTGACATTAGTAATAGTACTTACTTTTACATTGATATATCTGATTTGCAGCAACGTACATTAACTGCTAAAACGAAAGCCTCCCACGAACCTTGTTGTTTCTAAATATTGCTATACCTACCTGTATTGACATTAGTAATAGTACTTACTTTTACATTGATATATCTGATTTGCAGCAACGTACATTAACTGGTAAAACGAAAGCCTCCCACGAACCATGTCGTTTTCAAATAGTACTTTACTTACCTGATTTGACCTTAGTAATAGTACTTACTTTTACTTTACTATATCTGATTTGCAGCAACGTACATTAACTGGTAAAACGAAAGCCTCCCACGAACCATGTCGTTTTCAAATAGTACTTTACTTACCTGATTTGACCTTAGTAATAGTACTTACTTTTACTTTACTATATCTGATTTGCAGCAACGTACATTAACTGCTAAAATGAAAGCCTGCCACGAACCATGTTGTTTCCAAATAGTACTTTACTTACCTGTATTGACATTAGTAATAGTACTTACTTTTACATTGATATATCTGATTTGCAGCAACGTACATTAACTGCTAAAACGAAAGCCTCCCACGAACCATGTCGTTTTCAAATAGTACTTTACTTACCTGATTTGACCTTAGTAATATTACTTACCTTTACTATACTATATCTGATTTGCAGCCACGTACATTAACTGCTAAAACGAAAGCCTCCCACGAACCTTGTTGTTTCTAAATATTACTATACCTACCTGTATTGACATTAGTAATAGTACTTACTTTTACATTACTATATCTCATTTGCAGCAACGTACATTAACTCCTAAAATGAAAGCCTGCTACGAACCATGTTGTTTCCAAATAGTACTTTACTTACCTGTATTGACATTAGTAATAGTACTTACTTTTACATTACTATATCTGATTTGCAGCAACGTACATTAACTACTAAAACGAAAGCCTCCCACGAAGCATGTTATTTCCAAATAGTACTTTACTTACCTGTATTGACTTTAGTAATAGTACTTACTATTACATTACTATATCTGATTTGCAGCAAGGTACATTACCTGCTAAAACGATTGCCTCCCACGAACCATGTTGTTTCCAAATAGTACTTTACTTACCTGTATTGACATTAGTAATAGTACGTACTTTTACATTGCTATATCTGATTTGTAGCAACGTACATTAACTGCTAAAACGAAAGCCTCCCACGAACCATGTTGTTTTCAAATAGTACTTTACTTACCTGATTTGACCTTAGTAATAGTACTTACTTTTACAGTACTATATATGATTTGCAGCAACGCACATTAACTGCTAAAACGAAAGCCTCCCACGGACCATGTTGTTTCCAAATAGTACTTTACTTACCTGATTTGACATTAGTAATAATACTTACTTTTACATTACTATATCTCATTTGCAGCAAAGTACATTAACTGCTAAAACGAAAGAATCCCACGAACCATGTTATTTCCAAATAGTGCTTTACTTTCCTGATTTGACAATGGTAATAGTACTTACTTTTACATTACTATATCTGGTTTGCAGCAACGTACATTAACTGCTAAAACGAAAGCCTCCCACGAACCATGTAGTTTCCAAATAGTACTTTACTTACCTGTATTAACATTAGTAATAGTACTTACATTTACATTACTTTATCTGATTTGCAGCAACGTACATTAACTGCTAAAACGAAAGCCTCCCACAAACCATGTTGTTTCCAAAAAGTACTTTACTTACCTGTATTGACATTAGTAATAGTACTTACTTTCTTTTCATTACTATATCTCATTTGTAGCAACGTTCATTAACTGCTAAAACGGAAGCCTCCAACGAACCATGTTGTTTCCAAATAGTACTTTACTTACCTGTATTGACATTAGTAATAGTACTTACTTTTACATTACTATATCTGATTTGCAGCAACGTACATTAACTTCTAAAACGAAAGCCTCCCACGAACCATGTTGTTTCCAAATAGTACTTTACTAACCTGATTTGACATTAGTAATATCACTTACTTTTAGATTACTATATCTGATTTAAAGAAAAGTACATTAACTGCTAAAAAAAAGCCTTCCACGAACCATGTTGTTTCCAAATAGTACTTTACTTACCTGATTTGACATTAGTAATAGTACTTACTTTTACATTACTATACCTGATTTTGCAGCAACGTACATTACCTGCTAAAACGATTGCCTCCCACGAACCATGTTGTTTCCAAATAGTACTTTACTTACCTGTATTGACATTAGTAATAGTACGTACTTTTACATTGCTATATCTGATTTGTAGCAACGTACATTAACTGCTAAAACGAAAGCCTCCCACGAACCATGTTGTTTTCAAATAGTACTTTACTTACCTGATTTGACCTTAGTAATAGTACTTACTTTTACAGTACTATATATGATTTGCAGCAACGCACATTAACTGCTAAAACGAAAGCCTCCCACGGACCATGTTGTTTCCAAATAGTACTTTACTTACCTGATTTGACATTAGTAATAATACTTACTTTTACATTACTATATCTCATTTGCAGCAAAGTACATTAACTGCTAAAACGAAAGAATCCCACGAACCATGTTATTTCCAAATAGTGCTTTACTTTCCTGATTTGACAATGGTAATAGTACTTACTTTTACATTACTATATCTGGTTTGCAGCAACGTACATTAACTGCTAAAACGAAAGCCTCCCACGAACCATGTAGTTTCCAAATAGTACTTTACTTACCTGTATTAACATTAGTAATAGTACTTACATTTACATTACTTTATCTGATTTGCAGCAACGTACATTAACTGCTAAAACGAAAGCCTCCCACAAACCATGTTGTTTCCAAAAAGTACTTTACTTACCTGTATTGACATTAGTAATAGTACTTACTTTCTTTTCATTACTATATCTCATTTGTAGCAACGTTCATTAACTGCTAAAACGGAAGCCTCCAACGAACCATGTTGTTTCCAAATAGTACTTTACTTACCTGTATTGACATTAGTAATAGTACTTACTTTTACATTACTATATCTGATTTGCAGCAACGTACATTAACTTCTAAAACGAAAGCCTCCCACGAACCATGTTGTTTCCAAATAGTACTTTACTAACCTGATTTGACATTAGTAATATCACTTACTTTTAGATTACTATATCTGATTTAAAGAAAAGTACATTAACTGCTAAAAAAAAGCCTTCCACGAACCATGTTGTTTCCAAATAGTACTTTACTTACCTGATTTGACATTAGTAATAGTACTTACTTTTACATTACTATATCTGATTTGCAGCAACGTACATTAACTGCTAAAATGAAAGCCTCCCACGAACCATGTTGTATTCCGATAGTAGTTTACTCACCTGATTTGACATTATTAATAGTACTTACTTTTACATTACTATATCTGATTTGCAGCAACGTACATTAACTTCTAAAACGAAAGCCTCCCACGAACCATGTTGTTTCCAAATAGTACTTTACTAACCTGATTTGACATTAGTAATATCACTTACTTTTAGATTACTATATCTGATTTAAAGAAAAGTACATTAACTGCTAAAAAAAAGCCTTCCACGAACCATGTTGTTTCCAAATAGTACTTTACTTACCTGATTTGACATTAGTAATAGTACTTACTTTTACATTACTATATCTGATTTGCAGCAACGTAAATTAACTGCTAAAACGAAAGCCTCCCACGAACCATGTTGTATTCAAATAGTACTTTACTTACCTGATTTGACATTAGTAATGGTACTTACTTTATATTACTATATCTGATTTGCAGCAACGTACATTAACTGCTAAAACGAAAGCCTCCCACGAACCATGTTGTTTTCAAATAGTACTTTACTTACCTGATTTGACCTTAGTAATAGTAACCTCTTTTACATTACTATATCTGATTTGCAGCAACGTATATTAACTGCTAAAACGAAAGCCTCCCACGAACCATGTTGTTTCCAAATAGTACTTCACTTACCTGATTTGACATTAGTAATAGTACTTACTTTTACATTACTATATCTCATTTGCAGCAAAGTTCATTAACTGCTAAGACTAAAGCCTCCCACGAACCATGTTGTTTCCAAATAGTACTTCACTTACCTGTATTGACATTAGTAATAGTACTTACCCTTACATTACTATATCTGATTTGCAGCAACGTACATTAACTGCTAAAATGAAAGCCTCCCACGAACCATGTTGTATTCCGATAGTAGTTTACTCACCTGATTTGACATTATTAATAGTACTTACTTTTACATTACTATATCTGATTTGCAGCAACGTACATTAACTTCTAAAACGAAAGCCTCCCACGAACCATGTTGTTTCCAAATAGTACTTTACTAACCTGATTTGACATTAGTAATATCACTTACTTTTAGATTACTATATCTGATTTAAAGAAAAGTACATTAACTGCTAAAAAAAAGCCTTCCACGAACCATGTTGTTTCCAAATAGTACTTTACTTACCTGATTTGACATTAGTAATAGTACTTACTTTTACATTACTATATCTGATTTGCAGCAACGTAAATTAACTGCTAAAACGAAAGCCTCCCACGAACCATGTTGTATTCAAATAGTACTTTACTTACCTGATTTGACATTAGTAATGGTACTTACTTTATATTACTATATCTGATTTGCAGCAACGTACATTAACTGCTAAAACGAAAGCCTCCCACGAACCATGTTGTTTCCAAATAGTACTTCACTTACCTGTATTGACATTAGTAATAGTACTTACCTTTACATTACTATATCTGATTTGCAGCAACGTACATTAACTGCTAAAATGAAAGCCTCCCACGAACCATGTTGTATTCAGATAGTAGTTTACTCACCTGATTTGACATTATTAATAGTACTTACTTTTACATTACTATATCTGATTTGCAGCAACGTACATTAACTTCTAAAACGAAAGCCTCCCACGAACCATGTTGTTTTCAAATAGTACTTTACTTACCTGTATTGACATTAGTAATAGTACCTACTTTTACATTACTATATCTGATTTGCAGCAACGTACATTAACTGCTAAATCGTAAGCCTCCCACGAACCATGTTGTTTTCAAATAGTACTTTACTTACCTCTATTGACATTAGTTATAGTACTTACTTTTACATTACTATATCTAATTTTCAGCAAAGTTCATTAACTACTAAAACGAAAGACGCACTCAGTGAGGAACAGCTGAGGACTCTTAATTTTCACTCTAGTAACGTCAGTAATAAAATTGATACAAATTTAAGCAAGTTCAGGAAATAAACATTTATAATATTTTTATTTGTTACTATATTGATTGTTTACTTCTTTATAAACGATAGTCTACATATTCAGTGCTGCTTTGATAAATCTATCCTAAGTTAAATAATTTTCAATAATAATTGTGTAGATTTGTTTTAGACTTACTCATTTCTTAACGTTGCAGATTAATATTATTTAACTTCCTAGTGTGATTTGCTTTCTAAAATCCGATTTTACTACCTATGTAACATGAACTTTCTTGAACGTGGCCGTGATTAGCCCAAAACAATTTTAACGTATAAAACATAGGTTATATCTGATAAACTCAAAGCATGTATCTGATTCACATATTATCATGTTACAAGCTTTCTGTAATAATGGATTCGCCATGGATTAAATAGAGGTGTGGTTATCCGCAAGATTGCCGCACTTCAGAGGTTTTCACTGCACATATTTTAAAAAAAAATCGGACTGAATTTTAAATTACAATATTGTAATATAATGCGTGAACATTTTCATAAGATTTACAACATTGACTTTTAGCATAGCATAATATCTGTCAGTTTCCGTTTTACGGTATATTCATATTATGTATATTTTAAAACCAATTAAGTACGTTTCAACCGCTCTATAGGAAGCACTTGGATATATTAATAATTGGTTCTCTCAACTCTTATAACTCTGATCGTTTAGGTTTCTGAAACACATTTGCCCACATCAGTATTATTTATACACTTAATGTAGTCTATGTAGTTATCTGTGTGGATAATTATCAATGATGAGGAAAACTTAGTAGTAACAAACGAATCCTCTGTTACTCTCTTTACTTACGTTATTTTGAAATATGTGACTTGTAAGTTAATTACACTTTGTATCCATTAGTAACATTCACTTATGTACTTATTACCAAAATTTAATAAATTATCTAGTCTGTAAATTGGTTTCAGTCTTACTCAATTAGTAGTCACTTGGAGGATCCAACAATTTACCACAGTAATTTGATTCTCGTCTTCTGAAACCCAATTACAATACACTTGTGTCATGCCTTTGCCGTATGTTGGCGTTAACACCTTATAATCATTTGACTTAAATAACTTACATCTTATACCTTGAAACATTTCGTATCACCTTTTCATTGTAAGAGAAAACGAATAATTATAGATATATTGTGTTTTACAATATCCTGAGATTCAATGCCACTTGGTTATAACTAAAATACCAATTATCCCTATTATTTAGACAAATTAAAACACCATTCAGTATTATAACAATATTTACAATCCTAAGAAAATCTACCTAACTCTTGAAAATATAGTTTTGAGGTAAAATTGTATAAATCCTCTAGCAGGGTATAATATGAGTTTTGAGAGTAAAAACGAACACATAATAATAACAAATATAAAGAATACGAACTAAATAAAATTGAATTTAGTCCCCTAGTACCATCAGCACAGTTATAAACAAAATTAAAGATGAGTTTGCTGCCTTTAACAATTCAAAACCAACAAAACCACTCTAACATTCATAGTAAATCCTCTCAACACAATTAGTAACAAAATCCACGTTGAGCCATTTGGAATTGATACTAAATCTCTAGAAACGAAACCTCTAGATCGATTTAAAAATTAGAACTTTTTGGAGAGGAAAATGTACAGAGTTAAAAATAAAGTTGGAAGAGTTGGAAGTTCATAAATCTATGTACGTAATACAACAATAGTGTACAGCTTTGAAACAAATTCCACCGGATGAGGCACTTATACGACCCATGGAATAGTCTTCCAGATTGCTATAGTGAGGTGAAGAAGTTGGCATTTGGAGTGCTGAATATCTTCGGATCGACATATTCCTGTGAGCAAGCGGTCTTTTGCATGAATATAATTAAAAGTAAAGTAAGAAGCCAACTAACAAATGAAAATTTAGGGACTTGTTTGAAACCTAAAACAACAAGCTATGAGCCATGTAACGCAAACGCTCCCAAATGTACTCAAATGTATGTTATTGTTTTTTTTTTTTTTTAAATTTTTTATACAAGTTACATTGTTTAGTAATAAAAACCATGCAAAATCATCGCTCCCATTATTTTGTTTGCTCAATTAGTTTGAAGTACAACTTAGTGTTGTATGTATATGTTTAATTGTTTTAATATTTTACTTAAATAATAGATAATTATATAATAATTATATATATATATATATATATATATATATATATATATATATATATATATTCTAATTTGTTTTGAAAAACGCTTCTTATATATGAATAAATAAATATTTTTTCTTATGAAGAAATGTTACGTTTTTTTATCAAAAAACTTTAAGCGCGTATTATTTATCATATGAAAAGATTGTGTGGCTTTTTAGAAACAATAACATTTTGTAAAATGTTATTTCTGACTCAAAAGGTGGTCAACCCCTGCCTAAGGTATATTGTAATGACCTCATTATCATCGCTAGAGAAAAGCATTGCAATAACATAAGAAATCCGTATTAGGTACTTTATATGGTGAAATAATATCTGTTACATGCTGGGTTGAGTGTAGAAATATATATAGGAGTTTAAAGAGTTTTGTGTTTGTAAACCTATTTAGTATAATGCATTTTGCTGCTTGGATATTATCCTCAATGTAAGGTTACATTTTTTACATCACGCAATCTTCCTTTATGAAGAGAAATAAATTGTGGTTGTAGCTTGTGTAACCCAAAAACCAATCTAGATCGACCCTCATCTTTAGGTTGGGTCTCGTCTTTAAAAACACAATTAGCTGTACTTTAGTGCATAATTAAAATACTGGTTTCCCTGGAAATTAGGGTCATGCAAATAAAATTCCTTTTTTTAATGTTTCTGATTATCTAAATTAAGTTTGTTTCATCATACATTTATGTATTACTAAATTTATTACACTTTAATGACTATATTTCATTCTTTTTTTTGAGTTGAGACTTGCAACAATTATCACTCAAGTCCAGCTCTGTGACTTTATTTCTTGAAACCTCTATAATGAACCTTAGATATAAATATTCACGTTCCATATCTTAAGTTCACAAAATAAATTTACTAAAGTGACAAGTCTTAAAAGGAATATTTTTTTTATCAGGTTTGGTATTTTTCATGAACAAATAATACTTAAGCAGTTTTTGCTAGCAGGTATTTTTACATTATTCTGCCGATTTAAAACAAAAAAAAAATAACATCGTAAAACAAAATATCTGAATATTATCTTTTGAAAAAAAATGCAACATAAATAACTGTTTGGTCCAATATAGTAACAGTTAGAATAATTATTTTCCATAACTTGGACAATGTACATTTTAGAGGAGCTATTTAAAAACCTGAATATATAACTTACTAATTTGCAAGATAATTACCTTTATTCTGTCTAACCATGTTTCAGAAATCTAGCTGTCATCATCAGTAATAATTATCGACTTGATACCTCTGTAAAGTTATATGTGTTGGTTATTATCACTGATGATGACAGCTTAGTAGGAAGATGTTTTCTCAGTATAATTACGGCTGAAGTAAGAGTTGAGTAGTAATACATGAACGTGTACCTTTTTATTTGCTTGACTTATCTTAAAAAATTACTTAAAACCAAAAATACAATAATTAAATTTAATGGTAAAATTACAGATTTGACGCTACATATATTCATCCACTGTATTTATATTACTCTTATATTAAATAATACTTTCACCTTATAAATTTGATAAAAAAACACAGCATTGTTGTTATTTCCATTCATACAATTCGGCTGCATAAGATTTAGACCTTCTCCTATTTTTCATTAAGTTTCCTCCTTTTAATTCCACCAACAATCCAGTTCTTGCTTATTTTACAAGTGTTAAAAGAAAATAACTAATACATTTTTATATGTTTAATATCTCGTATAAATAAGACAGAACATTGTTTAGTGTACATCTCATAGTACAAAAAAACAGCATATTAAAATAATATTTGGAAATTATTATTTCTTGTTATAATTGTATTACTTCAAATTAGAATAGGGAAAGTGATTCTGCTTCAATTAAAATATTTGTAACGATTGTGTAAATATTCTATGTTTCAGTTAATCTGCCGGGGCGCTGTGGTTTTATATGACGTCGTAGGTGTATAACGTAAATTTTGGTTTTTTCTTCATTTTACATTGTTAGGGTTTGAGTAGTGATGAGAGGAAATTTCCTTTGTATAAAGAAACAATCTTTTACTCGAAGGAAAATACTGTTTGTCTCTTATTCCGTTCCACTCCGTTTAACTGTCTGCAATGAGTTAAAAATGCGTTAAACATTTTTTTTCCGTGAGACACGATGACTTTAGGCACTCGCGTGTGTTTTCTTTTATTAGGGACATGCACCGAATTTATTACTTATTTTATAAGATAAGGTAAGTGCTGTAACACTGGATTTAGAACTAAAATATTTTTCGGTATTAATATAAGGGGATCTAGAAGGGACTATATCGGTTCTCTATAGTCATTCAACCATTTATGATAACACTGGCTAAAATCACGAAGAATTCAGTGAGTCATGAATGATGCATATGAACCTCAAATATTTTGTGATCAAACAATCTTTCAATTTAGTTTATATTTAATATGTTGAAATAAATATTATTTCTTTGTATATTTCAATTATTTATAGTATAGGCCTATTGATTTTATTTACCTCTTCTCCATCCATACAACTAAATTATTGTGATCCTAGATCAATTATTCATTATATTTTCTTTGTTACTTTATGAATATCTGGGAAATTACTATTTGTATACCCTTAGTTAAAAACGTAGCTATACCCTTGTTTGTTTATATGGTTTACCTATGTGGAAGAAATAATAATATTTTATTTTAATTTGTGTATTAATAATTACTTTTGACACGTTCAATATTTCTTTTCTTTATTACGTTTATCTTTTTAATAATAAATATATCTACATAAATTTGTTGATGTAAAAATAATACTTCAGGGATAATATTTTCCATTATGATTTTCAATTGAATCAATAATAATTAATGTTTCTCTAATCCTCAAAAATCTTATTTAACACTTTAGAAAAAAAATATTTTATTTTTAAAAGTAATATAATAATCTGCATTTATGAAGAATATTATTTTTAATTAATTTTTTCGTCATGGTTTAAATTATTTAACATATTCTCTCATCGTTTATATTAAATCTCTATCGTCATATTTTGTAATACATCTGATATTGCAAAACTTTGATATTTTAATCCAAGTGAAGTTACAAATTGACTAAGCACCTAACCTTAAAATCTATCTTATTTAAAATATTATGGTTACAATGGTAAACCTCTGAATTGTTTGTCTAAGAACATTGTGTTGTCTAACATATGGACTAATGTCCCAATATTTCTTTACGCAAAGGTATATATTTTCTCTTCACTTTAAGTTATTTAGGGCAAATATAGTCTATAAACCACAAAGAAAGTTTCTAGCTAAAACAATATCCTACTTCTATTGTACAACAATAACGCATTTCATGGCAATTTGGTAGCTGTCAAGGGGTAGCCTTCAAATGACCAAACTCTAACCAAAATGTACACACACAATTTACGCGACCGTCAACTAACCAAATATGCGACATTCAAATAATCGCACGGACTTCAACTAACCAAATTGCACAGAATTTAACAAATCAAATACACGAACTTTAACTGACAGAAATAATGCGGATTATCGCTTCGCTGTTCAGCAGGCGTTTAACGCACAACTTGAAGTTAATAAATAAATGGGAAGTAATATATCTATAAATTTCTAAACTTAGTAGTTATGATTACTACATTTAAATTATTTCTTAAAATGCTACGGTTTAACTTTATCGTTATTAAAGTAAATATTATGCATGAATATTTTCGGTTTGATTAGACCATAGATCGTAAAGTATCTTATTATGATTGTAAATAATCTACCTAAACATTTTTTTGAACACAAAGTGTAATTACAAAACCATGGGAAATATGATACGATGATTATTTTTGTAAACAATTTTAGTCTTAACAACATATTTAAAGACAAATAATTAACGTAATAAATATTAAAACATCGTGTTGAATAAAAGTGTAGTTACAAAACGATAAGTAATATGATAAATTGATTATTTTTCAAAAGTTTTTAAAAATGATTCTAGATGTAAACAGCATACTGAGACCTTAATATGACGATATGTGTTAGTCGTTTTAATGAAACAATAAGTTATATACTTAAGACCGGCGAAATCATAAACTTTGAAGACATACAAAAGTTGGCAGGGAGACTTCTTCATATTGGCAATGTTTTATTCTTTGGAATCACTGCCGTAAAATGTAAACTCATTGTTATGACTTTGTTCCGTTTTTGTAACACTAAATCAAAGAGGCTGATATTTTTCTTTGAAAAGAAACCTAATGAAGCGACGATCTTACTCAGTCACTCTTTGCATCGAATAAAACGAAAAGGAGATATTTATTGTTACAAAACATCTTTTTTTCTTTCTATGAGCAATGAAGTATAACGAGCATAAGTCTTGCTTAAAGCTTTCCTACAACTCTTCTGAAACTTCAAAGTACTACTTCAGCTTCGTGTATGATCTAAAACCCTGTTGTAACTTTGATTTAGCTACAATATTATTTTTTGGTAAAAAACTAAAAACATTTGCTTATAATAAGATTAGGTAAACTGTTTAGACTATCGCAACTTGTAACTAAGTAACTTGTAAACCTGTAGCTAAGTGCGATAACTTTCCGTCTTTTATTTCGTTGTTAACAGGATTTACTTTTAAATTTTACACATTTTACGTTCTACTGTAATGCAAACGAGGCAATGATAACCTTAATAGGTTTTTCGTCTGAGAAAAAAAAATGTAATGCACACAATTAACTATTTTTTTTTAATAGTCCCCACTCTATTCTATTGCAGTATTATTTTTATTGATATGGTTATTAATATTATTTTTTATTTGAAGTTTTTCGAGTCATGCCTTCCTTACCAATTTCGTAAAAATATAATTCTTTTTTCCCATAATTTTATTTGGTAATAAAATTGGACATAGTAATATGATAATTTGCATTCTATTTGAATATTAAAAATGTTCGTCACGTAAATAAAAATATTTGGTTTGTCACCTTACTTAATACACCTACACCTACATTGCAGTACCGGAGAATCCAGCCGAAGCTAACTTCCAGAAACCTTGTTGCTGAAAAGAGGTCTATCGCTTCTGTTCCCAGCAGCGCAGTTATACTAGAGTCGTACGGGAGAGCAAACTTACCTGCCTTCACCCATTTGTAATATTCAATATTTGTACTGAATAGACGATAAAGTATTTGACACCTTATTCAAAATTCTTCAGAAAATAATGCAATATAAAAGCCTTATCTTATAGAAAAAATCAATTATGTCAACACGCAGATTACTCAAAAAGGAGCCCATTTGTTTGACAAAATTGTCTGTTTTATTTTAACAAATAGTAGATAATAATACACTTTTGTTTAAAAAATACATAATAGTTGAAACTTCATGTGTTATTTTTTACCATAAATTTTTTTGATAATAACACATAAATTAAATCACATGTGATTACATCCGGTTTTGTTTTATTCGTAATAAAATTATAACTTTAATGAAGATCCCGGTGTCTCTTAATTATTAATAATTTCTAAAATTAGACATACAGGATGAATAGTTTATCATACACATATTTTAAATTATGTTTAAACCGATAAAACTGTTTATTTAATTCTTTTACTTAGTTAGTGTTCCTTGTTACTTTTTTAATTTAAAAAATATAAAATTCGTTTAGGAATCGACACAACAGTATTTTGTGGGACATTTTGGTTCAGCACAGCCTTATGAAACCTGTGTTTGTGTTTTCATAAGATCACACTTTAGCTATTAAAGATTAGGGTAATAGAATAACGAGCACTTTGTTTGAAAAAAAGCTTTTTTTCTGGTTTCTAAAACCAAACAATTAACACACAGTTAAAATTACTCTGCAGTTTAGATTACACATTGCCAATTAAATAATAACCACTACTTGCCAAAAAACCACTACTTAATGATTTATTCAGCAGATGCGTTTCGCACTAGGTCAGAGCATTGTTCTATGCTACAAATCACTGACAAGACTGTTGCTCAGGTTTGGTGTTGGTGACACGAAAATGTTAATACAAAATGTTTAACTGAATTCTTTCTTCCTCCTTTGAAGATTTTTTTTTAGAATGTTTATTCCTATAGGTACCATTACGTCTCTCATACATTTTTCTTTTCCTGCTGCTCTCTCTCTCTCTCCACTCTCTCTCTCTTCCTCTCTCTCTCTCTCTCTCTCTCTCTCTCTCTCTCTCTCTCTCTCTATATATATATATATATATATATATATATATATATATATATATATATATATATCTTAAACCAATAGTGATTCTTTCTTTTAATGGGTGGAAAAAATACAATAGACCTTTATAAATCTGTAGCAAGTCTGTAGCAGATTCCTATCTTTTTAAAAGAGTAACACTTTTATTACCTTTTCTCCCTGCTTCATTAACCTTATCGTATCAGTTTACTCGTATAGTGTTTTCGTATTTTGACAGTAATAAATATATAATATAACATGGGAATTGCTAAAAGTAATTATTTTTAATAACATCTTTAATTTATTAAAAAAACATGTTATTTTGCCATTAAAATACATTTTTTAAAGTTTTTTAAGTTGAATTATTTCCAATATTGTGCACTATAAAAAGATATCTACTCCCAGTAATTTGTAATTTGGAGAATATTATGCGTGTATTGTGCGTGTATATGTATTTTTGTGTCTCTATATTCCAGCACAAACGAGCGTGTGTGTGTGTGTGTGTGTGTTGTATTGATAAACGAATCTTATATGTAGGATTACAAATAATATGGAATTTCGATTGTGGAAAACTTGAAGGAAAAAGAAATCACTTACGGACCCAAGGAGTAGTTATTGGTACCTAAACTAGAAAAATAAAAAAACAAAAATAAACTTTAATCTAGGCAAGATATCATATGATGGAATTGGTCCTGTTCTTACCATAATACCACGTATGAATGTACACTGACAACAAAACCTCTCACACACTGCAGAAGATGTCTCAGCTATACTTACTTCTTTAAATGTATAACGTAATTTTCACCTTTATAGCTTGTTTAAAGACTGGTCAAGTATATAGACGATACAGTTTCTAATTACCCATTTTAAACGTTAAAGAGAAATTAAATACAATTACAAATTATTTTAGTTCCTTGGCCCGAATTAAAATCGACAACTGCAACTTTTAAAACGTTATCAAGTGATTGAATTCAAAATTACGTTTACCTATAACATTTTTTTGCACAAAAATAGAAAATATGCAATGAAATAGACCAGTTCCGATTACTGCAATTTGTTCCCGTCTCTATAACGAAGAATGTTACAATTCTGTGTCTATTTATGCAATTCTGTGTGTTACAATTCTGTGTAAATTACTTGCCGCACCGCTCTAAGCGGTGTTTGTGTAGCAAGACGCACCAGGACAAGTGTACTTTGCGGACAGATGTTTTGCTTTCAAAGTATACACTTTTTCATTGTACTATATTGGGTGTATAAGATGCGAATATTGTGGTTTTGTACCAAGAATGTTTACTTCTTCTTGAACTTTTAGTAAGTTAAACTTTTCCATGGAATAACCACTATTCTCTTCTACTTTATTATTATTTCTTGTTTTAAGGCTTTAATCGTCAAACCATCTTTATCCATCCCCACCATATATTATAAATATACTTTTCCTGAATTTCATTTGGTGTTCTCTCTTCAGGCTGGTAAATGCTACGTTTTTATATCATTCACTGCATTCGATCTAGCGTAAATCATTTCTCAGGGACGATTGCTGAGGATTTCGTTAATTTTTTTTTATTTTTAATTTTCTATTGTTTAGGAAAAAGGTCTGGGGCACATACAAATACTCTACAATCTCCGATCAGAAAACAAAAACATTTTCACTTAAAATAACGTATTTCTCCTACTATCCTACTCAAGCTAAAGCAGAGGAACAAACTTTTAGGAAGGAATTAGCATTCTGAAACGCAGCGCTTAACCTATAACCCGTCTCAAAACTTTGAGACTAACGTCAGTTATTTTTCTGTACTCTCTAAAATAAAACATAATTTGACAAATTTAGTGACATAAATTTAATCATTTAACATATTTTAAAATTAAAGATTATTATATGAGTATTCAATAGATGGTTTGTAGTTATTTAAGTAGTCAGGTTAAAGGGTTCCAAGAGATAAGAAGGGTATACATAACTCATGCATCTTCTATGCTGCACTGTGTATTACTTCAAAAATATCCAAAAGATACAACTATTAACTCTGTAAAAATCTCGTCTTTTGTTGAAACAATTTGAATAAAAAATCACAACTAATCCTTTTAGTTGCGCTTCACAGCGTTTATCTTTGAACATGCAGTTATTGTAAAATGAAGTTACGTAAATTGAAGCCTTTTAAGGACATTTTTATACCGTTTAAGGACAATATTTAATAACATCTCTTGTTTAAGTCGATCTTTTCTTATATGAGAACTATCTTTGAGTTATGTTCTCAATTTCTTTATAACAGTTCGAAATAAAAAAAAGTATTGTTACAAAACCGGCAAATTAAAAGTATTTTTTTTATCTGGTGAAATAAAAAAATAATTGTTATAATACTTCAGCGAGTATAAACTCTCTCTATAGGGCTACCGTAAACTCAAGTATTAACAATATAGCGATAATAAAGCAAAAATAATAATAAAAAAAAACATTATTTCAAAGTAATTCACAGAAATGACGTGATTAGATTCTTTAAGTGAATGAGAATCTCTGAGTAAAGAAATCAATATCATTGATTAGTTTCAAACATCTTGACAAATACACATCGGAAAAGTAGAAGCGTCTTGTTATTATATCGAAACATGCCATAAGAGTTAGCCTTATTTAAATAGGTTTGTTCCGTTTGTGTAACATTAAATCAAAGAGGCTGCGATTTATTCTTTGCGAAGAAATCTAATGAAGCGACTTATCTTGCTCAATTCCTCTTTGCTCTAAAACGGAACAAAAAGGAGATATTTTTAGTGTTAAGAATATCGATTTTGTGTTTGTTAAACTTTATAAAACCATAAATTTAGAGTATGCTTTAAAAAAAATTGTTAAAAATACTAGATTTGAATAACAAATTTAAAAATTTGTTTTCTATATTTCTTCAGCGATTTTAAAGATCACTACCTGATTGTTGTAGATTCTATAACACAGTCTAGACCTTATCATGACATATCTTCTAAGTCTACAGAATATTAGACCTTGCTGTAGGTAGAGACATCGTTATGATTATGGAGTGTAATTCATACACACAGAAAGTGTGTATTCATGAAATAAAAGTGAGCAATCTCTTCTGAATTGACACCTTGTAATGTCAGTTTTATTCTTTGAATTATATGATGAAAGTCTATTAGAAATAACTGCTAACCATGACTCATTGTTCTTGTGCTGAAAATGCTAATGTATTCGTAAACTCGTTGGTTTATAAAGTACTATTTATGGGCTTGCGTACAAAGGGATCTCAAAAATAACGACAGTTTCAATATTGTGTTATGGTAAACAGAAGCTTCATAAACGAAAAAGCATTCAACCCACCCCCTTCTCTGACTGGCAGAATAAAATACCTCTCATAATATTTACTGTTATAGAAGGATTCAACTTGACTCGTGTCAATTACCTAACGTTACGGTATTTATTTAAAATAATTGCCTACATAATAATACATGAATCCCTAAGATTTGAAGACTATTCAAAAACCTTTGGGTTTAGTCTGAGAGGGTTGTAATATTTATGAAGAACTTTAATTAAATTTTTTCATCCCGGAGAGATATTACAGATTTCTAAAACGTAACTTTTTAATTGATTAAAATGATTATTCAGTTTTATTGTTTCCTTGTTGGTAACACACTACACCCCAAGGCCGAAGCTTGAAGAGGGGCTTGAAGGGGAATCTCAGACAGGAAACGAGGTTTTGCATTATAATATTTGACTAAGGAATTTGTTGCGTTGTTTCAGTGTAGGGAAAAGCTGTGGGGAAAATTGATTAATATTGCTTATGACATTTAAAGAAAATGTGTTCTGCATTCAGGTGTTTATATTTAGACCTAATAAAATATAGCTGTGGAAACTTTCGTTTTAAATAAAGTTTATGTTTATATAAATAAATATGTTTCTTTATTTCATTTATGTTAAAAAGCTGCGGTCGAAAACATTATTAAGGTAAGGGGTCGAAAACATTATTAAGAAAAAGCTAAATTAGAGAGGCGATCGGCTGATATTTTACCATCATTAGCATCTTGGATTATTTCTTTCCAATTTTTTTTTATGTACGGTAAAGGAGACACTAAAAGCTTGTCTTTTCTGAAAAGGCTTCTCCTTCACTATATGACTTATTTGTGTTTTTATCCAAAAGTAGCTAGTAATTATCTCTTTTCTGAATTGCTTTAGTTAGACGACTATTTCCGTGCCCACCGTCTAATTCTTTTCAGTCCCTCTGTTTTAAGTACATACCTATAAAATAAAATGATTGGTAGAAAAAACTATCGAACTAAGAATTGATTAATAAATACGCAAAAACCTCTTAACCACAAACTTTCTTTATTTTGCCCTTATGTACATTTCAGTTACCAAGTAACCATCCTCAGAGGAATAACATACAAAGACTGCAGTCTTTGTATGTTATCCCTCTGAGGATGGTTAATTGGTAACTGAAATGTACATACGGGTAAATTAAAGAAAGTTTGTGGTTAAGAAATTTTTGTGTGTTTATTATGAAATTCAACTACAGTATATTCCTAATAAATAATAAGAATTTATTTTCAATCGTACATAAAATAATTTTTTTGCACCTAATTTTTATTGTATATTTATTTTTTCTTTCATTACATGGACAATAAACAACATAGAAGGTATCCTAAAACACACCTATAACAATGTTGTTTTAATTTAAACAAATATTTTACTACAAATATTAATTACACTTTTTTATAATATTAGTGTCATAACAATAAACTGTTAGGTAATAAATTGAACAGATCAGCGAGAATACAGCTTCAGAAATAATGTTGAATTCAGTGGGTGATTTTAAATTTCAGTCACCCCAAGTCACTTGACTACTGAATGTTACCATGATGTCATGACTTATCCAAATTAGTTCCTCATTAACTTATTTTTAGCAATAGTTTGAAAAAATATTCTCAGAAAATTGTCGTAATTAATGACTCCAATTATTTAAATATTGTTAAGAAAACTTGACTGGCCTAATATTGTAATTAGTTAAACTAACAAGGGATGGTTTTAAAATGCATCTGTACAGAATATCAACTTAACGTTTTAAAAAAAAAAAGTTTATAATATCATAACTAGCTTATTAACCTTGAACCACTAGCTGGTATTGCCTGATAACATTGCTTTCTGAACATTTTTTGACAAATTACAATAGCCTATAGTGAGTGTTTTTTGTTTGCCTTGCTCTGAAAGCAATTGATTTGAAGAACCATGGCCTCTATGGACCTTTTTCATCATTCTCTTCTCACGGTCTCATTTACATGAGCAACGACGTCCTATGATGTTCAAGAGCCCACCAAGGGATTGAATTTCGTCTAGTTATACTGCATGAATTATTTGTTAGAGATATTTATTTTTTTATGAATAAATCGTTCATTGTCGGAAAAAATGTAGTTACACAGCAACTATATAGTCCATTGCTCGACATTTAAAAAAAAAAGAAATATGGCTCTATCTTTATATTTTGTACAGCGTACGAATAACAAACTGTACATTTTTAATATTTTAAAATGTAGGAAATATAAATAAATAAATATAAATATATATATTTATAAATATTTGTGTGTATGTGTATGTATGTCTTTTACAACATAATAATGTTAAAACTCAAACGGAAAAAAATAGTAATAACATTTAAAAACGTTTAAATACAAATTTGTCTAAAGTAAACAAATGATAACACATCTGTTGTTACTTTCAGAAGATGGATGGAGATTTTCTGGTTTCATAGGGGAAGAGTTTTCGTGACACAAACAGTCCAATTTCTCCATTTTTGGAAATCGATCACAGTATTGTCTGGAATCTCTTTAGATAGCATTATGAACCCAGTCTCCGCATTTTAGAAGGTCATTCTTCTTTATATTAAACTTTAGATATTTCAGTTTAATTAAATACAATTTATTATGAATAAACACCACCACAGTGTTTGGGTTATTTAGCTTTTTCTCCTTACATTTATCTTACTCAGGGAAAATGGATACCCAGTTATAAACTGATAGTGGGGCGTATTATCTTGTACATACACTTCATTAAGAAGAATACTCATGAATGTTCTTCTTATTAAAGTATAAGTGCAGGTATGGCGATAGTATATATAAATAAATCATTAACAAGAAAAAAGTCATCATTATGTATAGGCTATGTGATACGATTCGAATATATTTTATTACTTGGAACTATAACGTATATCTTATGTTTAGAAATGTTCTTAATTAGGGATATGGTGTGGTGGTATTATGTCCATCTTCAAAAACTGCCTGAGAATACTCTTATTAAAAGCCTCTTTGGTTAAGTAAACCTCAAAACATAAAAACAGTTATAGTTCTTTCAAGTTACGTTGAGTTGTATATAATATTATACAGAATATTCAATATTTATAGATATCGTAAACGTTATAGTAATTGCTGGTAAAATTCAAAGAGTATCTAAGTAATCATAATTACGTTTATTACGGTAAAAGAATTTGTTATTTGTGAAGTATGATTCATTCAATAATAATTTCTATAGGCGTTTACAAAATTATGATTACAAATAGTTTTCAGCGTTAACATTTCTGTCGCCGATACCAAAGAAAGTTTTCCGGCCAATTGGTTAAAAAGAAAACTCATAAAAGCACTGATTCGAAAACTTCCAGCAGTTTTCACCAAAGAGGCGTTCTCAAAGGAGACGACAAACACACAAGTAAGATTAAATCTAACTTTAACACTAGAAAAGCTTTGACTTGCGTTGTCATTTCTAAGAACCTCAGCTCTATATTCGTTCTTACCCATTGGCAGCTTTATCCTAGTGGGATTTTGTATTTATATGATTCACAACCCCTACCTACGTAATATTCTCTGCCTCTTTCTCTGTCTCTCTCTAGTTTCTCTCACTAGGTATATACATTTCTTTAGGCGATAGGAAGTTATTGAGTTATTGACAAATGAGAGAATATCATGTATTGTAAATGGGTGCGTTGGGCAGCGAGAAGAGCTCATAAGATGTCAAATTGGAAATAATTTATTAAAGGATTCAGAAATTTATTTCTGGAAAGCGCTTCGCGTCCAATGAACAAGTTGAGAGGGCCGTCAATGAATATTTTAACAGTCTTCCAAAATCTCACTTCCGAGAACTAATACTGATGTTGCAGAAACGCTGAACCAAGTCTGTTGAAGTCAAGTGATATTATGTAAAAACATATATATTTTTTTAATTGAAATGCGTGGTCGTTCATTGTCAGGCCGAAAACTTTTCCCCCAACTCAGGTACATGCCAGGTGAATGATGTGTCTATAATTTCTTTTGGTGTCTACGTAAGCAGGACAAAGTTTTCCAAACTGTGTTGGAGCCCTAACATAAATTTGTTTTGTGTTTTGTGTAAATTATCTTCACTATTGATAGTGAATAATGTAAGCTATTCCTTGACCTCGATAATATGACTACAAACGATGAGTTTTCTGTGTAAATTATCTTCACTATTGATAGTGAATAATGTAAGCTATTCCTTGACTTCGATAATATGGCTGCAAACGATGAGTTTTCTGTGTACATTATCTTCACTATTGATAGTGAATAATGTAACCTATTCCTTGACCTCGATAATATGGCTACAAACGATGAGTTTACTGTGTAAATTATCTTCACTATTGATAGTGAATAATGTAAGCTATTCCTTGACCTCGATAATATGGATACAAACGATGAGTTTTCTGTGTAAATTATCTTCACTATTGATAGTGAATAATGTAAGCTATTCCTTGACTTCGATAATATGGCTACAAACGATGAGTTTTCTGTGTAAATTATCTTCACTATTGATAGTGAATAATGTAAGCTATTCCTTGATTTCGATAATATGGCTACAAACGATGAGTTTTCGGTGTACATTATCTTCACTAATGATAGTGAATAATGTAAGCTATTCCTTGACCTCGATAATATGGCTACAAACGATGAGTTTCTGTGTAAATTATCTTCACTATTGATAGTGAATAATGTAAGCTATTCCTTGACTTCGATAATATGGCTACAAACGATGAGTTTTCTGTGTACATTATCTTCACTATTGATAGTGAATAATGTAACCTATTCCTTGACCTCGATAATATGGATACAAACGATTAGTTTTCTGTGTAAATTATCTTCACTATTGATAGTGAATAATGTAAGCTATTCCTTGACCTCGATAATATGGCTACAAACGATGAGTTTTCTGTGTACATTATCTTCACTATTGATAGTGAATAATGTAAGCTATTCCTTGACTTCGATAATATGGCTACAAACGATGAGTTTTCTGTGTAAATTATCTTCACTATTGATAGTGAATAATGTAAGCTATTCCTTGACCTCGATAATATGGCTACAAACAATGAGTTTTCTGTGTAAATTATCTTCACTATTGATAGTGAATAATGAAAGCTATTCCTTGACCTCGATAATATGGCTACAAACTATGAGTTTTCTGTGTAAATTATCTTCACTATCGATAGTGAATAATGTAAGCTATTCCTTGACCTCGATAATATGGCTACAAACGATGAGTTTTCTGTGTAAATTATCTTCACTATTGATAGTGAATAATGTAAGCTATTCCTTGACTTCGATAATATGGCTACAAACGATGAGTTTTCTGTGTAAATTATCTTCACTATTGATAGTGAATAATGTAAGCTATTCCTTGACTTCGATAATATGGCTACAAACGATGAGTTTTCTGTGTACATTATCTTCGAGATGGTTAATCAGTTTTGTAACCTAAATACGTATATGAATATGCCTAAACCCCCGAGAAAGTTGCGGTACACTGCGTAATGTGCCTGTGAATTATGAAATTTTGTTTTTGTCATGAGTAAAGCAATAATAATTCAAAGCAGAAGAATTTTATTTACAATTATTTTAAAAATTTATTCAAAGGGGTTAGAAAGTAAAACTTCTTTTTATGTATCGCATCAATGGCGAAATAAACGTCGCTTTGCTTTGAAGCGTAACAAAAAGGAGGTCAAGAGGTTTCCTTTTTACATTTCATCTTGCTAAAGAGGAATGAAATCATGGCAGACTTAAGTGTTACTTTTATTACGGCACAGAACACATTTGGAAAGATTTCAAATAGTATAAATTTCTGAACCACTAATTTCTGTTTTTAAGAATCTGGCAATCAGCTTAATTATATCCAATATTTGCACTGTAAAACTGTTTTTTTTTATTGGCGGCTTTTTGAAAATAGTTGGCCGTTCTTTTATTTAGACACTATTTTTTATAATTTATGAGTGTATACCAGAAACCACCTACTTACAGACTCTTAATAAATAAACAAATTGTATTTTAAAATACAATTCTAGTAATATTATTTGATCTTTGTTATTTAAAATAATTCTGCTTTATTCGTCTATTTCATTCAACGATTATTTTACATTTAATAAAGTTCAAAGGAAAGCCATTTGTTTGTTTTATCTAAAACATTTATATTTTTTGATTAAATATACATGTGGATTACGAGGTACACAGAAATCTTAACCCTATCTGTAATTCTAGCAAATCTTATTACATATTGAATGCTTGCTTCATTGCAATTCTTAAATTCAACTTTTAACATGACGTTAGACGCTTACTTTGTTTTGATTTCATTATGTAATGATTTCATTATGTAATACTAACAGCTGATTGCAAAGACACATGCGTTTATGATTATAACACCAGAGACATCATGTAACAATTAAAAATGCAGATGACTAAAACTGTTCTAAAGATTTAAAAGCTCTCTACAACTAATCCTAATTTAATGTATTACAAGGTATAAAAAAGATATAATTTTTAAATGTTTGCTTATTGAAATCATTTTAACATTGTTTTATGGTCTCTTTACATAATACCTAGGTACGGTACAAATATAGCCTAAGAGGTAGTAAGTGATAGGTATATATAAATGATATATATGAGTACGGTATTTAGCCAGATATTGTGTTAAGATTTAGGTGGCTTTATGCAGTTTACAGCTTCTAAACTAATAACCTATATATATTGTAATCCTTAGATGAATTATGTTTTCTTGTTGAATATGTATGGTGAAATAAAATAACTTTCATAAACAAGAATATACGAGTATTAAATCATTTTATTGTTGATTGCAGCTTTTCGCTAATTTACATCATTAGCATTATCAACATTTAAAAATCACTGTCCAGTTATGTGACTAGAGTAAGACTGTTGAATATAATTGTACTATGCTCAGTAAACCTGGTATCAGTTATCTTATCTGTTAGACAAATATACTTTAATATTTCCATTTGTTATTCCATCTTTTATTTTTAAAATGTCATCAAATATGCTAAATATTGTATTATGTTTTGATTTAATCTGGACTTGTTCCTCTATTAGTGTGTTCTTAATTTTATTTTTATATATCTCTAAGTTTTCTATTATATTTATTTTGAAGCCTTTTTGTACGTGTTTAATTAATTTCATATTACTAATATCTGGAAAATCGTGATTTCTTTCTATACAGTGTGTTGCAAGATTAGATTTATGAATATGTGGTTTTTTATATGCATTTAAATGTTCCTTGTAACGGTCCTTTATTTTCTTTAATATTATTTTAAGTACATTAATTATTTCATCAATTAATATTAAAACAAAATTACTTTTGCTATAATAACAAAATATACAGACAAGAAGACGGATTGGTAATGGGTTCATCGCTATCAAGTATCATTTCCGAAATGTTTTTGCAATATATTGATGAAGAAATAATAAAACTAATTAAAAAATATGGTAATGATGGACAATGGTATAGATATGTAATTGACGGCCTGCACATTTCTACAAATAATGCTTTAAACCTAATAATTACCTAAATAAATAATATACACAATAAAAAACAGTTTACTTACAAAATAGAAAAACTTAATGCTATAAATTTCTTAGATATCACCATTTATAAGGAAAATAATAAATTAAATTTTACAATATTTAGAAAACCCACTCAAACAGTAAAATTAATACCTAATCATTCAAACCACCCGTACAATCAAAAAATGACATGTTTCTATAAAATTTATTATACAGAATGAACCGAATTCCATTAAAATCGATAAACAAATTGAAAGAACTAAACATTATTCAACAAATAGCAATACAAAATGGATATAAAAAAGAAAACAATTATTAAATTGAATAATAAGATCCCTAAAAGAATGGATAATAATATAAATAAAAATTATTATTCAAATACTAAAGAAATTATTTGGTCCAAATTCTTATTTACCGGTTATGAAATCAAACCAATTAAAAAATTATTTTAAAACACTAACGTCAAAATAGCTTATTACACTAATAACACAATTATTAATATAATAAATACAAAAATTAAAATAAATAAAATTAATATAAACGGCGTATATAGTATTAACTGCACAACATGTCAAAAATGTTATACAGGGCAAACAAAAAAGAAAATAAAGGACCGTTACAAGGAACATTTAAATGCATTTAAAAAACCACATATTTATAAATCTAGTCTTGCAACACACTGTATAGAAAGAAATCATGATTTTCTAGATATTAGAAATATGAAATTAATTAAACACGTACAAAAAGACTTAAAAATGAATATAATAGAAAACTTAGAGATATATAAAAATAAAATTAAGAACACACTAAAAGAGGAACAAGTCCAAATTAATTCAAAACATAATACAACAGTAGTAGAATTTCAGTAATTTAGTTTTCTACTTGTTAAAATTAGTGGGCATATTTCATGTCAGTATATTTTATTCCACTGTAGATTTTTTTTTAAACACTGAATCTAGCATATTTGAAAAAAAATATATAGAACTATATAAAACACTTGATCAAAACATTTTAACACATAAAACTTCATTATAAATCACTTCAATCTTATTTACACTTCAAATTTACATTTACTTTTTCTCGAAGAATTCCTCTATATGTGACTGTCTGTAGTCTTCTCGTAAAATATTGTTTATAAATTGTTCATATTCATAATGTTTGTTGAAATTTTCTACTTTTTGTTGAACAAACTGCCTTAGAATCTCAAGAGTTCGTGAACTTCCTGCTTAGATCTTTGCGGTACACATTTATCATTTTCGTCATCATCGGTGCCTTCTTCTTCTTCCGTAACTTTTGATGTTGAAGCAACTACCTCACAAATATCGTCTTCAGTCATTTCCGCTGCTGTTTTAATACTATCGTCAACTTCCATCCACTCAGTATATTCTTTTAAGGACAAATCGAAAGGCTTCAAGTTCTCTTCAGAGTCTTCCTCAGATGTAGCTTGCTCTTGATTTTCTTCAACAAAAAACCCACCTTTTCTAAAGCAATTTTTCACAGTTTTTTCAGAAACTTCATTCCAAGATTTTGCTATCAGATGAATAGCATCGAGTAAAGAAGTTTTTTTAGCCCATTCATTTGAGGTAAGGGTTTGAAATTCATCCATATTTTCTATAATTCTAGCACGCATCTTTCGTCGATAAAAACTTTTAAGATTTTTAATTATGCCTTGGTCACATGGCTGAATAATTGATGTAGTATTGGCCGTAATGTAAATCACTTTGATGAGTTTTAGCGTAGTGCTTATGTCATTATGTGCAGTGCAGTTGTCTAGTAGAAGGACAATGTTGTGTTTGAGGCTGGTATCATATTTAGTCAGCCATTCATTAAAAATGTTTGATGTCATCCAAGCATTGGAGTTTGAATGATATTCAACCGGTAGCTTTTTGATACCTTGAAAACAACGTGGATTTTTAGATTTACCGATAATTAAGAGTTTTTCTTTATGACCAACCATGTTAACACAACACAAAACACTAATTCTTTGTTTACATATTTTACAGCCGTTAGCACTTTCATTTTTAAATAAGTAAGTATGTTCGAGTAAAGCACGATAATAAAGTCCTGTTTCATCTGCATTGTATATGCAGCTAGGAGAATACTCGGCCGTGTGTGTGTGTATTGATCATGATTTAAGCACTGACTTGTAGAAGCTTAGTACTTTCATAATTTGTGTTCAGCAAATTGGAGGATTATGTGAAACTAAATAATTGAGAGGATTTTATAGTTGCTGCAGTTCAGAACATCGCACTTTTTATGTAGTGGGCAGTTTACTACTTTCTTCCGCTGTCCTGGGACGTTTTCCTCAGCCCAGGTGGTGAAGATCATGTCAACTCCCTATGGAGCCCTTCACCACCTTTATGTAGGAGTACAGCTGTGATTCCATGCTCCATCTCAAGGTTTAGAGTTTTCAACATTTCAATAGCCTGAATGACGTCTCCGAATTCATTGACAAGGTTTCTCAACATCCTCGGCAGGTGATTCGTAGTTAACCTGGTCAATTCTCTTACCTAGTTTATGCTATTCTTCAGCTCCTTGATTCAGCTCAGCATTTTACTGAAGTGCCCTCCTCTCAAGGACATCCTTTCTCCCAGTTAGGAGTTGAACGTTTTCACTTCTACAAGCAGTAACTCTCGGCTTTAATTATGCACAGCTTTTAATAACTTGTTTGTAGAATTTAAAGTAGTCATTAAATGATCCATGTTATTTGAGGTCCTGAAGTCGCTGCTTTTCTCAGGCCCATTTCCTCGTTCTGTGCACCTTTTTCTTTTCCTTTTTGTGTATATTCCTCTGTTGCTCTTCTTTTGTTTCTATTTTGAATCATAGCTTTATACGTAGTGTTTTTTGTTCGTTGCTGCTGAACAGTAGACATCAAACCAAGAGGATCTCTGTGGACGGCCTTCCATGACCAATGTAGCGTCTGCTGTCAGTTTGATCGCCTTCGCGCAGTGCTCCCAATGATCTTGCACAGGTTCCTGAGTTTCAGTGTCATGAACTGCACTGTTCAGGAGTTTCTGGTACTGCTTACGTATATCAGGCTCATTGAGTTTCTTTAATCTGTACTTCGGAGATATCGTATTTTCGATATCCTGGCCCTAACCTTTGAGACCACCAGAAAATGATGACTGTCCACATTTGCTACCCTATATGTTCTAAGGCTGAAAAGGTTTGATCTATGCCTTTTATCACTTATAAAACTAATGGTTCTGATTAGATCAATTATACTAGTAATTGATTGATCGTGGATCCATTCAAATACCTCCAGGTTCCTTTATGAATGTCCTTCACAGGAAATACGGTACTTTTTTTTTTTTTTTTTTTTTTTTAATCTAATGCATAATGATTAGGCTTTGTGTTTTTGTTTGCATATATATTAATTTTGTTTTAACTATTCGGGTGTGAAACACCGTTATAAATATTTTCTCTCGCATATTTCATGATCATGACATATGATGACATACGAGAGTGTTGTTTTATTCACAAGGCATCTTTTATATTAATTTCTAAAATGGTCAAAGTAGTGATGAATAAATTGTAAAGTTTCGACTAGGATACTAAACGACCAATGATACACTTTTATTATTTGTGTTTAAAGTCCATCAATGAACGAGAAACAGTGTTTAAATAGCGTCTTCCTATTTATTTCTATATTTAGCTCTCTTTATGAAAAAACATTTTATTTTTACCATAGTAAACAACTCAAATCTCACCATTTATATTTCTTCTGCTAAGCTGTCGTCATTAGTAACGGTTAAAAACGGAAGATGTTACTAGTGGTCACACGTTGCTGATAATGACCTCTTGACTGTCAAAAAATTTATGATAATATAGTGATTTAAAAAAATGTATTTTGAGCATTTGATTTACTTTTCATGTTAGATCCTTAGGTAATTCTGACGAGCTTAGATTGAGAAAAGTGAATGTTCTGTTTACAGCCAACTGCATTGAATAAAAATATTCTAAATTTTTTTAAAGAATTTTCTAAAAGTAATAATAAAAATAATAAAATATATATTTCTGTTCAAACAAACAACGAGTATTTATGTATCACTAAATTCACAAAATTTACAACCAATTTGTTTTTAATGTTTAAACATTTTGTAACCAACTTAAACAACATATACATAGAATCATTTAAAATTGGTGAGATGATGAAATCAATGGATTCTGAATTTGGAAAAGTAAAAGATTCTTTAGTTGAGGATAAAAAAAATAGCTTTTATTTCACATAAAGTATAAAAATTATGAAACCACCAGTTTAAGGCCTGATAAGAATGAAAATGATGAAAACTTTCTATAAACATTTTCTAAACTCATTAGTCTTACAAAATAATATTTGGAATATCTTGAACATAACGATTCCCAGATTCGCTCGCACTCAATATTCCTAGAATTTCATCGAGCACTGCTAAATTACTTAAACTACTCGTAACACTGCTACAGGTGGTCATGTAGAAAAAGCAAAAATTATATTTTGCCTAATATTTAATAAAATCGTTAGACAGGGGTAATACTTGCATGTGGTATTAATTCTTCAAATGGGTTTAGAAAGTAGTATACACAATGTGAGTAGGTTGGGCATATCAGCAATATTAAAATAAAGAGGTAAGTAAACATAAGGTTGGTAGTGCATGATAGTCAGTCTTAAAGTATTGGTTGCTGTAATTCATGGAATCCAATGTAAATAGCTGGGTTTTAAAATAGGGTTGAATGGACTCACACAAACGGTGAGATAGCCAAACTGGATTTGGCGTTGGTTACTAAGCAATAATAGCTAAAACTAATCGTGCTATAAGAAATATAATAAAAATAAATCGACTTAGGAAATAAAGATAAAAAGTGAAAAAAGCTTAAAAGAGTTAAAATTAGATTTACAGCCAGGTAAGAGGGTAAAGAAAAGAAAATCAACTATATCTGCCGTAAAGTCTGGTTGTGATAAAGAAACAGAGAGAGATAGAAAATAGATAAATAGTTAGACCGATAGTTAGCTATATAGAAAGACAAAGAGAGAGAAAGAGAGAGAGAGAGGGAGAGATAGGGAGAAAAAAGAGAGAGATTGAGAGAGAGTGTGGTTGAAGACAATTTTAATTTAAAATCATTTCAATTTTAAAGAATAAGCAAAACATATTATCTGGGCTATGCGCCTTTGTGTAACATAACCTAAAACAAGTTATTTTATAACTGAAACTATCTAATGAAATAAACTAAAACAATATTTGAGTATGCGTCTATTAAATAATAACCATCAATTATTAATTCTCTTGAGCACTGTGGACTAATTTCAACTATATAAATAAAAATCCACAATCCATGATGTTAAAATCATCTATTTTACTAAAAATTACTTTATGAACATTTCGATTACATTTTTTAATCATCTTCAGAAATAATATTGAAAATAATTTATAAAGTTTCTTAAATAGCAAAGCCCCCCCCCTCAAACGAAGAATATCCACAAGGGAATTAGTGATCACAGTTAAAATTTTAGAACGGAAAATTATTTTATTTTCAGACATTCTGACAAACGAATTACAGGAAATGCTGAAGATTATGCAAGCTTTAGCCTTACTATTAAAACCTACCAACGAAGACTAATCAACAGCGGAGTCGTTCTGCTTCACTATAAGGTTTGGCTTCACTCTTCCCTAAACAGTAAAACGCAAAGGCAGGTTTATAGGGATGTACTGTAATGGAGCACCTAACCAACTTAGCACAGTCTGACTTTCATGTTTTACATAACTTGAGATATTTGTTTGTGGTCATCGATGGTGCCTAACGGAGTATTGCAAGAAAGTGTTATAAACTAGATAATTGGACAGGTGGCAGATTTTTATGGATGATAAGATAAAAAAAACCTGGTGCAACGATTTAGAAAAGACCAAGTTGAAAAGTTAAAAAGCGAAAATTTATTTTTTAATAAAATTTATCTTGATGAATAAAGTTTCGATTTTTCTTTTTCACCAAAACGGTACTTACTTTAAAAATCACCCGAGTAAATGTAATAAAACATTATCAGTAAGGAGGAATTTCACCAGAAAAACATTGAAACGTAACTGCAACCTTCTCTGAGTAAGGATGGGCTCTAATTTAACACATCAGTTGTGTCTTTGTGTCTGAATATTGGTAAATCTGAATTAGCAATAAAACCATTGAAGGCTAAACGGAACTTATTGATTTACTATCATTTAAATATGAATGCAATATGTTCTCTGAGTTGTTATATTTTTAAGATATCCTGATTTGTTGCATAGACTGCCTACATTTTAGAAAAGCTAACAGACTCGAGTATTTCATTTTCAAACCCTTCTTTAATCTACTTTCCCTACGTATGTGACACACACATCTGGAAACGAAGGTATTTAAAACTAAAACCTTCACAAAAAGTCAACGTTACTAAGTGAGAAAAAATGTTCTAATTTTTAACAAATACATTTTCCACATTTTATTTGAAATGAATAAAAACTAAGTTTTGTAATATATATATATATATATATATATATATATATATATATATATATATATATATATATATATATATTATTCCCTAATTTCGTACAGTGAATTAGGTTTGGTAAACCTATTAGGTTTGATTTTCCCAGAATGTGTAAAGTACAGTATCAGTACAGAAATGTTACTTTGAAGAAGTTCTATTAAATCATTGAAGAGAGTAATAACAGACACTCCTCCCCGGAGAACAATATATTTTTGTGGGCTTACATAAAACTGATGTAAGAAAATATGAATAAATTTATCTGACTTTTCAACTTAGTTACAATAATAAATTGGAGCAACTGTGCTGTAATGTTTAGTTATGAATACAAAAACCTCCTGGACCACAAAAACGGATATTTAGGTCATTATGTATATTTGTAATCACCTTTAGAGGAAATTACTACACTACTAACTCAGTCACAAAGTATTTTCCCTTTTCTAACCGCTGAAAGTGCTTTCCTTTACCTAATAATAGGTTAGAGAACTTTTAGTTTTTTACAATAGCCTAGGTCCGATTTCTTAACAAAGCAACAATACATTATGTGATGATACAGTTTATTCTACATTAAGTAGTTTGTAGCATTATTACTGGTCGGTTTAATAAAGTTATAACAAAAGTTGTTTGCACTTCTTTTAACTCTTCATTTAATCCCACATTTAAGTGGGCGTATTTCCAGAATGTCATAAGACCAACATATAATTGTCAGTAATACATTTAAAGCTCAGGAATAATTACGGTGAACGGTCTCACGCAATACAAGTCACGTCTGTAACTAAACACTATTACTCTTGGAAATAGTCCACATTTTTAAATGCAATTACAGTTGGTATTTTGGGAGTAGACTTTACAAGATCTGAAAATTGTATTTAATAAACTGGCAGTATGAAGTAAGCAACATAACAAGTCTCACTATTTCAACAAAGCTTCATGGAAATGAATGTTATTGTGTAGACAACCACAATTATGTGTTAGCCTTTCATATTTATTAGTATTTACTGTCATTTAAATAAACTTATAATAAACAATTTGTAGTCCATATACCACGATTTACACGAAACTTTAGTACACATAATGGTAGATATTAAATAGCGATTCTATTTGCAAATGTATTTTAATACATGCATTACCAATTTCAAAAAAATTGAAAATAGTCAGTGTTTATACGTAAGAGTTCAAGGTTAAATTTTAAAAATATTAAATATTTCTAAATAGTTTGGTTTAGATAAACCTTCAAAAAATAATGCTCATTTGTAATCCAGGTCATATGTATTTTGCACATACAATGTATCAAAGCATTTGTACATTTTTCAAATCTATTTATATATTTTTTTAAATACACATAGATACATGTTTTTTTCTGTTTGAACCTATGTTTGACGAAATGTTAAAAACGTATACCATTACAAATACCAATACGCCTTCAGCAACAGGGTTGTATAGAGCAACAAACTAACTCTCTTGCATCTAAAAGGATGAAGACGAAAATAGTTTTCATCCGCCGATGTATCTGCTCAAGTGTCCTTGGTTTTGTGCGTTATGCATGTCCTAAGACTCCTCCAATGGTCCGTGGAATGAAATTCCATCGTAAAAGGTCATCTCATCTTGATATTCATCGGGAAATTGCAGCTGATAATGCTATAGCGCCCCTCATTGTTAAAAGGACATTTCTTAATATTCATGCAGGATTAATCTTGTATTGTTGCATTTGCTAAAGAGCTTAACCGGTAACTGACTTTCCACAGAAAAATAGTCAAACTATACACATTGAAGGTAGTCATATCTCATTAAGCTTGGTAATTTTTTACCACTGTTCAGATAAATTCGTGTTTCCGTTACACAATTATAAGTGAGTTACGCTATTCTGAATCAAGGACTCTTTATCAGACCGACAGTTAAATCAACAAACCTTTCATTTATTGCAAGCTTGTTCTCAGATCTTGTACAAAACCCTACTTTCCGGTTCTTGTTGTCTACATTTAATCCTTGCATATATCTTTAAGATCTCCTATTATTAGTTTCTTTTAACATGTCATGCACACAATTTCTAGCAACACTCTTCCCAAAGCGTTACATATGCGAAAGCATTTATTGTATGAGAGGTTTTAATAGGATTTAGAGTGGGTGTAAACGTTTACATCACTACATCGACATTTCCAATATATTTAGAGGTTTGCTCCGTCCTCATGGCTCCCTGTGCAACATTTCTCGTTGTTACACGTGCCTTAAAATTGTCAAGAATCCTTGTTTTCCTACTCGTGTAGTTTTTGTTTAAAATTCAATTTTTCAACGTTTTTATAACTCTTGAACACTACTATTTTTATGATCTTTTATAAGGTTTGGCAAACTTTAGTGTAATTTATGATCATTGGAACTACATGCCGCAAAGAGTTATAATATACTGAGCGAAATGAAATTGTCGCCGAGATGTAACCCACATTAGGTTTCCTGTATCACATACCTGAACCTTCAAGTCTTATACCCGGGCTTGATTATGTCTGCTTCTGTAAAGCTTTGATTATATATATATATATAAATATCGTAATATGTATTCTTGTGTATTAATAAAGAACTAAGTCAATATACAAATACAAGAATTATAATTGAATTTACAATTCAAACCTTACGCTGGCTAACAGTACCAACATCATCAGGCTGATGATGTTGGTACTGATAGCCAACGAAAAGCTTTGAATTGTAAATTCAATTATAATTCTTGTATTTGTATTTTGACTTAGTTTTTTATATATATATATTACCAGTGTAGCTACGTAGATGGTTTCGAGGATGCGATTACCATCTTGCCTTAAGCTCTATCTACTTTGACTACGTATGAAAAAAATGTGCAGATTTAAAATACGTTTAAACCATGTCTAGACGTAACTTTTAGTGGCGAATCCTATCGCTATTGACTGCATAAAAATGCAAATTTAAGGGTGTGAGGTACTTAAAAACGTAAGTTTAAGGCCATGTAAAAATGTAAATTTAGGGGCTTAGGCTTTACGTATTATATGTGTATAAATGTGTATATGGATCAATGGGTTTATTTTAGATGCGTATTTCAAAGCTGGTGGGTTTTATGAATTGATTATATTTTTCACTTCATAAAACTACCATATTCAATGAGTCTCGGTAATTCGATGTAGATAATACTGAGACGCCCTCGGATTACCGAAAACTCAGATTAGAATGAAATACTTCCCTGTACATTAAAAATAATAGGAAATCTAATGAACATTAAAACTATAATTAGGAGTGCACAAACATACGTTTATAGAACTGTATTGATTACAGTACATTACATAAAATAATGTTGTTTTGGAATACATTATTCATTACGGTTGCTATATTTTTTGGAAAAAGGTTATAAAGTGTCTTCTGCGTCTGCTTATCAGATCGCATTCGTGCTGCAGTGTCGCGTAGACTTCTTACCAGATGCACATTTGTTGGTGTGGTGTCTGTTATTCGATATAGCGTAGTGCAGATTCCAAAGGAGCCGTTCCTTCAAAGTGACATATTTTTCCTTCTTGTACTGTCTTGGTCGACGTTTCATAAATATATTTGCCATCACTGCGTTCAGTAGTGTCTTCTACCATTTCAATAATCGTGACGTGTTATTGTTACTTACTAACGTTTGTCCTTACTCATCCATTGACGTACGTCCGTAACATCGACATTTTCACAACCTAGAACTTTTCTCTGTAAGAAATGTCGAATCTGTTTCTTCTTGCCGATTAACGATACAGTCATGGTTATAGTTATGAATCAGATCCTTATTCTATGGCTCAATTAATATTTCTTCTTCTATTTTGTTCCATGATTCGGCTACACAATACACAACTTCCTTGACTGCATTTTTTTTAGAAAGGCTATATTGCTTGTTTCCCTTTCAGTTGCTTCCAAGAGAGATTGTAAAAGGTAAAGTACGTGATTTTTTTTAATACATTCCAGAACACCTTGATCCATCGGTGAGATTAGGATCATAACATTTGCAATTAGAAACAAACCATGGATACCCTCAGACCGCAGTTAAACTTCATCGGGATGTGACGGAGCATTGTCCAATAGTAAATTAATTGAATTTTCTTTCAAATAGGTAAAGTAGAAATAGGCTCGAATTTAACGGTACTTTAAAAAATCGGAACTTGGATTTTAGAGACTATACTTTAATTGTATTTATAGATATTTAAAATTGTCTTTTTTAAGGGCCTCTAATTGCATCATTGTGCTCAGAGTAGAGCTTAATGTAATGATTGTTTGATTCAAACACATACAAGATTGCACACGTGTGAAATAACTTGCTTATAAGTAGACTAATGGGAATTCGTGTTGTCAGAGGGAGAAAAGAGCCCGTTGTCAGCGTTTGTGTGTAGGTTTCGTGAGACAATCGATTAAGCAGATCCTTTTGTAATGTTCAAAATGGCTTTAGATATACCATGTACCGTATACACTCTTGCATACATTGCCCCTAGAGCTGGGCTTATTAAAACCTTGCATTTTATCAATCAAACATAATTTATTAAAAAAATAATTAGTAAATATTTTTTTAAAATAAAGATCTCATTCTGAACACTGTTAGCATTATTCCACCAAGTATCGAAAAGTCCTCACCCAATTCTGTTACACGTTTAATTCTGTGCAGGCCTGCTTTGATCTTGTTCTGTGTTCTGAAACGGGTTATTAACGACCTATTTACGAAACTGAGTTGTTTACTTTGTCTTGTTTTATCGATATATTTACACCTTCATTAAATTCCCATATTTTACCTTTTTTTCTGTCGCTCTCTAATTACTCCTCTGACATGAAATATATTTCGTTGAACGTGTTGTTCATGGATCTTAGGCATATCTTTTCACTGTCTTATTGATGTCTGCAACTTGTTCAAACTTATTTGGAAGCATTATATAATGTTCAGATCGAGAAGAGAACTACATAAATCATATCGTACTGAATGGTTAATGGTCGCCGTTTAAATTTCTCGTTTACAAGGAACCAAAAATCGATCTAGAAATAATTACGTTCATCAGCACTAGAATCTCGTTTAATTGTATTTAGTCCTTAATAAGCATTGTGATTTGTATAAGTACAATTGAGTGATAATCGCTTGTTTCAGCACTGTGTTTCAGTGAAAGTGACGCTTGTGAGCACTTTCACTCACAAGCGTCACTTTCACTTTCTCCAGATATATATTCATTCACTTTCTCCAGATATATAGGGATCTTGTGAAAATCGTTAGTAAAACGTTTCATTCGTTATTAAAATACGTTTATATTCATCCAGTCAAGTTCAAATTATTGTTTTTTACTCCTTGTCGATTACAATTTATGTTAATATACATTTTACAAATATATATTCATTAAACAAATTTTAGCAGTCTATAGTCAATGTCTAGGCCGTATTCGAACAGTAATATTACATGTTTGAAAGCCAGCAAGGCCATAAATAATTGTGTGTCTTTTTTCAAAGGTTTTCAACTTAATTAAAGTAACGAATTTTATTCCTTTAACTGGAGACTTCCTAATTTAAGGGTAAAATTATGTTTTGTAATGTCAATGACATCTAGATGCATATGTAGTTACTATTTTTCAAATGTTTTCAATTTAGTTAAATTAATTTGTGTAATCAATGAAATCTAGATGCATATGTAGTTACTGTACTTACTATAACATACTAAATATATTTCAACAACAATTTAGAACGGCCCAATATTATTGATTTTAATTTAACTATTTTGAATGTACTTGATAAAAAAAATGAATTCGTTTCTAAAAATGCCATTAGACAGCGTTTTAAAGGGAACCATTCAAAAAACTCGTAACTAATAAGATACATCTATGTCGAGTGTTTAAGGGTTGGGATTCTGTTAACTACCGTGGGAATTCTTCAACTTATAGTCTGTCGATATTTATCTGTGACTGAATACGGTTCCTGGGTTAGCGTCAAATGCCTTCCTTTTAAGTTTAAAAAAAGTATTATTAAAGTTTAATCACAAAGTAAAAATGTTTTTTACAATTTAAATTGATGTAGCTTGTATTTGAATTAAATACAATTTTCAATATAAAAAATTTCACTATGTTGAAAAAGTCCCAAGTAAATGTTTAAAATGTGTAAATAGGCCAAGTGAGATAGAGCGATTGCCAAAATTTGGACTCCTAATAGGTTTTCATAGAATGAAATAAGTAAGCATAAACACTATGCATCTGACCTAACGTTTTCAAATTTAATTATTTGTAAAAATCAGAACTTTTAATTTGTATAAGATATAGTTTTTTTTTTTATAATAATGTTCAAAGGTTTATAGGTGCAATGGTTTTTATAATTAAATAGCGTATTACAACATACTAAGGTGTTACATTACTTTATGTTGGTATATTAATATTGGTAATATAAATATATTGCTAGGAATATATCATAAATGGCATTTTGTTGTTCTAGTTTTTATGTGTTAGCATATTACCAAATTCAAACCTTTTGCAAGTTAAAGTATCTTGTATCCTTCAGTTTCCTTCAGTTTATTTTTATAAAGAATCACTTTCCTTATTATTGCTTAAATCCAATCTTCTCTGCTCCTGGAAATGTGTATTTCAAAATCACCCACCTGCTACAAGTTACTTCTATATAGAGGTTTAATCTAACCGTAAGCATGTAACCTGTGAGCTAAATTAGGAGCATAACTGTCACTCACATTGCTTTATCAAAGCGTCGCCATGGCGACAAGCAAAATAGCAACGTGTAGAGGTTTGGAGGGTCAATTCCCTAAAGATTTGAGTTTTAATTGTGTTTCATCCTATTAAAATTATTCTAATTACGTAACTTTTAAATCTCCAAATCATACTCTTCTACCGGTTTCACATTTTTTTTTTATACTTTTGCTACATTTTGACGTACTTCATACCTATTTCCACATTTTTTTGTTACGAAAATAATTTAATAATTACTTCAAATATTTAAAGGTTTGTAATTTTCTGATTAATTCAGTAATTTTATTTTCATTCAACGTATTTATACAATAATAATTTCTTTATTTTATTGCGATGTCGGCTTATGTTTTTAACTTTTATTATTTGATATGTTTCATATTATTCTTATTTTATTTTTGAAAGAAGATCCAATCATTATTCACTTTGTGGAAAGTAATTCCTTTTGTAGTAACAGGAGCTAGAACTACTTAACAATTCTCTCATGCGACCCTACTGATAGTCAGCACTTTTGTTTTCAACGGTCCTTCGTTCTTTTTTGGGTGTAGTGGCAAAACGAAGCTACACTTGGAATCAAACCCTTGTTTGGGTGGAAAATTTCAGTTAGTCAAGCTCTCTTAATTTGAAGAAAACACAGTTCTCTGATCACCTAAGATAGTAGACTATCCTTGGAATAGCCTCTGGATTATCCCTACTAATACCTTTATTTGTGAGACATCTAGAAAGTTTTAATTTCAATTTTTTAAATATAAAATTCTGATTGGTAATAAATTGATTTTAATGAAATTTAAGAAATATTTTCCTTTTCATAACCACACTCCTAAACTTTGGACACAATCAACATTTCTTAATATTCTGGGGTAAGTACATGGCATAAAAAAAATTGTATTTTTCAGATAAATACACATTTTTAAAATGAACCCAATTCAGTCTTACAGAAAATAAAATTCACTCCTAGCTGCATTTTCTTGTCTTTTAATTTATTCCTCACGTCTTTTATCACTGTAACGGTCAATCTAAAAAACAACGAAAATTAAAATAGATGCAGAAATTAGGCAATTGTAACAAAATTTAACCTATACATTCATGTTTTGTTTCAGATTTTTTTTTTTAATTCTACACCTTATTTTTTAAACCCGGATAATTATAACTATTCAACTAAATTACTATGACGTTAAACAAATATAATATTTAATCGTCTAAAATCAAATTTATAGTGGCTAAATGCAAAAAAATATGTCTCTTCAAGATGTTTAAAGTATACGAAACCCATATTCAAATATTAACTAGAATCTAAAGAACGTATATATATATATATATATTTATTTATTTATTTATTTATATCACTTACACTTTAATGTACTTAAACTAGAATCTTACTTCGTATATAAGCGATTCGAATTTACTTGTTAATTTCGTGTTCTCATCTTCAAGCATCATCTTAACGACATTTTAAAGTTCTCGAAAATCAACTCGTATGTATAAACCTAATATGTAAGATTCTTGTACAAGTTAATTAAAGTGTAAGTGATAAGTGAATACACGAATAGTGAGTAACAGTTTTACGAAGTTAAATATATATATATATATATATATATATATATATATATATATATATATATATATGTACATGTATGTACTAGATATTAATAAACGTATTACCATAGTTAGTATTAATCTTATGATACATCTCTTTTATTTAAAAAAAAACGAATGTAAAAATCCCTTAATCGTTTATTACAAAATTTACCATTTTGTTACTCATATGAAAATGTTTAGAACTGACATTGTCGATGATTCTTTGAGCTATAAGCCTTATAATGACTTAAAAAGACAACAAACTATTTGCAGAACCTTCGTTCTAACAAATAAATATTTATGACTTTATTACTTTACGACATTCATTAAACATATAGGAGACATATAATAATTTACGACATAATAATTTAAGGTTGTACAAAAACTAAAATAACTGCCAGAAACATCAATTTTAGATACGTTTTTAACCGTATTAACCTTGCATTCACATATTTCGTACATCACCAATCACATTAAAATGCAACAAAATTATTAAATTCCAGTTAATATAAACAACAATAAATTCGTAATATAACGTTTGACAGCAGATCAGAGCTTATTTATGCCTCATTGTTTTACCTCTCCCCTCAACCGATTTAATCACCCTGGTAAAATATGTATGCAACGGACATTGATTTATTAATTGTGTCACCTATACGGCTTGTTTCAAACAATTGAGCTTGTTACGCGCGGAATAATTCCAGATAGATAGAAGCAATAAATGCAGTCACTTGGTTTTGTATCGCCCTAGTTAATTCTGATCCCACCGTAAACTATTTTGCCCTGATTAACATGTCATGATTTACATTTAAAAAAAATCCTGATAGACATAAATAAACCACAGATATTGTACTTAGTTTAATTTTTTCATTCTTATAGATTTTTACAATCTTCATCCAAAGCAAGTTTGGTTTCGTGACAAGTTCACAGGGATTGATATTACTTCTTTAATCTTTGCTGTTACTCTTATTTAATACTTGTTACTCTCAAGTTACTACTACGTAAACATAAAGGATTTACAATAATGTTCAAACAATGACACAGTCATTTAAATCGAATTTGTATTTATTCATTCAAGGCTTCTGTGTTGTCATTAGCTTAGGTTTTTTGAAGACCATTGATGTTTTATCTGTTTAAGAATTCTTTTCAATTATCTAGGTTGGATTCCGCCTATGTTTTAATTAGAAGACGACTTAGTCATAACAACACATTTTTTTCACTTTATGACACAACGAACACTCAAACTACAAATTGTAAAACGACAGAAAAAGGCGTTTGTCAGTCAGTGTCCCTCATGTAGAAATAAATGATTTCTCTTAGGCAAAAAAAAACCTCGTCTTTTATTAACACATAAAGATGTTCTGTCGTTATGCCAGAATAGTACCCTCAGTTCCAGCTTGATACAAAAAGTCCCTGTTTTCATATTTCTTGTAAATCCCCTCCTTCTCTAACTGACGAACTAAATTGTCCTTCTCACTAGTTAATTTGTCAGTTTTACAATTATGAGTGTTTAACTTACTAGCCAAAGTATCACAAAACAGTGTCAACATATTAACTCAAGCTACACCTATTATAGAATCCTGTAGTATGAGCTACATGTTTTTGTTGACTGCGAAACTTTAATTGGTACCTGTTATATACAGTAAGTAAAACTATTGAGACATTAAATATTTTCATATTTACCTCCGAATATTAGAATAAATATAACTGAAAGAGTTTTGTTTCATGTTGATAAAGTTACAATTAACACAGTTCATCAATAACACACTAGAATATATACCAATGTTCCTGTTTGTTGATGTACACGGTGCAATTTTTACTTATTGAATGTTGAAAACTAACGAAACGCAGAGCTTTTATATGTCACATGCTCATATACATAATATATTTAAACTTTTATTTAGATCAGTAAAACATTTTATCTATTTCTTTGCTTGATATCAAGACTGTGTATCATGAAGGAATCAGTTACAGACCGAGGGCTGTCGAACAACTCTTCAAACCACTTTACACCTTGTCTATTCGAGGACTATTCCGAAATATGTTCATTCGTGTAGGCTTTACAATTGCCCTTAGTGAAGGAAATATAATTAATGTAACGGGGCTTTTGGTAAATAATATTTTTTCTGAAGTAAAATAATTTCTCGGTAGGAATATTAAAATGCTTGACACTAGAAAATATTATTTACAACCATTCGCGTAGTGGAGGGAGGTTTTGTAAAATTTAATTTCTAATGGGATTATAAAGTTACATGTCCATATTTTATGGGCTTAGAATTTTACTCTAAATCAGACATATTCCTAACAAAGCTCATAATAATATCAAAATAACATAAGGGTATAGTTATACTCATTTTACAATTCATGAAATGGAGTTATAAAGTTATTGTTCATATATTAAGAGCTTTATGAGAACTCTACTTTAAATTACACATATTTGTAATAAACCTCATGATAATTTCAAACCCCCATATGGATATATTATAACTCATGACATATGTAAATATTGTAAAATAATATAATACAGAGATAGTTTTTCTACAAATCGAGTTGGCAGTAACGTTAGAGTCAATCATAAAATGTTATAGACTTTTCCATTCTCTTAAATGTATCAAACTTCATTTCACGAAGGCAATTTCAGAATTAAAACTTACGATGTATCCTTAAACGTACTAGTTATAGCTTAATATCAAGAAATATTCACAGTAATAGAAGTCGAAGTTATACGAATTTTGAAACAAATATCATTGGCTCAATATTTCTTGTTAGACCATTCATTTATTAATTTCCTTCCATTAGCTCACACTCTCCTGATATATATATATATATATATATATATATATATATATATATATATATATATATATATATATATATCAACAAATAACGTTTAGGGCTAAAGAATAAATAAAAAAATTAGTCCGACAATATTGTGGCGGACACTCTCAGTAAGAACCCAGTAGAACACACTTTTTCACGCGACCAACATGACACCTTTATACAAATCCCAGTTATGCAACTGAAATTCAATGAAGACATATTAAACAAAGATTAAAGGAAATACACACAATACAACAGAAAGACAATAAAACCAAATCTATAATAAACGAGCAAAAGGAGCAAAAGAATCAAATATGCAAATAGATTTAACCAAAAGCATCAAATTACAAATTATACAGTTGGAGATTTAGTCTTCGTTAAAGCACTGAATGTATCAAATTTGGCAGAAGAAAAATAGGGCAAGTTCTTTGAGATTTATGAAGTGCCATATGAAAAAAAAGTCTGGGTAATAGCAGTTACCAATTCACATCCATAGAATATGGTAGGGTTAAGGGTAAATTTAATTGTAGAATGTTGAAAAGGTATCACAAACCAATAATAATTAATTAAACAATTGTATACAAGAAATTAAAGGAAGGGAGAACTTGAAGTAAACCGTTATAAATTGAGTGAGAAGGATAATATGCATTGTTAATTTTCAAACTTAAGTTAAAAGAAAGACTATGAATTTCTATGATGTAACTTTGCATTTTTGTAATATTTATTAAGTGAAATGAGTTTAGGATGTAAGAAGAAATTTAATTATAGTTGGAATAAAATGTATTTGTAAACTTAAGATTGGGTGTAAGAATTTTAAAATAAATTGTTCTTTGATGTCATATTAGGTAAACATTGTAAATCTTAAATTTAAGGAATCAAATAAAATTAATTTTAAAATTCTGGGGACTCTATAACATAACGTTTGAGGCTAAAGAATAAATTCAGCCTATATCCAAAAAGAAAATTAGTCGGAGAAAATATTAAGCCAAAGCGACAAAGATAGTTCCTAAAATATACGGACCGGGTTAACCATTATTCTATTTCAAAGTAGTCATAAAGGGGCTGGGGAACTTTTAACAAAAGAAGGGTTAGCCTATTTAAAGATAATACTTCCCAAATTACCTGGGTTATAATAATGTAACGTTGCGACAAGTTCTTTGTAGATGGTTATGTGAATAACCAAATTAACTGAAAATAAGAGAGAGGGGGGAGATGACGCAGGGTTGAGAAAGGACGTGATCGGGGAGTCATGGAAGAACTTTAGAAGATGGCAGATGTATTGGGGGACCAGGTTAATTAGGGTTAACATTTTTTAGTAAAATTAAGGGAAATGTAATTTTTGTATTTGTATAATTTAAAAGGTAAAAGTGAGACGTAAGTAAATTAATAAAAAATTAGGAAAATTAAAAGAGTAATGTGAAAGTGCATCGAAGCAGTATCAACGTCAAGATCCAAGGAATCGACTAACAATAAGTACACTTTTTTTTATTTAAGTAAAATTAGCCAACAGAACTTTAAAAATAGTAAATTCAGAACAATTTTAAATTCTTTAGTATAAAATAATAAGCTAGTTTTTTTCACCATGTTCTATTTTATAAAAAGAAAATTCCATAAAAACGACCCCAGAGAAAGAGAAATTACCAGTGACATTTTTAATTTTATTGTAATAGCCTAAGGCCTCAAGAGTCCACCTTTGGTTTTTTTGTAATTGTAATATTAATTAAGGAATAAGTTTTGTCACTAAATAGTAATAAGATAAATTAATATAATGTGTATTATTTAAGGGTCATGAATAAATGCAAGTTATGTTAAAATTTATATTGGTGTTAATTAATTAGAATTTCTCACATAGAAACCTGAAAGGGAGACAAATGAGTGTTAAGGTAATTAAATATATAACCTAAATGAAAAGTAATATTTAAAATAACTTAGGTTATAATATATATATATATATATATATATATATATATATATATATATATATATATAGTGTAGAAATTTTCAATTGAAAATAAAATACGTTTTTAATCATCCTATCAAGCTCAAATACATTTTTAGTACGTATAGTGGATGACGATTGATGTTAATACAGTTTTTAAAAATATTCATTCAGTAATTATATTCCAAAAATGAGTGTGGTGCAGCTAGATTCGAACTGAAAACCTTCATGTCCAAAGTCCAGTGCCTCTTGGCACTCCGCCAGTTTATCGATACCTAGAAATATATATGTCAAAGATATATATGAATTTTCTTCCCTCGTCTGGTTGTCGTAGTCACCTCTATAGTACAACTCTAAACTCTTGACATGGTTACCACACAATACCATAAATAGTCCTCTAGGGTAATTGAAATATTTTTTTTTTTAACATTATTATAATATACTTAAAATATGCTTGAAATAATATATTGAAAATAAGTAAATAAACTTGAAAATTGTGTTTTAATATTTCTAGAATTTTAGGTTTCTCTTGTTATTTCTTCTCTTTATTCTGATTTGCAAAATAAAAACCATCCTCTTCATCCTTGTATCCAATTGTATGCTATAAAACTTACACTCCCCCGAAACAAAACCTTCCGCGCAAGAGAAGCTATTTCCGGTTGCGTTCAGAAATTTATCTAAATTATTTTGATTCATGCAAAGTTGGAATAATTACTTTGCTTTTACAATGTATCTACAGCACAGAAACAAGATTTCTTGTAAAGCCGTAAAACACTATTAAAACAACAATAATTTTAAAACTTGGCTGAGTCAGGTTGAAACCGTGCATTAAGTCTCCTCGTGGAGTTATTCAAAGAATTTCATTACAGTAAAAGTTATTCATGACAACCCTCCTTGTGACCTAAAATAGCTACCTTGGTCTTGTGCGAGGTACCCGTTATGAGTGCAAACCTTCTCAGAACTTTACTATTTATAGTAGACCTAGTAGTTTCCAGGATCCGAACTAGAGTGAATAAAAGTTTTAAATCTGAAGTTGGTTTGAATTTTCTAGCTATATGCACGTTTCTGAGTTTCTTATAAATGCGAAAGTCATAGCTACTTAAAACAACAGTACAAACTTCATTTTATCGTTGAGAGTTAATGGAATCTAAGGCAAATATATTTAAATAACTAATAACGAACACAAATTAATAATAAATTATTTATTTTCTCGAATATCTTCTATTCACAAAGGCACAGTCATCAGTATATATTCATTAACTAAGCCTACATAGATTCTGAAAAAAATTAGTTCAAGTATAGAAATTGAACAGTTATATTTAATAATGATGATAACTTTGTCATTGCGTGTTAGAAAATGTTATTCATTCTTATTAGTTCCTATTATTATTAATTTTTACCTTTACTCACAAGCAAAAGTCAAATTTTGGTAAAATAAGTTTTTTACTTATTACAATTAACTAAATCTTAAAGTTAAAAACTTAAATATACAAGTGATCAGAAAATAATATATATCTGAAAATTTTCACTCTAATTGTACAAAGGAAACTCTCAAACTCTTTCCTTTCACATTGTTTACAACTTTACTAGTATTTATATTATTAGGTAGGATATATAGCACTTATAGTCACTACAGTAATTATAAACACGGCAGAAATTAAAGTTTCCAGTTAAGTATTAAATTTAAGAATCAATTACCCGAATATCTTGTAAACGGTCAAGTGGCATCGTTGTGATTAAAAGAACTCCCACTGGTTCGGTCACTTGTTGCAATTCAACCACCTAGCAATATGTAGTGATTTTAATCTACTTTTTCCTTTTTCAAATTTCTTATTTACTTGAAGTTTCCCTAAACGTTTATATTTAAAGTACCCGTCCCGGTGAACTTCGTACTCTCTAACAGCCAATGAAAGTCGTGTTCGCTTTAGCTAAACTCAAGTTAGTATTTGTGAACGTAATAGATGACCCGACAGACGTCCTGTATTACCTATTAATATTCAATTACAAAAGGAAAAAGTAAAACAAAACATAGTTTTCAAAGTATAAAGTTTGCTATAATAAAAAATAATAATCAATATAATGTAGATCGTAAAGTGTTTTAATCGCTTTATTGAGAAATGTCTGACATGTAAAGTTTTCGATTGAATGCTATATATTGAAGAGAATTTGGATACAATTTATCCAACTACCGCTACCACTACCACCACAACCACCACCTTACCACAGCCACTACTGTTATATCTACCATTACTACTATTTATGATAATAACAACAATCATGATGAAAATATTAGAAATAACTACCATTATAATATTATTATAATGTTAAACATCTATTTAAAAATATAATGTGAATATTTTCTTGATAGGCTGTAAAGAAGAGGATTAAATGTCTAACTATGTATTGGTCCTATATGGCAAAAGATTGTTGTCAGTATTATCAAGATCGTTGTATCACATAAACAATAATATAATAATAATAATATTAATATGATGTTAAACATCTATTTTAAAATAAAATATGAATATTTTCTTGTTAGGCTACATATTTATTATTATAACGAAGAGGTTTAAATGTCTAACTATGTATTGGTCCTATATGGCAAAAAATTGTTGTCAGTATTATCAAGATCGTTGTATCACATAAATAATAAGATAATAATAATATTATTAATATGATGTTAATTACACATTAGAATATTTTCTTGTTAGGATACATATTTATTATTATAACGAAAAGGATTAAATGTCTTACTATTTATTGGTCCTATATCGCAAAACATTGTTGTCAGTATTATCAAGATAGTTGTATCACAATAATAAATAATAATAATAATAATATTATCATTATAATAATAGTAATAATAATATGTAAAATATTAATTATATATGATAATAAATATATCATATAATAAAATTATATTTATAGAAGTGTAAAAGAAGAATCGTATTATAATATATTATACATTATGAAGTTATATGGTTCTATTTCGGCTGGGTCGTTGAACAAGATATTAGATTGGCTAAAGCAAAGCACTCTCATGTAGACTCTCGTTGAAGTCATCCTATATTCTCTTTGATGCAACAGTATGTATTACATGTATAATAAAAACCTTGATTACATAAATTATTTATCTTTAGCAAAGGCCAACTGTTGAAATAAACATTTCATAGTTAAGGTTAAATTTTATGTAAATAAAGTTTATAAACATAAAAGTTGATTTTTAGGAGGAATTCAACCTTTTTCATGTTATTAGTCTTATTAAAGCAAATGAAAAATTATTTACTGTAGGGGCGATTGAAAAAGATTTTATTTTTTTAATATTACCTGTTATAATAAATAAAGATTTGATTGAAAATAACTTGTTTAGCGAATAAATAGAAAAAGGTATTAATTTAATACCGATAACAATTTATATAAATTTCAATATTTATTAAAGAATAATTTAAGTAACTGAAAGCTATAGAAATTACTTTAAATATTTTATCTAATTTGTGGAAAATGTATTTTATTACCATTCAAATATTTTGTAAACTATGTAACCTAAGTAGCATATAAAATGCTCGTGACTTGTTATTACAGTGAGTTGAAGCTACTGTTTAAATAAATTAAATTTTAAAAATTCTAATTATATATTTTTATACTAAACAAGTTACAATTGTAGCCAGACAGTTAGTCCATACTTATATTAAGATTTTATTGAACGTTTTGATAGAAACGTTTTAGATTATTCTTTAATGAGATTAAATAGGATAATCTGTAGCTAGTGCACGGTCGACGTTGCACCCAGCTTTTACAGCCCTAATATTTCAACACAATTGTAACAGTTTTAACGTCAAAGCATTTAACACTCTAATAGGCTATACTTAGTTCCATTTGAGCACGGAGGAAGAAACATTTCATACGTTTTGGATATTACTAACTGTTACTTGTTTCAGTGAATGGCTTCTTTTATAATGTGTCTCCAACGAAGCTGTCATATTGAAAGCCACTTAAGCAAAGGTTGTTATTTCTCGAAAAAGTAGTCGATATGCCTCTTAAAACGTTCATCCGCTCGACTGAAATTTTGGAAAGTTATTGAATATAATGTTGTAAATGTTTTTCGTATATTTGTAGCCTAATTAGGGGAGTCTAAGACGATATATTTTTAAAACAAAAACAAATAAATAAAAATTTGATTGCCTTTTCCGACCGAGCATTCATTCACATATATTGAAATTATGAATTAATAATATAGTTGCATCTAATAATCTGTAAACATCACGCTATGACGTACAGCTGATAGTCTATTTTAATTAAGAGAAAATACTATTTCATATAAAAACTATTATATATGTTTAGGTTAGTTTGAATTGTAATTGTTTTAACGCATAAGTTATATTACTTTGTTTAACATATAATATTAGGATAAAATTGTAGTGTATTGAATTATAAGTTATAACCAATGTCTGTAAAGTCGCACCAACAATCGACGAGTCAATAGTAAAAGATTTCCAAAATATAGCACAATCATAGAAATCATCAGTGCACCAGAAGAAAAACGAGTATTGTGTATCCAAATTCACGTCAATATATAGCATTCAATCGAAAACTTTACATGTTACATTATTCTGAATAAAACTATTAAAACACTTTACGATCTAAATTGTATTGAATATTGTTTTACATTATAACAAACTTTATACTTTGGAAAATATGTTTTGTTTGACTATTTTTCTGTTCGAATTAAATATTCGACGTCTGCTGGGTCATCGATTACGTTCATAAATAAAATAAGTTTTGCTTAACATGTGGCTCATAACTATATAACAATGACATTCACTAAACGAAAATATTTCTAACAATTACATAACTGTTACATTTCTGAACCAGTTGCAGTTTTTATTACTTTTTCGAAAGAATACAAATATGTAGTTTCTCATGATAAAAGAGACAAAAGTAGTTTTTAGGCAATGTAACTCATTCAAAGAACTGTTTAACAATACCATCTGCTCTAGACTACGTGACAGAATGGAGACAGAGTTTTGAGTTATTCTCCAGATGTAATTAAGGAATGCTCAACGGACCACCAGAACCAATCTTTCCTTATTTGTTATGAGTCGTAGGATTCCTTCCACATTTCTTAGGGATTGCATTCAATTGTACTGTAAATTAAATTGTGAAATATTAATTGAAGTCTCCAAAAAATATCAGGACAATTTTTTTAACACATTTGGCTTGTGATTATTTATTATACGGGTAGTATTTTGTACTTTGCAAACAATCTACTATTTTATTACAATTCTATTATTATTCTAGCAAACAAACACTAATTTAGCTATTTTTTACAGGCTATTATTGTTTTAGCAAGGACAAATATCTTTAAATCATTATATTGTTATTAAACTTATATTATTATTTTGATAGCAGATATATAGGCCCTACAATTTGAAATATTTTTTGTTTACAGGTTATTATTTTGTTACCAAGCAGATAGCTATTATTTTGTATAAAGGCTATTATTTTGTTAACTAACTAATAATTACGTAGCTATTATTTTGTTACACAGTTATAATTTGTTTGCGGACAAATACATTTTATAGCTATTTTTTCTTTACAGGTTATTCTTTTGTTGGCAAGCAGATACATTATTTAGCTATTATTTTGATGAAAGGCTATTATTTGGTTGCCATGTTAATACTTATTTAGCTAATATTTAGTTAGGTAGTTAATACTTACTTAGCTATTATATTGTTAACGAGTTATTATCTTTTTAGCAGACTAATATTAACATAGCTATTGTTATGTTAGCAGACAAATACAGTTTTTATGTGATAATGTGATTCAAAATATGAAAAAATGTGATTATAAATATATAAACCTTTGATTCTAAAACTGTAAACATTTGAGTCTAAATATGTCATTCTAAATATGTAAACATGTGATTTCTAATTTGTAAACATGTAACTATAAATATGGGAACATGTGATTCTAAATATGTAAACATGTCACTCTAAATATGTATTTTCAAAGAACAAAATGTAAACAAGGGAGAAATATTATCTCTCCCCAACATATCACTCCTATAGGGCAAAATAAAGGGGAAAAATCTCTTCTTATCGTAATGCCATGAAATGATTGACGTATTATTCCACAAACATGAACCTTAAAACGATTAAATCTACATTAAAATGTTTTTCACACATTATCGCTTTATCGTTTTACCTTGAATCAATATCATTATATTTGCAAAAAAAATTGAGCAAGTTACAATATTTAATGCTAAGTGATGTAATTTAATTATCAAGAGTATATTTCTTTCTAGCTATTTTGTATTCCTTAACGGAATTATTCCTTAAAAAATATCTAGTTTCCCATTTTTGTTTTCTTTCCCATACAAAGTAATAACTAGTAATAACAAGTGAAACAAAATTCTTGTAGAAAAGAGAGACAATTAGTGGTACATAATTTAAGTTAATGGAGTTAGGTAGAGGTCAGTTGTATGAATTCAACGTGGATTATATTTGAGAAGAACGTCTGTGCATCAGCCCAAAGCTTGAAAACAATTTAATTATTTTATCTTTGAAAGTACAGATTTGTCATGCATTCTCTATGTAAATTTGAATTGCATTACTTTAATTAATGTCTTTGAAATTCATTAATTTTTTTCTGCTTCAAACTAAAAAGAAAAACTTTGCAAATGTGTTTCACCAAGTCTTTCCAGCAGAGTAATCAGTGATAACATTCTGTAGAGTAACAGTGTTAGGAGGGTGACTTGTACAACAGAAATCAATAGAACATAGAGATATGTTTTACAAGAATTACAAACGATTCTATAGTGAATTTTATGAAAAACAAGAGCAAATAAATAATATATCCGCTGAATGTTCATACGAAGGGTTTTATCTTCTATTGCTTTCTAGTTTTCATTTGTAGTTGAAAAGCGTGATACTTTTAAACTCTTTTTATATAGTGAATAAAATGGTTGATATAAACTTATTAATTACATTTCAAGCAATATATGTAGCTAATATAGACCATATGAATCCTTCATTGTGTTAACGTTTCTAATTCCAACCATGTTAAAGCGTCAAGGCCACAACATAAAAAAAGCGTTATGCCAAGTTCCCGTATATATTGAAATGGGTTTGTGCAACTATACTATACATGTCTCATAAAATGTTTACTTTAGTAACTCAAAATTTGAAATGTTTGAAAAATGTTGAGATTAAGACTAATTGGAAAACTTGAATAATATTTATAAAGTCACTATATATATATATATATATATATATATATATATATATATATATATATATATATATCACATAATATTTACATTTCTTTAACTACATAAATAAAACCCACTAAGGACAAGTACTTCTGAAGATGAATAACATGTAATCCAAATGTTAATAAACTAATTGTAGTAAAATTAAAAATTAGTATTGTAGTTAGTGGATTTTATTTATTTAGCAAAAGAAAATAGTCCATAGCAGTCATTTATTGTATCAAATTTATCAATTTATCGGTCACATTTCTCACTAAACGGTATTCAACGCGTGTTAGAACGTTATCAACTAGTTAGAGAAATGTTTGGATGATTTACTCTTTTAATAAACATTTAAAAATTATTCATACAAACGTTTTTTAGTGAACAGTTCTAGTGACATAGTGATTGTTCACACCCGACGTATAGAACTACACCCTTGAAGAACTTTTATTCAATGTAAGTTATTGTTCAAGTTGTTTTTCATTATTCTAATTGTGTTCTTATACTCTTTTGTCAAGTTCAATATAAATCACAGATTTGATTTTTTTCAATTTATATGCGTGATTGTCTGATATATTATTACTTTTTACTGTCTCTTTTTGTCAAACTCAAGAGTTCAGTCAAATACTAACATAATGTCCTTTTACTCAGCTCTTCTTATTTTACTTTACCCACTTCAAGAATATCTCGACCATGCACACCATCACCTGCGACGAATTCTGCAGGCTCTGATTCTGGAACCCGCTATCACTTGTGTTTTCTGAGCTGGAAATCAAACAAATTTTCAAGTCTCTTAATTTCTGAATGTCTCCGTTTTACCAACTCTGCTTCAACTGTTTTGGCGCACATTTTCAATTTACATGTACTTTGGCTAAATCACGTCAGCATTATAAACAGAAACATAACAATCTCCTACCATGCTGACAGCATTATTACTTTATAGTACTATAAATTCCCAAAAAAGGTCGACAGTTTTAAGACGCAAGGGCGCTCAAAAAACTAAAGAAAAATCTTGGTACCGTTAAGAGAAAGTCAGTTGCAAAAAGCTGTTAAATTTCAAAATATAAGTTAAAAAGTTAAAATTAAGAAATGTGATTGGTCTAAACTAGGAGAAAAGGGATAAGAGGTTCAGAAAGTTAGTTGGGTGAAAAATCGAAACGGTAGGTCATCCAGGAACGTTCGATGGGTGTAGACGTCGGTCAAGTTACCTCCAGTTCGTGCACAATTATAATACGTAAATCGTCGAAAGCAGTGAATATTAATTAAATCGTGGAAAGCAATGAATATTAAATAAATCGTCTAAAGTTGATTGTGATTATAGTGCACGAAAAGAACTTCAGGATCACGAACAGGTGAGCATTATAACTCAGGTGAGCCTCAATAATCTATGAAAATTAATTTTTTTCTGTTGATCTGCCTATCACATAAAATTTTATTTATTTATCCATAAAAGCTATATTCTTTAAATCAGAACTATAAAATAATATTAAATCTACGTTTCTCCAATTGCAACCCGAATCTTATATAGCAACCCTGAGATCAAAACAAATTTATGTAAATTAAGTAAAGTATAAAAAAGGAAAGAAGGGGAAGAGTCTCTTGCATATTGAAATAATTGAGCAAGGAAAATTTAAATTAAATTATGAAATTCTCATTTAAATAATATTGTAAATTTGATAAACCTTAATTAAATTAACTTAATTTGTAAATGTTGTGTTATTTCAGTGAAGCCTAGAGATCAATATTAAAATTAATAATTTCATTCTTAGCAGAGATAAGTGGCGTAAAACTGAGTTCTATTAATTAAAATATTCTTTGAATAAATAATCTTGTTACATTGAAAGAAGGGCATCTAAAAAAGCGGTTAGATTTGGCCCCCCTACGCATGTCATAGCGTTATAATATATATATATATATATATATATATATATATATATATATATATATATATAGAGAGAGAGAGAGAGAGAGAGAGAGAGAGAGAGAGAGAGAGAGAGAACGAGAGAGAGAGAGAGAGAGAGCACAATATATATAATGTACATATAAGAACTTCACCCTTGACGTTGACTAACCTTCGGTATGAGGGCGAAGGACTTTAACACCGATTCACCTACTTTAACCTTTCATTTTTTTGTTACTGTATCAAAATTTTCGGCTTACTATTAGGACTGTCTATGTTAAATATATATATATATATATATATATATATATATATATATATATATATATATATAACATCATTGTTCTGTCTCCATTCGTGGAAAATTACTCAAGATCAGGTGAGTTTAAATAGAGATACTTTTGTATTATCATCAAAGTATACAATTTTGTGCAAAATACAGATTGAAAAACAGAGCCTACACCAGCAATGGACAAATGATTTATTTTTTCATTCGTGTTTCAATTACTAAGTCTCCATTAACAGAGCTTTGTGTTTACCCTCACATGTTTAATATCTTGACTAACGTTTTTAGTTCACACCTTATTCATTCGGCTTGAAATAAACATAGAATTTACAAAAACTTTATTCCTTACATCATCTACAAAACATTTTTCGTCGAATTGTTAAAACATATTTTATAAAACTATGTTATAAATTAAGGGTAAGAGTATAAAATTGTGTAACTAATATGAGAAATATTTTGGTCTCTAACTGTCATCAAATGGCCAAGATGAGTGAAATTATGTGTATCAACAGTGTTCTAACACAGCGACACATTCAAGTTTCAGGCTCATTTCCTTTACTTGGTAAATATACGACATACATTGAACATGTTAAATATCTTTGTAAATCTCCTCTACAGGCAATCCTTAGGCACTAATAAACGATTATTATTAAAATATATTATTCAATTATTTCAGGATAATAATGGATGTTTTTGTATCACGCGTAAAACTGGTTACGGCCAGCAAAAACCACTTTACAGAATTGTGAGCTAAGATGTTTGTATTTTTGTGGTTCTAGTTAGTGCATTAATTAGAGCCTAGAGGAGCTTCTGTCAGGCGCTGTCTACCCTATGTGTACGTTTTAGGAGGCCCTTAATCAATGTATTAAATATAACACATGAATATAAAACAATAAAATTGTATGTGGAAAAATCTAATTATATTTTTGGGTACCTTATGATTTTTTTTCTTAAATATTTTCCTACTCTATGAATATTGATACTCAGTGACGCTGATAGTATTGTCTCTATGGTGGTAGTTCTAAAAAATAAATTCTTTATTGAGTAAAGAAATCACACACGCATACACACACACACATACACATACACAAAACACACAAACACACACACACACACACACACATATTTTGGTTTACTACCATAGAAAAATCTCGTCTATATACAGAATCCTTTTCATATCAAGCATAAGCTTATATAGGTAAAATGCATGGAACATATTTCATTTGTTTAGCTAAAAAGAGTTATTATTGTCTTATCATAGAGTTGTTCCGCTTTTAGAGAATAGCGTCTCAGATATTATCGCTTGGGAGCTGCATCCTATGGTATTGTGAGGCGGAGAAGAGTTAAAACTCAAATCTGAAGGGCCGCACCCTTGTTGGGGAATAAATATATCTACCAGCTCTAACAATGTGTGATAAGCTCCTATATTATATTATCACGTACGGAAAGTCTAAGTTAGTATATACAATGTTTTTTGTTATTGAAAATGCTTTAAATTGAAATTCAACCAACCTAACGAAGAATAGGTACATTTCTATATGTTTTATAAATGTAAGTTCAAGGCCGTACGTCAAAAACTAAGGTCCAATTCTTACATAAATGTCATTTCATGGGGATGTGGTGGTATTATGTGTCTATCACTCCACACACACATAATAAGGGCGTGGTGGTAAAAAACTGTCTGGGATGCCCTAACTTATTAATACTAATCGAGTTTAGGTTTTATATACTTAAAAGATTGATAAATACTTATAAACATGTGGTAAATTTATTGATATTGGTGTTGGTATGATTATAAAAGTGTTGAAGCATTTATAATAGTTTTAAATAATTTGTTAGTTTAAAGTATGATTGTTTGAATAACAAAAATCAAAGGGTGACAACAAGATTATTATTATAGCGTTTTGCAGCGTAAAATGTTGGTTACCAATTCCAAAGAGAGTTTTCCGACCAATTGATTAAAGATAAAAGCCGTAAAATCATTGATTTGAAATATTCGAGTAGTTTTCACCAAAAATACGTTTTCAAAGAGACGACAAAACACACAAATAAGATCAAATCTTTTTTAAAGTAGGAAAACTTCTACTTGACTTATGTTATTAACTCTAAGGAGCTCAACTCTGAACTCGATCTTACGCATTGGTACTTTTACCGTAATAAGAACATCAATTTCTATGAATAACAACCTCTTCCTAACAAGATATGGAACTCACTGAGTATAAACTAATATTATACTCTCTCTCTCTTATTCTAGGTCTCTTCTTCTTTTTCTTGTTGTTTTCTTTATCTTGATGTATAAGTTATTTAGAGGGAAAGATGCTATTGGGTGATGAGTTATTGATCATTGTGAGTGTAGCATGTTCTATAAATGAGCACAATAAGAACCAAGAAAGCTATTAGGACGGCAAATGTAGAAATAATTGCAAAAAGGATTCTTGATTTTTACTGAGTATGAAGTTAGTAACAAAATTTGTTGATTTTTAAAACTTTTCTGGTATGTTTATATTGTATAACTTTACTTCTAGATGCATTCTCCTTCTTCGTTAGTATTATTTCCCGAATTTCTCGTGCATTTCCCAGTGTATTCTCTCAATAGGATTTTCATCTTTATTAAAAGTTTGTTTCCACTCTCATTCGCCTCGCAGGCCATATCTTTTTTGTAGTATATTTGGATATATGGCTTCTTTCACATTCATTAACATATAATTTCTGTCTCTATCATGAACTAAAGTCTGTATAGATGTATTTCAGGATCAATTCTTTTTTTTTATGTATGAAATCAGGTTTTTTATGTTTTTATGAACATTACTGCACAGCCTTCTAAACATTTTTTATGTTTTTATGAACATTACTGCACAGCCTTCTAAACAATATCTACCAACACTTTTCTGTGTCTATACATATTTTACTTTTCCATCACATCTCATAAATCATATTGGAAAATTTTTAGGTTTTAACATAATATCGTTCCTTAAAATAAAACCTTGTGTCTCTCCTTTATAGAATCTTGTATACAAATTGTATAGCATGACATTAACAATTTATGGTTAAAAGGATTTTAATGTGGTACAGTAGATCAGTACAGCCACCTATTGAATGTAATACAATACCTTGCACAGAAACAATGCCTATGAGCTCTATTGTAAATTACAACATATAAAGTGACCATTGTGCTCCGGCACGAACCTTATATAACTCAACAAAAACCTCCTTAAACAATCTACTAAATGGATATAGCTATTGTTATTTTCATTACTTGTTATTGTTATATTTCAGTCGTTCATCGAGCATATTTCAAAGCTATACAAACCTTAAACTTCCTCATTTATTAGAGACAGTCTTATAACAATTTACAATACAGAACAGATAAACTAATATAGAAGTAATAGAAAACCCCGTCTTTTGGAAATCTACGACTAATACTAGGCGATTTCGAAAAGCAAAAACAGTTAATTTCACTCTACAAATATAACTTTTATAGACGGGACCAAAGAAAATATGAATTTTCAAATGTAAAACATTGATCACGTCCTAGCTTAGGTGGAATTCATGGAATAAAATACAAACCAATATATCATGAGGGTTTTATATTGTGCCTAAAATGGGGAATCTGCAGTCTAATATTAAAAGAGAGATACAAAACACACAAAAAGACGAGTAAATTGGTTGTCAGAGTCACCTTTCTATGCAAAAATTAAATTATTCAAACACACTAAATCTCTGGGGGGTTTCAACTACCATGAGGGAACCCCGTTGAGTTAATCAACAAACACGTTAATCACAGCCTTGATAGTGTTAGGAGGTAGGTTGGTTGATTATAATATCTACTCCACTCCGCTTGTATTTCTTTTAATAATTTTATTTTTACTTTTATTAGAACCTTTTACTTTATATGATGTTCTGTTTTAAATTTCCAATTTTATTAAAACATTTTTTTTCTCTAAATTCATTTAATACCTTGTATTATTTTAGCAAGTCTACTTGTTTGCAACGCGTTTTGTGCTTCTGTTGAAGTTTTTTGAAACCACCGATTTTTCGCGCGATTTTGTTAAAGTAAATATAGCTTTATAATTTTATAGCCTGACTTTTATGTTAATAATATATTTTAAAATTATAAGCTATTAAATTTAGTCCTAGTCTACCCTACTTTTTTCACTTTGTTCTATTTTACAATTTTTGTTTTATATAATAAAATGTATTACAATTTTAGGTACCTTGCTCTACATACCTATTCTCTCCAATTACCAACAATTTTGCAATTGTTAATTTGGCCGTTGCTGTGTGTGTGTGTGTGTGTGTTTTGTGTGTGTGTGTGTGTGTGCGCGCTCGCGTGTATGTGTGATTTCTCTGCTCAATAAAGAAGTGTAAGAGAGAGAGAGAGAGAGAGAGTTTGTAAAAAAAACGTTGATTGTTAACTATGTTGAACTATGTTTCAACGTCAAACTATGTTGCATTGAAAACAAAGCATGCTATCACTTGGCACCTATACAGTAGAATCAGGCAGTTTAGAAATTATTCTCCCTTCATGAATATCGTATGAATATAATATTTATTATTTTTCTAAAGAATTATTAAAAGTGATTAATTACTGTTGTAATTTGGTCAAATTAACCTTGTGTGTTTTAGTATCTATTCTGGACCTTGATTTAAACTGGATTTAGGTTATACACATTACGGACTACAATAGCAATAAGCAATACATAGCAATGTCAACCATAGGGATTTTTGTTAAATGATGGACACCCAAATGAGTAAAATATGACCAATACGTACAAATATAGACCTCCATAATAACCAACCAAATATATATACTGATCGCCTTACAAAAATGATATACGTACATCAGTTTTGAAAACATTATAAAATATTTCCCATTCTAAAATAAATCTGGATAGTTAATTGTAATGAAGTTTTTAGAAACATATAAACACTTAAAGAAATATCTATAAGTACAGACCATTCTCTTAATAATCTTTTTATTTCATATTTTATGGAATTATATATATATATATATATATATATATATATATATATATATATATATATGTAGAATATCAAATAGGTTTTCCTGTTAGAATTATTTTCAAGATTAAATACTATACACTAATTACAGAAATAATTTATTGAATAATACACTCAAAGCTTTTCGTTGGTTGACATTACCAACATCCTAGAGGATGTAATTATTCCTGTAATTAGTGTATATTATTAAATCTTGAATATATATATATATATATATATATATATATATATATATATAATACGTTTTCTTTTATAATAATGTGATACATCTTATATTATTCAAATACAAGAACTATTTATTAATTGTAATCCAAGATTTTTGTTGCTAAACAGTACAAACATCATCAGGAATGAATAATACAATAATACAAGATATAAAACATATGTGAAATTAGAAATAGAATTGTTCCTAAATTTATACTAATTCCCAGGTTTATTTTGTTGCTGTAACTTTATACATGTTTTGATTTTTTGACCGCTCAAGAAATTCGTTACATACTTCAGCATGTTTTCCATATGCCAAGCTTCATGCATTTTAACAAGATAGTGGTGTGGGGTGTCCTGTAAAAAGCAGTTTCAAAGACTAGGAGGACAACTATGGTTAGTTCTTTTTCTCAAAGCCAGCATAGATGTTGTTTGTTAAGTATATTATGGCATCGTTAGTGCATCTCTGTTTTCTGTAACCACATTGTGATTGGTCTAGTAGGTTGTATTTTTTTAGTCTCCACGTTAGTCGATTGTTCACCAGGCGTTCGAGCAATTTGCCAAGGCAAGATGTAAGAGCAATTGGGCGATAGGACTTCATTTGGGACTTGTCTTTAGATGGTTTTAGGATTGGTAGAATTAGTGCTGTTTTCCATTTTTCTGGGATATTTTCCGTGTGCCAAATTTCATTAAATGCGTTTAGTATATTAGTAAGCATCTCTTCTGAGCTATGTATGTTGGAGCATTCTGTTATGGATTTTGTCTAGTCCGGGAGTCGAGTCCTTCAATCTGGATAGTTCATTTCTCAGTTTTCATATGTTGAAGGGTACGTTCGCAGGGTCTTACAGGCGGTACAGTTCTTCGACTTGGGAAATTAACTGCTTTTCTTTAGTAGTGAGCTTTTTGGGCCATGGGATTTTTTTCCAGCCCTGAAAAACAAATTAAAAGTTTTCGCTTTTGTTTTGTCATCCTCTAACCACTCTCCAGCTTCACTTTGTATTTGGCTGATCTTTTGGCCAGTATTACCTTCGATTAATTTAAGCTTTTTCCAGACTGTGCTGGATGAAGTGTTTGCATTTATTGAGCTCACAAATTCTCTCCAAGATTTCCTTTTCTCTGAGATTATTGTACGTCTCAGGATGGCGTTGTATCTGTTGTATTCTTGTCTGCACTCTTCGGTTCTCTGCACCTTCCATCTTCATCTAGCCTTGTTGGTTGATTTTCTCTGACCACCAGCTATTTTTAAATGTGTTCTCTTCTTGGTTTCTTTTAGGGGATGGTATGGTCAGCTGTTTGAAGAAGTATTATTTCTAGAAGTTCTGGGGTGTATTGTATTATCTCGCTTGCTCTAGTTTCTTCTGTGAAAGCACTCTAGTCAGCTTTTGAAATATTGTATTTATTACTTATGACAAATGGGTTCTAAACTAGATTGCTTGAGATAGATAGTTCTAAGTATATTGGTAAGTGATCACTTCCTAGATCTTCTCCGACGTACCAATTTGTTACCCTTTTCCCGATTATTGGTGATGACAGTGTCAAATCTAAGGTGTTTAGATTTCCTGTGGCGGGTGACTGGTATGTAGGCTCTTTGTTTTGGTTCAGCAGAGGTATGTTTTGGGCTTGAATCCATTTGAACCGTTGAGGGCGGTTTTTATTTTCTGGTCCGTTGTTCCAACTCTGGTGTCTACTGTTCATGTCTCCAACTATTATCAGGTTCTTGTTGGAGCTGATTAGTGTGTCCAATTCCTTCTCTTCAATTCCCTGGGATGGTATATATGTGTTGACTAGAGTAAATTGTAATTCATTGGTAACTCTTATATTCATTTTTATGTACTCTAAATTTTTGGTAATCTTCATATCACAGCCTTCGACATGTAATGACTCATGTGCTAGGGTAACTAATCCTCCGCCTCTCGAATTAAAATTAGAATAAGGTCCAGGGACGAATTCCACTGGCAGGCTCTGCTTAAATGTAGCACAGGAGAATATAAAAAGATAAAATTAAGCATGATCATATTTTACACAGTCCAACTTGAAATATCTGTTAAGAATAGCACATGGTAAGAATATATGTAAGTTTTGATTGATCATGCTAATATGTATCTTTTCAGCTAATAAAATTACTGACATACTTGATTATATAGCCCTCACAACATTAGTTAACAGTAGAGGGCATTTTATAACAGCAAGTCAAGTCGGCGTGTCGTTGCATGCGCTCATGTGCGTTTTAAGCAATAAGCTACTTGTTACAAATAAATAGAGATATATAGGTGGATTCATTGCCGTCTTCATCGTGTGTGCTAGCGCACGTGTTGATTAATTAGTTTTTTGGTATTTATACATTTAGGCTCTAGACAAGTTATAAAGATATATTTATATAGTTCTCCCCTCATCTCTTCAGAGGGTAGCTAACATCGTTAATGGTAGGAAGAAACAATATTTTTTGTACGTGGGTAAGTCGTAAAAAGAGTAAACTCTATTCCTAACAACGAAAACAGGCCAAGGAGGTGGAAAATTATAACTTTGATATTTTCAGAGAAGTGAAGTTACAAATTGTTTAAGCACTTAACCTTAAAACCTACCTATTTTATTTAATATATTTTGGATGTAAAAGCCGCTGACTTGTTTGTCTATGTATATTGTGTTGTCTAACTTAAGGAGTAACGTCCCAATATTTGTTTACGTAAAGGTAAGCATTTCTCCTTGACTTTTGGTAATTTACGGCAAATATAGTATATATATTATAAAGAAAGGTTCTAGATAAAACAACAGCATATGTCTATTGTATAGCAATAGCGCCTTTCAAGGCTATTTGGTAGCTGCCAAGCAATAGAAACACGTGTCGTATAGTGTTTTAAATATCACTTATATTTAAATTAAACTTGCAGTGAATGAGATACGATTAACATATTTATCAAAACAATGTCTTATTGTGGCCTGAACAAGTTCAATTCTATATACGTTTTAAAGGCAAATTAGAATGATAATTAGAAACTCCTGGGTTATAAAATCGCCTGTTCTTTCTTTTTCTTGAAGTTTCAAAGTAGTTAAAATTGACTGACTGTTAGAGGTGAATAGTTATCCCAAGGACCAGAATGATAGTTAGCAATAGATATAGGAAATGGTTAGCAATAGTCTATACTGAACTGTAACTGATACCTTAGGAATAATAAAGTCAAGCTGATAAGGCCTATTTAATTCAAACATGGTTTGGATTATTTTAATTGTTACCTCTAGTTAACTAAGACAAACTTGTACATATCGTTAAATAAAATTTAAACGTCTTGACTTTAGTTAAGATACTCAGGGGAATTGTATAAATTAGATTCTACGTGATACGTTAAAGTTACTATGGTGTTAATATAATTAGGTGAGGCATACATCAGAGGTTTCTCACAGAAAAAAGGGGTACGAAAATATTGGTTTAGAATGAAAAAATATAAAATAAAAACTGTACTAACTAAAAAGAATAAGGAAACATGAGCTCTCAAGGACAGGAACATTTCAGGCCTTTAGCGGATTGTGTTGACAAATTTATTCAATGCACAAAGAAAAAGTATTTTCTATACTTATTGGATATGTTTTCTTTAATCTATTACAGAGAGAACAGATGATCATGATTTATCAAAGAAAATTATTCTAATACTAATTTGTGCTTATCTCTTTCAGATTGGTATAATGTTTTATTTCATTGGAATATTTTAAAATTTATGCTTTCTGTTTCACGTTTTTACAAGCATTTAAAAAGTTTATGCAATTACTATATAGTTCCATGTTGATATTATTACTTGTTCTTGTTGGTGAATAAAAAGGATTTCAATTACTATTAAACAATTTTTTTTAATGTAGACAGTAAACGTATAATATAAATTTCCGTATAATAACATTATTCGTAAACAAACAACATTAGTTTTGTATTCTTCAAAAAGTATATATGATGGATTTATTTTTATTTATATATTCAAATTTGATTTAAAGAATGAAATGTATGGTAGTATATCAAGAGACTTATGTATATAATAATGAAAATTGACGTCACAATGTATAGAGCTTAATGTGGGTTACAACTCACAGACATATCCTTTCGTCTAAGTAATGTATATCCATGTTCTACCCTGTCCCGATGACTATATATTACACTTACTAATACCTGTCTTAGTGAAACATACTTCCTAACTATGTTTTGGTTGCTTCCATCACAATATTTTTTACAGTAACAACTTATTTAAGAGAAAGATAGTGATATTAATAATTATAGCTACAAAAATAATAATATAACAACAAAGCGAAACTATTGGCATTGGTTAGTGCAAGGGAGAAGAAAAACAAGATGTGATAAACTTTTTAAATTTCGAAAACCTTTTTTTGTATCACTTGCTCAAATGTCATTTGACACAAGGAATATCAAAACTAATCAAATGTTTCAAGGTTATAAAAATGTAAGCAGGGTTATTTACTTACAAGCATTGCAAGCATAGATGCTTAGTGTAAATGTTCGGAGCCTACTTAAATTTTAAAGTAAACATATATGTACACTAATATTCTAGATTACTTACAGACTGCATTTGTGGTATGTGAAGATTTAGGTAAACTTAAGCCAGCATTATCTTTCATACATGGAAATATAATTTTAATTAGAATACGTTCATGTAAATACAGAATAAACCAGTTGTCAATACACTAAACTCACTTGCCCTGAAGATTCATCCACATGATGAATTTTATTTGTTACAGGCCTGATGTTTCCCATTTATCAGATGTATTTTCAAATCCTGTACATTTTATGTTCAAGATTCTAACTCTAATTGCATTTAGAAAGGGGGAGAAAATGTCATGTCTTCTTAGTGTCAGGCGTGATCTTGCCTTGCATTGTGTAAGACTGTTGCATTTTATCATTCCTGAAGTTTGATTTTGATACTAGTAATTGTATTTGGCATTATATTTCCTTAGAGCAAAGAATTGTTATTAGTGTTACGTGTTCAAAACGGAAACACAAACAAAGAACGGCACCTTCTGAAATGGCATCCTCTTAGAGAGAGAAATAATTAGGTAATATCTGGGAAAACGAGAGCATGAATAGAAAGTTAAAAATAGTGCGAATATCACTATGGTTGGGATGTTGTTATTCTGACCAATAGCGAAGTTCCCATTACGTATTACTAGGGCGTGACTTGTTAGCTCATTATAAAGAGATAATAGTATTACAAGTTCCTTATAATATAGGCAATGGGAAACACATTCAATGTTTAGAAACGAAAATAAATATTCTTTAAGTAACATCAAAAGGCAGCTGATTTATACATATTTCATTACGGCGGTTCTGTGAAATCCCACAAAAAGGAATGGTTCTCAAGGGAGCAGTGACTGTTAAGTCGCTTCTCAATTACTTGATAAATGTGTTCCAAAGGCTAGAAGTGAGGTTCTACAACGTGTTTTTAATCTTTAAACATCTTCAGAAATATGTTTGACTTTAAACATAAAATTAATATGAATTCTTGTAGGTGTATTTCTTTTCGTTTATTTATTTCAAAAACCAAAAGATACAAATAATGCCAAACACCAGCTAAAGAAGAATTTTCCTTATTTTTAAATCTGATTTTCACCAGTAAAAGCTCAAACACAATTTACATTTACAAGTAAGGTTGCCGAATTACGGAAATTTATTACGATTGAAAGAAGAGTACAGAGTAAAAAAGTAACTTAAATCTAATCAGATAAGAGAGTGTTATCGTTCTTTACATATTTTGGAAACTGCTAACAAGTATTATATATGTAGATTTGTATTTATACCGATGCACTAATCTTTGTCACAAATCACAATCGTAGGTTTATACAGGGATTCACTAAAACACAATCAATGATTTGTGACTCCAGTAACTGAAGGTAATAAATAGATATAGGAAAATTACATAAATAAAGTAAAAGCGAATATTTTTACCTTTATTATTACCATATAAAATAATATTCATAAATAAAAATATGTAAATATACACTTCAAACAAACCCTCCCTAGTTTGGGTTGCAAATGTATAGGTCATGTAAAGGTAATTATTTTGGCTTCCCGTTACAAGAGTAATCTGAGAGTGATGGTATGAGGGTTACGAACAAATAATTAACTTCCCTCTCTCGACTCTCTCAAACTATTTTTCCAAATTGCAAATAATTTTCTGAAGTCGTGTTGAAATAATGTACTAGCAGCAATATTGACATTTCAATAAAGTTTTATGCTTGAAGGGAATTGTTGCAGAAACTTTCCAATAATAAAATAAATATTTTTGAATCGATGACAATTATTTTCTCATTTATTTAATATTTAATTCCAGTGTTTAATTAACAATAATTTTTAAAGCTTGTTAGAAAATTTTTATTTATTAATATTCTTACACATAATTTCTACTCTGTAAATTTATTACAGAATTTTTTAATATTAAATTGCGCAGAATGTGTTCCAGGGCATCACTCGGAAATAATATTAAAATTAAAAATTGAATTTTATAGCCCCATCAATTTTCCTCTATAAATTTCACTCTCAACTAAGTCACATTTATTTATTCAATTACAATTCTTGTAATTTTTACAAAAGACAATTACCTAAATAATCACCTAAACAAGGTGAGACTGAGAGACTAAACACTAGGTGTACTATACCGAAATGTAACTGATACCTTAGGACTATTAGACCAACTGGATTCTTTAATTACGTCACGTTTCTGAGAATGTTAAATAAACTAACGTTAAAGGAAAGTATAATGAAGGCCAACGTGACAACACGTGACCAAAATATTTAGTTCTCACTTAAAATTTGCGTCCGATGCCAGTTGGTTAAGATACTTATATTGAAGAAATCTTAGATTCATCACATTAACTAAAAATTGTTTCGAAAGCAGGATTCCTCTGGTACGTTTAAATTATTACTGGACTATGTATTGATACGACTTTACTATTATAATAAGAATGAAATAAAAGCATAATAGTTGTATATAATATATATATATATATATATATATATTAAAACAACATAGGTTATTCAAATACAAGAATATTTATTAATTTATATAAGTATAAAATTAAATATCCATAAATTTTATGGATATAAATTAATAAATATTCTTGTATTTGAATAACCTATGTTGTTTTAAATTATTAAACAAGAAAACGTTATATATATATATATATATATATATATATATATATGCTGATACGTATTCCTTTACGGATGGAAAAATATGATGAATAGTTACTATCTGGAGTACATCCGTTCATTCTGCAGTCCATAAATTCGCAGTTCCGACGTTTCGCTAGAATCTCATCCAGCATTGACGAGGTGAACCCAACAACAATAGAAGAGCGAGAAAAGTAGATATAAATAAATATATGTATATATATATATATATATATATATATATATATATATATATATATACAATTATTATGATTTTATTTCATTCTTATTATAATAGTAAAGTCGTAGTTTACACCCACACCACCAAAATATCCCACCTCCACCTTAACCTACGTAAACCTTGAGATCTGTTACGGTCTGAGTTGACAAAGGGACACATCTCCCGAAACGGCCTTCCTCAACAAGCAAAGTAAGTGCTACTATAGGCAAGTTTAAAACATTTAAAAGTGCTTAGTGATTACTAGTAGCTCACGCGAAGATGGAATCAACAAATGAAAATATGATGGATATATAATCATAACACCCTATAATAATAATAAAAATAATGACACCCTAGGAACAATTTATTCCATTAATCTTTATTTTATACATTTAAATTCCTTTTTCAGACCCATGCCGGCTAAATGACACTAATTGTCCTTTTTATCTCATGAGTTGATTTACTTTAACTGTCTTTCGGTAAACGATAATTCAACATATTGATAGGTTTTCTGTTTGGAGGAAATTTTGAACCTGGGAACACCAGAGCAATTTTTCTAATATAACACGTGTAAAACTAACTTTATAATTCATTTTTCCAACATGTGCTGAAGTTCCTAACACCCAAGAGCAGTGGACAACTATGAATAGCAATTCCGAGGTAGACGGGAATTCCCAAGATGCTTTGGAATCGACGGAAAATATACTGAAATCCGAGCCTCGGAATACATACTGCCTCAACGTATTTTAGATAAACAGATACATTCAGTAGAGCTATACTGTAACTTAGTGGAACAAGGCTGTCATTTGACGTTTGTTGAATTTTGAAGTAATGCTATTGTTTAGGATAGCGCAGTTGTTCACAATAGCTTTTTTGTCAAGGCACTTCTCTCTTTGGCGAATGGATTTTATCTTTGAAGGTAATGCTTACTCTTAAAAATTATTATTTTCATTGTTTGAAATACTAATCATATTCCAAGTAATGTGGACAAAATCATATTAGCTGTCAGCCCACATCATATTTTTTGGAATTGACAAATCACTCAAACCTAAGTTCCTTCAGCATCATTTGTTTCTAAAGATTTCGGTGTTGGTAGTTTTACTGAAGTTTGGAAGAATGAACGAAACTAGAGAGATTCCCACCGTCTCAACAGTTAATAGCATCAAACGAAAAACCTCTCAACTATAATAAGAATCTTATCCTCGATGGACCAGTTGCCTTACAAGACAGATGAAGAATTATAAAGGATTACTTATAAAATTAGGTTTCTACACTAAGAAGAAAAATAACGTAAAATATCCTATGAAAACATTTTACTAGGTTATATTATATAACCAGAAAATAGGAAGTTAGGATCACGTAGCCTTCGTAAACAGAGGAAATGTTTAAACTTATTTGAGCTAAACTACGGCGTGATTGGAGAAATTGATGTAGTTGTACTAACCAAGGAAAGACTTCCACTATTTTGTGGTAGAAAAAAAACTATTACTATATATTGTATCTTGTTTGTGACAATGGCTTTATGAAGTGTTGTAAACAGATAAAAGTGTTTCAAGTAATATTAATAATATAGATATAGGACTTGCACCAAATCAATTTCTATTTTAAGGAGAGGATTCTGTTATTTCATTGTTCGATGATTTAATAATTTTTTTCTAGAGGATAGAGGTACTGTGTTAGCTTTTGTTCTTTACAAAGGTCCTGAAATAATAATTAAATTGATTTAACTAAATTATTCACCAGGCGATGTAGAACAAATATTATGTATTTTTCAGCGGTTTTAATACTTTGTTATTTATGTGTAATAATTTGGAGAATAACACGAGTATACTACAAATTGTGAGTTACTCCATTTGGTTAAGCATTTGGACGAGATGGAGTTAATTTCAAATATAATTTCTAAATATAAAATAATCTATATTTTATGATTAAATATTAAGTGCATAAATAAAGAAGATGAAACAAAGATATTAAAAACACTTTACTTTATTTAAAAATAGGCATTTAAAGTCGATCAGAATTGCTATTTTAATAATAATATTATTGGAATTTTAGTAACACACTGCGATAAAACACATCGATTTTGATGTTTATCAAAATCAATATTTTTATGTTTAATGAGTATAACAATAAGTAGATGGCAGTGAACCATGGTAATCCCTTAACCATCCGTGGGCTTTTTACAATGGCATTTAACAAATAGTCACAGTTCTTCAAAGTTACCATTCATATAGAGATCCAAAATTGAGATACCAACATTGAAAAAGATTTAAAAATGTATAATTTCACATTTGTCATTTAAAAACGCTTTTTCTCCTTAGGAAGTACTTCTATTCCAAATCTTCTATTTTATTTTTTCGTTTTGTTTCGGAGTACAAACTTTATGTCGGGCACTGAACAAAGCGAGTATGATTGATCGAATTGTCACAATTTATTAATAGTTGTATGTACGACCCACTTTGTCTCACATCCTACCGATCATAAAAACTGAATTAGGTAAAGACGAGTCTAATAGCAATATTCTCTCTCGTTGATCTTCACAAATATATTTTATATCAAATGTGGATAGGTTGTTTTATCCCATATGTATTACCACAGTAGTGAGACAAAACCCTTATTTACGTCTCCTAATAATTCTGTTATATACTCCAAGTGTCTTTGTTTTATAATTAATAACACGTAAAAGAAAATACACTAATTAAATATTAGCAAAGAAATCTTTTAAAACATTATTTTAAAGCTTGGTTGTTATGACTTTTAGCTTTTTTTTATTTCGTTATTCATTATAACTCATACTCAATTTTTTAAATTAACTCTTCGTATATTCTAATATATAATTTTTATTGTTTAATAATTAATCACCTAAATCATTTAATTTATAATCAAAAGGAATATTAACAATCAAACTTAAAGAGGCCTATTTCTCTTTTACTAAAGGTTATACTAGAGTTTCTCTAGTTGTTTACATTCTCAACTTTAATGGAATAAATTGTATAAATTAGTTACTCTTTAACTTTTGTCGAGAACATTCCGTCTCACTTCCCTACATTAAATAGCCTAGATTTACTTTCTGCTAATTGGAAGTAACTTGGCTACTATTATTAAACACTCGACGTCGTACATTTCTGCTATGTATCATTAATAACGAGTTTATCGCTTGGATGCCCTTGGCGTTTACATGTTTCGTTACCACAGGACTGCAATCTGGGTTACATAGAAGTGGCTTCTATATCATGAATGATTTAATATTTTATGTCATACTAATAACTGAATTTTATGGAAATGATTTTAATAAATAAATGGAGTTAATTAATATCACTATATGTGAAATATTTCTCATAACATTCGGTGTGTATAGACAGTTTAGCGTGTGTATTGTTCTGAAGTAGACGTTAGATTTATACAACTTTAATTGTAGTTCTACTTTAATTTAAAATTAAAAATCAACTTTTTTTGGTTCTAAGAATTCAAAACTTTATTATTATTAATGCTATGTAACTAATCAATTTAAATGGATGACGAATTTATGAGAATATGAAAACATTGTGTAACGAAAAACGTTAATGTGGGCTTTTATAATATAACCTTCGGTTATTTGTAATGTGTTTTGTTACAATAAACCAAACCTCTATTCTCATACAATTTATTATTTCCAATTTGATAACACTTACCGGGTCAATTGTTTTCTGTACCAATACGTATATGACAGCTTGACTTGGCCAATACGGCTGTCTATCCAGATCGTTCTGAAGAAAAATAGATTACATTTAAGTTCACGTCTAAGGCTACAAAAAATCAAAATTCAAATTATTTAACTCCAAAGAGCTTGAACAATAACAATTTAAATTATTGAAATAACACCTTTTTTAAACCTATCTCATTTGAAACCATTTGTTCAGATCCATACTGGTACCTGATTGTATGTCTACTGATTTTATCAAATCATTTTTAAAAAAGATAATAATTTTAAAACATACATTGGTAAACTCTTGAACTTTGGCTCTTAACAAATCAAAAAAAATTACACTTTTAACTTAATTAAATTTTAAACAAACACAAACTACATATAAAATTTTAAAGAAGTCTTTAATTTTTTTATTATTTAACTTTGAATTTTGGATTATTAAAGATTGTAATAGGGTTTTATTAGGACTTTTAATAGCCCATTCAACATCAAGATTGCAACCCACAACTGTTTTCTATGAAACCTAGATCAGAATAGATAGGTAGAAAATAGATCCTCAAGATTTCTTACGCTTGGTCAACAGAACCCCCCCCCCACAAAGTTTGAAAATAGAGGGCTTTGATTGGTTGCCAGTATTATTAGTATAAGTCCTTACTCAAACGCTTTCCATTCACTTTTTTAGAAACAAAACTTTTATAAACATTTCGGGCAACTTTACGTTACCTTGAACAAAACCAATTTTTATCAAAAAGATAAATTATTGCCAAATATTTAACATGTTACAGCAAACAAATTTATAGTTACATGGTTAGTGCTTACATTTGTGTTTGTTTATCTGTTCATAATACTGTTATATATGACTACCTAATTTCCTAACACGTTAGTCCAACTAAAGCACATATACTCTACTAGTTTGTAAAACATTGTACATTGGTAAAATAATTAATCGTATATCAGCTATAATACGAATAGTATCTTATAGAATAAGATTTCCGAGGTAGGCGGGAATCCCCCTTAGATGGAGCAGTTGTTCACAATAGCTTGTTTATCAGAGCACTTCCAACTTTGCCGAATGAGTGTTATCTTTGAAGATTATGCGTACCCTTTAAAAGTCTCATGAAAAACGTGTCGTTCATAATAGAAATGTTATCTTTTATGGAGAAGTTTCCTTTCAAGACAGAAAGATTAATTACAAGGATTTGCTTGAAAAATTGGATACTCTACATTAAGAAGAAAAATAATGTAAATTATCCGATGGAAACAGTTTTTCAGGCTACATTGTGTAACCAGTAAATAGGAAGTTCAGGGTGACGTCACCGTCGTGAACAGAGGAAAAGTTTAAACTTATTTGAGGCAAAACTACCGCGCGATTGGAGAGGTCGAAGAGTGCGAATAACTATGTAGTTGTGCGAACCAGTGGAACGGCTATTACTATTTAGTGGTAGGAAAAACAACTTTTACTTCACATAATACTAATAATATAGATTATTTTGAATTTGTAAAGTACTTTAGTTCAATATATACTATTAGATGAATCATATTTTATTAAAACTGTTTAATATATTTATTTTATTTTTTATTTATTTTTTTAAATAATTTCTGTATGTCAGCTAAAAATATATAATTGGACTTCCACCAAAAAACAAAAATTTGTTTTTTATGGAGAGGAGTCTGTTATATCATTATTCAATGATACAAAGTATAAGTAATAATATATTTAATTGTTAGAGACTAAGGATGGCACCTTATATGTTGAATAATCGTAAAATATGATATTATTAGATGAGTATTTTAGTTGAAATTGGTGAAACATATACATTTATGGATAAAGTTATACTTTAAAAAACTGCCCCTTTGGGTACACAGTACGTCATTCAACAAACTCCCTTACAGTTCTTAACACAATATTCGTTCCTAGTACGTATTTTCTATGTCATTTGTTTATAGCACCCACACAAACATAAACCTATTCTGTTGTATTTTTTGTTGTACCGATTATAAACCTGAAATAAAAATATGATTTTGGCTAATTCAATCAATTTTTGCAGTCTACGAACTTATGCTTAACCGACTCCACAATTTCCTGTCTAAAACCTATATGTATATGCTCGTTTGTACACATTTATATATAAAACGAAATTTTCAGCAACTTTATTAATAATTATTAATCGTTTAAAAATGTAGACAAATGTAATACTAGACTATAATAACTAGATTCTCTTTATGTTTCCTAGGAATTCTGCTTTTTAATAAACTTGCATTTATACCGTAAAATAAAACAATAGACATTTCAAGATATTTATCGTTCAGTAACAAAGTACAATTTGCATAAAGGTCTGAACACCTTTTCTAAGCAATTAAATTCTATTTTAGTTCACTCAGTCACAGGGGTCAAAACACTCATTGAATAGCACAATGTCTTTTGAAGCAGTTTTATAAACGTTGATTACTTTCTTTGACGCAACTCGTTAGCAACAGGATACAATATATATTTATTAAATTTATTACCAACATTTAAACATTGAATACCTTTTACATATCTCCTTTAAAGTTTTCATAGTTTTAGTTCTATTATATTTATCTGGATTTGTTTTTCAATATGCCATTTTAATTTCAAAATTATTTTATGCTTACGTTTTCATCTGCTTGTGTGTAATGTTATTGTTTGTTACAAGTTTAAGGTTGAGATATTAAAATGCACGAGTAACTTTTTTTGCCCTAAACTTTAAAACCGTATTCTTGGAAAACTTCACTATAGGGCGTCATACTTGATTTTGCTTATATAGTAACCACGGGCTCAGAATAGCCAAAACTGTGAAAACCAAAACGTTAAACTCTACATAGAAGCCACAGGTAGAGATATTTACCTATGCCTAGTACATGGATTTGGACCTTCTAAATCCATGGGAGTCTTGCACCTTCCAAATCCATAATTATTATTATAATGGCTAAATACAAAGCCAGCAGATCAACATCCGTCGACCACGGTAATGAGAAACTCTCCATAATTAATTACTCACCTCTTAATTATGGGTACAGTAACAATATTAATGATAAAACAAAGGCTCACAGATTTAAATATTAAGCTAAAAATAATAGAAATATTATTTTAAGATATAATTAAGAACAAATCACAAGCTTAATTTAATACACAAATTCATTAAAGGAAAACTCCAAACTCCATAAACACTACAAAAAATTGTTATATACAGGTATAAATATATATAAAAAATATAAATTATTTTCACAATATTTTCATGTTTTTATAACAAATTCAAAATTTGAAGACAAAAAAAACTACAGGCAAGTATCCACATATACGTTATAAAGTTGTAACCAGCTCCAAGACATATGTTGCAGATTTGTAGGTAAATTATTCTAGCTTCTTATTACAAAACGTAATATGATAGTGCTGATATGACGATTTAAACAAAATATATATGTGAAGATCCGTTTTCACTGCAGCGCTTCCTACGTCTGAGGAGTAACATTTCCCGTGGGTTGTATCAAATAAACCTTCACCGTAGCACCCTACCCTCACCTTTCTCCTCAAGCAGTCTTCCAAATTCCTAACAGTATTTTGAATTTATTGTTGAGATGAGTAAAAACTTTGATGGTGACAATAAACTGATAGAAAAGTTGAATGTATTATCTGGACATTTAAACTTATTACATTATTTCTTATTTTATGGACGCAGATGCATGATAAATTAAACCATTTGTAGTTTATTTGAACTTTATATACAATTAGTTTTTAAAATTTCACAAAAATATAAATCATCTAAATGCTTATATGAAATTTCATTGAACAAATGTATTACATTAATGCAATACATACAAAAGTGTCCTTGATTATTAAAGTTTTAAAAACAAGAGCTGAAAGTTAATTTAACAAGTATACGAAATCTTCTAGTATCGCATTTATTGAATAACCTTTTATTTGAAAGATCTTTAAAGCTAATATTTTATAATAAGGATTGTAACTATTATTAGGTCATAACAGTAAGTGGTTAAATAAAAGGTAAAATTGTTATTTCAAAATTAAATTCAATTTAACAGAAACATTTAAAATAGTTTAAAAGTATATTATACGTACACACACACACACAATGCAACGGACCGGCCCACGCCAAAAACGCGTGCCGCCCAATTTGATCACCACGCTCACTTACCTGAGCGGTCAACCCTTCCGTCGACCAACTCCAAGCGCATGACCAACACTCGCGCCCACTGCATGGTAAGAAATTTCTTACGAGCCGTTCGTAGCCGAAGTTACGAACGCTGTGCATTGCTCGCCAAATTCTGCCAGTGAATAAATCCCTGGGCTTAAAACAAAAAACCTAACTTGCTGAGAATTAACCCTTTGGGTGAGACTTCCCGGGGAGGAGTTCTTTTGAAAGGCATATAACCGTAGAAATGACCATCTTTGCAGGATAGTGTAAGAAACTTGTTTATATGAAAACTCAATATGTTTGCAAGTTAGTTAAAAAATTAATAATAAATTACATTTATTTATTTGAATGTGCATGGCACAGTATGCACTACATTTTACCCAGAAAAACCCTATCAATTTAAAACAATTTAACATTGAAAACATCTTACTTGCTTATATTATTTTATCAAAAAAATTTACCAATTAATTATTAATTTGAAATTTGTTCACAGTCGACAAGAATATAGCAAAATGCAAAACCTTTCCCAATTGATTTTTTATTATATATTTAAATTTAACCCTTCCAATTTAAAACATTTATACATAACAAAATTAAAAACTATTTTCATAAAAAGAAACCTCAAAACAACTAACTACATGATTAAACTTTATCTCCAACTCATTTACCAAAATCTTTGAATTTAAACTATTTAATCTTTAAACAATTTAACCCTTTACTTTAAATAAAAAACCAATCCTAAATCTTTATTTTAACCCTTCTTCTAACTGGGAAAGTTTTACCCTTTTGTACATTCCAACGACTTGTGATTATTAACATTATTTTACCAATTAGTTTCTAACAATCACCTGAAATTATATTATTTTCATAAATTAAAATTTATCCAACTCCTCTGAAATAGAATCCATGTTATAAACTTACAAATGCACCTATTTAACGCTATAAGCTTGTCATCTGATTTAATTAATAACTCATATTTATATTTAACAATGTTGACTCATTTACTGAGAGAAAACCCCATATTTATTTGAAAAATTAAAACCCAAAGTTTCAGCTAATTATATGATTGAATCTGATATAAAGCATTATTATAGTTATTGAAAATCATTTAACACTTTTACAAAACCCCTTATTTAAACCTTTTACAAAATGAATCCTTTTCCTTTTATGAAATAAAATGCATTGACATTTAATTAACCTTTACAACAATGTAAACAACACAATTTCTGAAGGAAAATTGTATTTTCATAAAATTTTAATTAATATTTATCAAACAATGAATTTAGTTAATAAAAACATAATCATTGCATTATTCATTATTCAATTTAAACTTGCAATACTTTTTTATATATCTCTTTTTTGAAATACCAGTAAAAAAAACATCTTATTATTTATATATAAATTAATACCAAAACAAAACAAATTATTCCTTACATCTAAAACATGAACCAAAATACATATTATTTATCTGAACAATTACTAGACCCACTTAATCCTATGAAAACTCATAGTTGATAGTTATATTTTTCTCTTTACTAAATCTCAATTTTAAAAAATTTAAAATTTATTTTAAAATTATATTATCTCCATATTTGCTTTATTATTTGTTCCTTACAACCCTTTCTTAATTTAAACCAAAATTTCTTATCTCAAATTAATGTAATTTATTTTTATTTGTTAATAAATTTAACTCATATAATTTATTAAACAACCATTGATTTCAATCTGTATTATTTATACCCAAAAATGTATTTTATAAAAATTTGAAATTTCGATATAACCCTTTTTTAAACAAACAGAAAATATTATTTTAATTCTTATTAAAAACATTTATATTTAAAACGAAAAACGATTTAATTAATTGTCATTTACTAAACAACTCCTGTTAACAAAAACAAACATTCCTTTTAAAGTCCTTTGATTTCTTCAAATGCTACATAGTAACGCATGACCTTCCAGTCAGCTGATGTAAATAAACAATCTTACTGGCGGCCATCTTGAAACATAGAACTTGATTTTTACACTTTTAAAATACAACTATTTTTAAACTCTATTTTCTGTTCTTTCTACTAATTTTGTTTGTTAATAAGTTTGAACATATTTTTTTTCAATTTAATTTATTTCAAGTTTAAACCCTTAAGGAATTTATTATTTCAAAATTCCTTTTTTAAAATATCTTTTTAGAAATTAAATGCTATACTCTAACATGAGTCTTGCGCCATTTTGTTTCTTTTATCCCCACCCTTAAACAAAGCCATCAGCTCCTATCTTTTAATTTAAACAATTTGGAATCTACTATTTTTGCATACATAGATGCGCGCGTCTGTCGTCATCACTGCCAGAGCGTGAGAAAGGAAATGACAGCCAAAAAGAAATTAATTTACTTGTTTTCTTTTCGGGCTGCATAACTCTTTTCCCGTGCTTCTAACGAATTTTTCTTATTCTTCTCATTGTTTTTTATTTGTTGTTCTGCATCTATGGAAATGTCGTTTGTAATTTTAGGCCTAATTTGACAATTTTCCCCTTGCAAATGATCCCCTATAAGTTACTTTAAATTTTTAACCCCCTTCTCAATGGCTTGGCTTAATGTCATAACAAAAAAATTTAACCTGGCTTTACTTTTAACTATTTTCCCTCTTGGTGGAATTGTGACAGGGTTCTGCCCGTCACAACACACTCACACACACACACACACACACACACACACACACACACACACACACACACACACACACATATATATATATATATATATATATACATATATATATATATATATATATATATATATATATATATATATATATACTTATGTTTGTGTTGATACGTATTCCTTCACGAATGGAAAATATGATTAATAGTTATTATCCGCAGTACGTCCGTTTATTTCCTACTGCATAAAATAGAGTTCCATTATTTCGTTAGAACCTCATCGAGCATTGGCGAGGGAAACCCACGAGTTGACGTGCGAGTCTGCGAGATGATAGATGAGGTTCTAGCGAAATGTCGGAATTGTGTTTTATGCACTAAGGAATGAACGTTTGCACTCCGGATATTAACTATTCATCATATACACATATATCACTAAAAGAACTAGTTTTTCATTCAATAAAAGTACAACAGAAAACACGCCTGTACTTCAAGTAAATATGATTATATTTTTTATGTAACAGAAGAATATGAACGTTCTCTTCTGTAGCAGAATGTGGTACAGTTTTATGCCTGTAGTGGAATCTTTGCATATCTTATATTTATAGGTTATACTTGCAGCTGTTTCAATTCAAGTAATAAAAAATAATAATTAATTAACAAGAAACACCATATTTCAATTAAAAATTTATTTTCATCAAACAGTGAAATGATAATGGCGTTATCACTAACATATAACTAGTTAGTTGTACCCCTTGATGGCGACTTTGTTATGGAAACTTTATTGAGAAAATGAACCATTAGGTCTCTATCGATAACCATCATTATACAAACTTTTTAATTGTGCTCTAAAACAAACATAAGGTACGACCGTATTACCTGAACATATCCCAAGTTTACCTTGGGCACTTATCTAAGTATGAAGAACCTAACCTAACACCACAGGTGAAAGTGATGGAGGTCAATAGATAGTTTTGTAACCTTTGTCAAAGTCATTGTCTTTACTTTTCTTAGAGGTTTTCTCAATAGCTTTAATATATTTTTCCTTAACTGTTTCTGAAATTTTATAAAATATAGATAAGTATGAGGGTTATTTTTTAAAATACCTTACTTTTTCTAAAATTAACTTAAATTCTTTGTTTAAAGCCCGAATTCATTACTCTCAGTGTACCAAGTTTGCGCCTCTTTCTTCATCCTACATAAAGACAGGGCGTACGTATTACATTAACGATCATATGTAGAGCACGTCTCTAAATTAAAAACGTATTTTAATATTTTAGATATAGATAAAGAATGTCGCACACTAACAATTATATAGGGTTCGTTAAATGATAGTTTTTTGCGGTATCTCTGGCGAAAATGAAGTTAAAGTTTAGTCATTACATTTCATGTCACTCGACATTTTGTTAACGTTGAATTTTATTATTTGACACTAGTTTTATATAGGTTACAATTAAATAGCATCAGTAGATTTTATTACCCCCCCCCCTTGTAGTAATCATTTATATTGCACAACATATCAATTATTATTCTTCAGTTGCAGACGGGTAAAAAACTATTGATGAATTTATATCATAAGGTATAAGCTCGCTTCCTACCAATAGTAGATAATAATAAACACCAACTCACAATAAATCATTTACTCCTCTAACACGTTTCCACGAGTCATTCACCATCTTCATCGTTATCATCATCATCTTCGTCGTCATCATCATCATCATCATCATCAACATCATCATCATCACCATCATCATCATGATCGTCGACAAATTCGATTCTTACTGGTATTTCCACAATATTAATATACCGTGCAATATTATAACACTATAATAAAATACAATTGTGAGCACTAATTTAATTAAAATCATCATCATCATCATCACAACTATCATGATCATCATCATTATCATCATCAACGTCGTCGTCGTCGCCGTCATCATCATTATCATTATCTTCATCATCATCGTCCTCAAATTCTGCTCTCACTGCTATTTCCACAATATTAATATACTGTGCAATATCATGACACTATTATAAAATAATATTGTGATAAATATTTTAATTAAAACAATTGTTTAAAATAAAAGCTTCATATGTATAGGTTAGTTTTAAAAATGAATTTGTTTTTTGCTTACACTAGTATGCAGATGTTTAAGCGGTAAAGTGCACCTTACAAACAAGAACCCATAATGAATCTAGACGAGAAACAGATAGGATGAGAGTAGGGTACCTTATAGAGACAGAATATAAACGAAATTGAGATAACATAATTAGAATACCATCAAAATACAATATTTTTCTTTTTATTAGGCACATTTAACTTGCTTTTCTGACCAACAAGTATGTGGAAACTTGTCGGAGAGCCTCCTGTAATGATAAAACCAGTAACGTTTTTCAAAGATATACAACAAAATTCTCCAGAGAAATGTAAAACCATTGCTGCCTAGAAAAAGAGCATCACTTTCACTTCCTGTAACACACAATCCAGTGGATTAAACTGCCATACTGAAGACTAGATAACCTGAGTTGGAAGCAACCTTAACTAACAAGAAATGTGTTTATACTCAGGAGCTCAATATACAGCATACAAATTCATCTCAAATTTGTTGAAATTACTATTTAAAATTATTTTTTATTATAGGAAAAGCCAGTTACTCAAAAAACCTTATACAGATCGTGATAAAATAACAGATTTATATTAACAGAAATAAATTAACAAGACTCTCTCTCTGCGGACACGATACGATGGATGCGGATCATCTGATGAAGTGCAACGCACTCGACCATTCCGGAGATGATGATGACCCATTTGTCAGCGCGTCACCAAATGGCTCAACAGCAAAATGTGGGTTTTGCTTAGTAAGTAAGTAATTAAGTATAATCAAGAATAAACATTTTTTTAATTTCTTAATAATTGGAATCTAGGATTTCGAACTTTATTAACAAATAAAACCAGTTAAAATACGATAATAATTTTTCAAACTGAAGGTATAAGTTGAAGGTAAATATAACATCAATTCTATATTAATTAAAATCCGGTAATGTTTAATGTAAGCAATATTAATGCTCTTGTTCATTAAATAGAACATATTATTATGTCACATTTTTTTGTATTGCCATGCATTTATTTTCTATTGTTAGTTTCTTTTTAATCAACGTCAAACACAATTTGTTTCTGTTAAATATTATAAATAGGTATAATTATATCTTCATTAAAATAGGAAATATTTGTTTTTTTTAGGTAGCATAACCACAATGTAAGGATAGTCCTAGCTCAAAAATATTCTGTTTAAGATACGTGAATTTTTCTTTTTGGTTTAAATTACAAAATGATAAAGTGACATTCACTAAATAAAAGAACACAATAAATAATTTCATCATCTATCCTTATTTCATAAAATGTGTAAGACATATTATTACTCATTATTATTCAGTTTGTCTGACATAATTAGCTACTAATAATTACTTTAATAAAAGAATATTCACAATTGACATAATTAGCTACTAATAATTACTTTAATAAAAGAATATTCACAACTGACTTATAAGCATAAAGTATAAATAATATATATTCAAGCAATTATTTGTTTTTTATGCTTAAAATGAAAGTAGTAATAATAACTGTCCGTGATGTAAAGCATTGTACAATGCTCAGATCGAGTGCGAAGTGCGTCTGCTGCAAAATATGAGTTAGTAGTGATTGTTTTCCAAGTGATAACCATAGTAGTAATTTTGAAAACCTTAAGATGAACAACACAAATAACTGCATGTTTTATTAATTACAGCGGAAGGTAAATTGTGTACAATTTTAAAGTAAAGTCTGACAACAAAGTAAACAAAGACGGGAAGCTCGCCTACTATTTTACAAGTTTCGGCTTATCTAATGTTTAACTAGTCTTATTTACATTAAAAGTAAGTAATATTTTATAAAGAAAAAATGTAGCTAAACCAAAGTTACAACATGGTTTTAGCTAATATTGTGAGTTTCATTGTGGTATTAGGGGAAATGAAAAGACAAATCAAATATCTAAGGAAAAAACTCCGGTGTACCCAATAGACCGTAGGATGTTTTTCCTCACACACTGGAAAATAGCATGGACCGAAAAGTAGGCGTAATGCTCTGTAGCCCGTTTCCTGTACCAGCTACAGAAGGAACTGGTAAAAAAAGATATATACAAAGGAATACCTGAGCATTTGATCTGCTTTCTGTCCAGGGTCCGAACAGTAGGTGCTTTGTAGGCTGTCCCTTACAGAAGGAACCGGTAGAATAAGACATATACAGAGGAATATCTAGATATTTAGGTTGCCTTGTGACCAGGACATCTTGCTACTCAGAAATATTTACACAGACGGGTATTTGGAGGCCTTGGAGTTATCAACGTTCCTGAGCCAGAAGGGTTATTGGACTGCCACTTCAAGGAATTATAAACATTGTGCTATCAGCTAATTTTTAAGATGGACCTTCAAGGAAATATGGAGGAAAGAACCTTTCTACAATTCCAGTGCAAAGAGGAAAAAGAAACATACTGTTTATGTTACTAAGAGTGGGCGGATAGAGTCGCTTCTCACGTAGAGCTTAAAATGAATAATAATAATAACAATCAATTTAATAGTATAGAGGTTTGACCATTGAAAGCAATAATAACTTGCTACTGAATGTGAAGGATGTAAAGAATTTTTAAGACTTTACAAATAGAGTTACATAGTTTGAAACTACGGAAACAAAAATTATTGTGTGATGTAATAATATTCATGGTACACTAGGATATGATATATTACTGTAAAACATTTTTTGTAAGTAAAACATTTGTTTACAAAGAAGACGCAATGTTACCCGGTTGAAAGCGTCCTCACACAAACAGCCCTCAGGGCGATTTGCCAAGTAATTTGGGTTACACAAACAGGGACATACATAAATAACACACTTTGTTACAGTGACGGAAACATTGGAGACATGTAAGTTGTTTTTATATGCTGTAGCTATGTAAAGTTTTCAAATAGTCTCTATTTTATTAATAATTTACATTCTCTGTCCCAGAAAAAATGTTTGTTCTATTAATCAGAATTTAATATAGTAAGGTCGCTATTTAGTCACGCTAAAACACGTTTGCCATATTTTTTTGTAGGCAATTATTCCAGTGCAGTGAAACAAATTTGATATATATTTTTAAGACTGTACTACCTTTAGTGTATAAAATAATTAATCAGTAACTTTTGCATCGCAATAACACTGGTTCAATCTGTAAACAAATCTCTTCAGATTCAAAAATTTTAATAAACAATTAATTACCAACAAACTGAAATATCGAAAAGTATATATATATATATATATATATATATATATATATATATATATATATATATATATATATACTATACTATACTATACTATACTATACATTGAAGAAATAACGTAATGCGTTACATCTGACTGATCGCTTAAATCTAATATACATAGATAACTGATTGAAATATCTCTACACATTAAATGTAAAAAATAAAGTATTGGGTAGCTTGTACACTTATCTTTTTGAATATCTTCACTTAGTATTGATATTACTTGCATGTTTTCTGATCAAAAGTAAAACAAAACTAATAAAATAGATTAGCAAAGAGAGAGCATAGAGTAATTGTGTGAAATCTCATGGGTATCGCTTGGATATTGCTACTTAGAAGAAATTGCACGTTCAGCAAAATGTACTTTAATAACAGTATAAAATTAATGACTGAAAACACTGTGGACGCTTCATGAAATCTAAAGAGCTAGAGACTTGGATGTGGTTGCAATTTAGGAAACTAAAATAATTTATAAGTCTAATGACTCACTCCAGATAAAAAATCTGGAATGGAACGAAAGTAACGAGACTAGATATTTGTATTTACTGAATAAACTGGTGCACGGTAATAAGTCTTTTGTGAACACGCAATGTGAATTCTGTAGCTCGTTACCCGATAAATAAAATAAATTTTAGGAAAATTCTAATCTAGGATAATATTTTTTTAAACTACAATTTCGGCCGTAGAAAAACTTGCTGGTACTTGGTATGGTATCTCTCCTTTAGGATCTGCTCAAGGTAATGATTCTCCCTATCTTTTTGTTCCAAAGGGGAATATGACCCCTGTTACAATTTTGTAGTACCATCTACATTATTTTCAATCTGGGTCTAAGTTCGGAAAGAGCTGTGTTTGACAGCCCATTAGCAGCAAGAAAAAAAATGTTATACACACTCTCTCTCTCTCACACACAAACACACACACACACACACACACACACACACACACACACACACACACACATATATATATATATATATATATATATATATATATATATATATATATATATATATATATGGTTATTTATATGGGATTATTGTGACGTCATTGGGATCTGACAGTTTCGGGAATGAACGTGTGGGAAATACTTTGTTGGTATACATCGGCACATTAGTCTGCATGTTCCAAGGACTTTTCTACTTTTTACCTCATTTTACCATTTCAACTTATCTCTTTATACTTTGCACTAAAGAAACTACCATCCATTTTCCCCGCTAGTTCATCATCTTCTGCAGTTCTATGATGCTACCTTGCCTGTAAGAAAGTAATGATTTTATCCTCGAATTCGAACTCTGATTTGAAACCTTAATCCCGAGAAATTATATCTCTCAGAAGCATCAAGTCTTGAATTTATAATGAAAACAATTAGCCACATATAGGCGCTCGATACACTAGTAAAGATTATTTATATAAAAAATAATAATTGAAAATTGTAAAGTAAACCTATTTATTTTGAATTATTTTAGAACTAATTCTTAACTAAGTCGAATGTACAGGTTTTTTAGTTAAATACAATAATCATTGACTTCATTTTACAGTTACATTTTAGAATATGCTATATAAATATATTTAATTTAATTTAATATTATTATATACTATTTTACTGCCGCAATCAAATCCTTATTTACTTTAACATTTTTTTCAAAAATCCTAAGCCTATTTGATAACCATATTAAATCTGATGAGTGTATCGTCCTGTATTAACTCTCTACTATTTCCATTTCTATTTACTTTACTTGATTCATTATTACATAGATTAATAAATATTACTCATTTTGGATTTTACACAACCAATTAACTATCTATACATATATAGTTATCAATATTGTTATTAATAATAATTTACAAATATCCAAATTTATTATTGATAATAATGTATATTTATCAAAACTACTAATCATATTCATCCATTTGCTTTGTTTGTTTGTTTAATGAAGCTATATTTGAATTTTATACCTGAAATAATTACATAAATTCCATCACTGAGCAAGTGACTCTGTGGGAAACATTTTTGGAATATTTAGAAAAATAATTTAATTAGGATAGGAGAAATATATCTCTCTTCTGCTGTTATTCTTTTATAAATTTTTATTTTTATTTTTTTATATATATATTGTTTTTGAGCTAAAAGAACTCAAAGCTGTTTATAAAAGCTACCTAACATTTTTGGAGAACTCCCTCTTCTAGACGTAGCTCCATCTATTTAGGTTATGCAGTAGATTGTAACATATTTGATAAGTTATCACTCAGATTCCAACATTGTATACAACATCTTTTACTTCCACTTAATAATAAATTACTTATGATTATTATCTTGATAATTCATTAGCTTTTGATTTAGATTTATTTTTTGAAATACATAAATATTTCATGCCTTACGGTAAAATTGTGTTTTATTTGCTTGTTATGTTTTAGAAGTTATTCAAATAATATTATATCATCGTAGATGTTTTTTGGGAACCTGAAATTGCAGTGTAGGCTCCTTTCACTTCTTCACACAGACTTACATCACGCATAAAATTTTTTTTTTACTTCATATTAACTGGAAATAGCAATGAATTTATTTAATTTTCTGGCGTCGTTCCGTTTTAATAACTGGCCCGTCCGTAGATGCCATTATTCACTAAATATGATTTTATACGATTGTTGTAGAACTTTATCTGTAGCACCTTCACCATGTTTGATAAGAGTTTACCTGTTTCACGCATGTCTAGTATATTCAATATGATCTGATGTTATTATATCACCTGCTATGAGGATATTAGTTTTTACAACTGTTTGTTTTGGAACTAGTGCTACATTTTATATTGAACCATCTCGGCTACGTGTATGAGTCATATTATTCTACGGAATTTTACAATAATAATTTAAATTTGGTTTATTTTTGTTCTTTGTTACCAGAGTGTTGATCTCAATTTTACTATAACCGGTTTGTGTATTTTAGAGGGACATGTCTGGTTTCGGAACTTCCTAAAGGACTATGGGTATGTACTGAGTAACGTTTTAGCCACCACCACAGCAAAACCTAGCACCATGATATAGTTATTTTACACTTTTGTTTAAACAAATCTTTGGAGAAAGAAAACAAGTCATCGCATTTCAGATGCTTAGAACTCTAAGTACGAAAACTATTGCTTTCCTTCTCCTTTCCTACACCTCAACTCAGATGATGGAAGTTTCCGGTTGTTGGTTGGTAGATTACAAATATCAAATTCATATCGCAGTTGCCTACCTGAAGTATCTTTCTGTTGAGTGTGTTTCATTCGAAAGAGGAACAGTTAATCAACGTGTTTTGTAATCGTGCGTAATGGCCAGTAACTTCTTTCCTAAATCACTTTCAAAAGTGGTCCATAATTTTACTCTAACCATTATATATATAATACAGTAACAAAATCTGATAAATCTTTCGTCATCATGGTAAATGTTTAAAAAAAATATTAATGATTGCTTATCTCAGTCTTTTTACATAATAGTTATTAAGACCCCTGATCAGTCGCTAGTATCGAGAACATAAAATCAAATTTCTTAACTCACATCTGTTAGATTTTGACTCGCCTAAACATACTAATTATTCATTCAATAAAATTTACATTTGTACCCAAATTGTTTCTCCCAATAAGAATCTTTCTTTACAAATCTCAACCAGTAAGCTTTGTTTTATACATTTTAATACATTAAATCTGTTTAAAATACGTCACTGTAACTTAGCTTTCTTTTTTCCATTTGGATGAAATGCTCTTACTACAGATTTGTCCCCTTAGATTTTTTTTATATAAAACGGCTAAGTTGAAATTCTGTACGTTGTACAAAGCATATCTTTAAAATTATAAGTTTATAATTTATATATATATATATATATATATATATATATATGAAGAGTTACTATCTGGAGTACATCCGTTCATTCTGCAGTCCATAAATTCGCAGTTCCGACGTTTCCCTAGAATCTCATCCAGCCTTGACGAGGTGAAACCAACAACAGTAAAAGAGCGAGTGAAACTCGGAATTCTCGGATGAATTTATGGACTGCAGAATGAACGGATGTACTCCAGATAGTAACTATTCATCATATTTTTCCATCTGTGAAGGGATACGTATCAGCATATATATATATATTTATTTATTTATTTATTATATATTGTATAAAGAGAAACAACTTCATAAATATTGTAATAAGTGAAATTTATATTTAATACACCTTTTTTCCATTTAACTTAAATAGTTTGTATATAATATGCTTATATTTCTACTTATTATAAAACAAACAATAAACTTAATTAGTTTTCTTTGAATAGAATTAGGAATGAATTGAGAAACAAACAGTTGTTAGTGATGTGAAAATCAGGCTCTGTTGTTTAGTAGCCACGATGCGCTCTTTTGTTCTCCTCAGGTTTCCAATTAGTCTTTGACAGAAGCACATACTGAGGCTTTTAAAGTTTACAAAATACGAAAATATATTTCAGAGTTTGCAACCATTAAACATAATTTAATGAAAGAAAAGACAAAACGAATCTGTAAATATTAAATATTTACATTTTTTTAACGTTTGTATAAAACGTAAGTTTTACAAAAGTAAATTTAATATACTTACATTATTCATTATGTCAATGTCTTTATGGCCTTCATTTAAATTGTAAAAAGGAGATTTGTTGCTAAAACCTAGAACTGTTTACGTCCCGAAATTTTCTAGAACAATTAGTCAAGCTGTGCACAACACTTCATATAAATATTATTTCTATTTCATAACATGTAATTCTTTAATAACGCATGAAACAGAGTAGCGTGAACAATAATATTGTCCACCTGTTTCAGACCTGAGGGTCACTCCAACAACATCCGAAACTGGATTGAGGTTAGTAAAAATATTCAGGACTACGTATTTATGTGAAAATAATTTTTCAATTTCATTTTTCCTAAAATAAAATTCAGAAATCTACTCAATATGCTTAAGATTTAAAAAAAATTTTTATTCAATCCTGACATCGACATGTTAGTTCAATCAAAAAAGTAACAAAAATATCAATATTATATATTTCTTGGTTAAAAACAACAGTTTTACATATTGAGCCAATGTGATAACAATGTTTTCAACTTTAATCATATTAAAGCTGTATGACATATGTCCGCGAAAAATTAAAAAGTGATATATATATATATATATATATATATATATATATATATATATATATGTATATACATACACACACACACACATATATATATATATATAAAATACGTTTTCTTGTTTAATAATTTAAAACAACACAGGTTATTCAAATACAAGAATATTTATTATTTTATATCCAAAATAATAAAAATAATAAATATTCTTGTATTTGAATAACCTGTGTAGTTTTAATATATATATATATATATATATATATATATATATATATATATATATATATATATATATAAAGAACATAAGTTAAAATACAAATACAAGACTTATAATTGAATTTATAATTTATATATATATATATATATATATATATATATATATATATATATTTATATATACATACATACACACACACACATACACACACACACACTGCGGCGGGCAGTATTCTCTTGGAATACATGCCGCAAAAAGATAAAATTTAAAACATAAAGAGTCTAAATTTCTTTTAAGTAAAACAAACCGAGCCACCGTAAGAAGGGTTAGAAACTTAAATTTAAGGTCGTTTGCAAGGGGAAGATGGTCAAAATTGACCTAGAGTTACCATCGACATTTCCAGAGTTAAAGCAAGACGAGAAAAATCAATAATAAAGAATAATAAAATTTCATCAGAAGCACCCTTAAAGAGTTATACGGCTTGATCGAAAAAGTGGATTGAATCGATCTGTTTACCAATTTTGCGAGCCGTTAAGCTCTTGTACAAAAGAAGTGCGCGCGCCGATCAGGCGACATCGATTTAAGATCCTTATTGGTTGTCAACTCGTGGGAACGGACTGCAAGGTGGGGGAGTTTCCCTGTTTGAGCAAAAGCCAAGCGTCCTGAAGCCCCAGCTAAACCAGGACTCTCGAAGGGTAAGGACGGTGTCGGGCGTAGCTCCGGTAAAACAATGAACAGTAGTTTTGTTACCGTTATTAGTTCAAAAACTATGAGTGGCTAGGGAAAGTTCGTTTCGTTGAGATGTCGTGACGCTGTAGTTTCGTGACTGGGGCCCTTTCGCATTTCAAAATCGCGGCGAAAGAGGTTTCCCCATAAATTTCCATCAAATTATGTGCGAGCGTCGTTAAATGTGTGTGTTGCAGCCTTACTAGAAAGACAAGGCGATGTGAACAGTGTAACCTAGCAAACAGTTTTAAAAGAGTGAGTCTAAATTTCTAACAAAATTAAACAAAATTTAACTAACTTGATAAACGTTTTAAAAAATTTTTCTATTTCTTTTCTGTGTAAAAAAATGCCCAAGAACTGTGTTAAAAGAAGGGCTTAAAGCTAAAATTTTATTAGTAACTGTTAAAATTTAAAAGAGGTGCGAATGTCATCGAAGAAAGAAGATGGGAGAATTTCAACCAAAGGGTGAAGCAAGCTGATCTACCTGAGGCGTACCAGACACACAAAGGGATGGAGGATTTCAAAGATGGCGGCAACGCGTGGGAAGTCATCCAAGTATACCTACGTGGGAACGATGCAACATCCAAGCCGGACCTTCCCCACCCCCGCTGGAGAACAAAGGGAGAGACGGAGAAGAGAGGGAGAAGATAGGCAAGCCGTGCATTGTGTGGATTTTCAGGTCAGATCTATTTGTCTTCCCTTTGCAAATTAAAAATTTTAATTTGAAGAATTTTTTCTTAATTGGGAAAATGTTACAAAATTTAAATAAATTTTCAAACCATTAACAGTAAACTTTGAATTTTATAAGTAAATGCTGGTGGCTTTGTTTTAAAGAGTGGGGGGTTTCAAGATGGCGATGCCATAAAAGCAGAAATTATGTTGTATTTCATGAATGTAAGGGAAATAGAAATTTTAGGTTAGAACTTATGTAAAGGGAAAGGGTTTTAAATAAACAAATCAAATAAAGGGATTTAAATTAATTAAAGAGTTAAAATCTTATGAAGGTGTAAAGACATTAAATAAAAGATGTGTTGTAATAAAGTTAAATATAATTTTCTAAAGGTAAATATCCAAGATGGCGGACAAAAGGCCATTGTTTACAACAGCTGATTGGAAGGCTATGCTTTAGTTTCAGGTACTCCTATAAACAGGAGTGTTATTTCATATAATTAAATTAAACTAAATTGGTATTTTATTTAGAAGGAGTCATTACGACATTTTTCCATATGAAACAAATTGACATAAATTGTTCTCATTTAAAATAAACAAGGGTTATATCAAATTGAAGCTTTTTTAATTTAAACTGTTGATCTTATTTAGAAAAGGGTGAAATTATATATGTGTATTAAATAAATTAAATCAAACCAAGGTTTGGGTAAAAATAAAGGGTTATGATTTTGATATGTGTAGATTTTAAATATTTTAAAAAGTGCAACAAAAGGGTTAAGTTAAACAAGAGATTTTAAATTTGTAAGTGGGTCTAGCTAACCAAAATAATATGTTAATATAAGTTTTCTTTTTTGAATTATAAGTATATATATATATTGTTATTCCATGGTTTATATGTATATAAAATAATATCTTGGTGGAAGGGTAACTTAGAAAGAAAATTGAAATTTTTGCAAATTGGTTTAAATATAAATTATATAAAATAAAGGCAAATGGGCTAGTAGCCATTTAGCAAAGGTTACTCAAGATTTATTAAATATCAATTTCCTTCAGAAATTGCATTGATAAATTTTAAATAAATATTAATTAAACTTCAGTATGTATAATTTTAATGAAGAAAGGGTTAATTCAAATGATAACCAAAGGGTTACATATTTTATATTAAAAGGGTTTAATTATGATTAAAAAAGTTGTAAACAAAACTCAGTATTTATAATGTTAATGAAGAAAGGGTTAACCAAATGATAACCAAAGGGTTACATATTTTATATTAAAAGGGTTTAACTATGATTAAAAAAGTTGTAAACAAAACTCAGTATTTAAAATTTTCATGAAGAAAGGGTTAATTCAAATGAGAACCAAAGGGTTTTTTATTTTATATAAAAAGGGTTAAATAAATTTTAAAATTTGTAAATTTCTTTGTAAATGATCAAGGATCAGTTTAAAAGGGTGTAACTAGGTTTAAATAAATATCAATAAATTTCATTATGTGGATTTTCATGCCAAAAGGGTTAATCAAATATTAACCAAAGGGTTAAATATTTTCTAGTAAAAGGGTTAAGTGAATTTAAATAAATTTGTAGATTTTGTAAATGATTGAGGATATGTGTAAACAGGTTAAATATGTTTCAGTAAACGTTTTTATTTAAATATGTATTTAAATATTATAATTTCAATATGGGAAGGTGTTTGAATTTATTCAGCAGATGATTTAACAATTTTTATAAATTATGATTTGTTGTTCAGTAAATATTTTGATAATCTTGTAGGAGATATGGCTATATGTTTTATATGTAATTTTTGTTTCAGTATGTACTTCATAATTGGTTTTTATATAATCTGATATAATTTATGAAATTGTTTTTAGGTTGTTTGGTAAAATTGATTGAAATTTTACCTGCTAAAGTAAATAGAAATTGAATTTTAAAATGCTCATTTTAAAATTGATAAAGATATAGAAAAAATTTTATCATTTACATGGCTATGTAAAATATGGCCATAAATAAAGTAGTGTGTTTAGAAAGTTTAACTAATTGAACAAAATGTGAAAAGTAGGGATCTTTCGGAGTGTGTTGAAAAGTAAGGCTTTGCTTGAATCCAAAAGGTTAAAGCGAATATTTGTAATTTGTAACAATTAAATTTTCAGTAAAAAGTTAAATAAACAAAACCAAATATTGACAATTAAAATTGCAAGGTTGAGAACCTGGGATACTGAAATAAGATTAAGACAAGCAGTAAAGGGTTGTTAAAACGTCACTTAAGGGAAAAGAGAATTTTTTAATTTGAAGATAAGAACAAGAACTTCAGATAGGAAAGGGTTATATTTTCGACAAGTAAGATTGACCGTTAAGTAGAGCAAAGTTTTACGCTTTGGTATACTCCGATTGAAAGAAAATTAAAATCGTAAATTCTTAATTTAAATTTTAATGTCAACTAAAATAAGCAGAGTATGGTTTCTTAACTGTGTAAGAACCAACACAAAGGATATTTTTAAGTCAAATAAATTGCAGACTGTGCATTGTAAAATTAAATTTTAAATTTTTTAAAATTAAAAAATAAATATTTTTTAACTAACTTGCAAACAAACTGAGTATTATTTTAAACAAGTTTCTTACACTCTCCTACAGCTGATATGGTCATTTCGCCGCTTAGATGTCTTTCAAAAGAACCCATCCCCCGGGATGACTTACCCGTTAAGGGTAGAATCCGCAGCAAGTTAGGTTTTTTCTTTTTTAAGTCCAGTGACTTGTTCTCTGGCAGATTTTGGCGAGCATTGCACAGCGTTCGTGGTTTTGGCTGCGAGCGGCTCGTTTCAAAATTCTTGCTCTGCAATGGGCGTTGGTGGGTGGACTTGCGCGCGCGTGTTGGTCAACGGTAGGGTTGACGGCGCCGCGTAGGTGGTGGCCCGGTCCGTTGCAACACACACACATATATATATATGTGTGTGTATATATATATATATATATATATATATATATATATATATATATATGTGTGTGTGTGTGTGTATATATATATATATATATATATATATATATATATATATATATATATATATATATATATAAAGAGCATAAGTCAAAGTACAAATACAAGCATTATAATTGAATTTATAATTTATATATATATATATATATATATATATATATACAATAAATAATATACAATAATAATTGTATTCAGAATTTTGATGCAGCTAATTTATTGTTAGTAATATTAGGCATTTGGTTTGCTAGACCTAACCCTATAACTACGGAATAATGAATTAACAGGATTAATCACTTTCGACATGTTTCTTGGAATTTTCATTGTAATAAAGTAATCAGAAATTAATAAATGCAAACATTAAGAGATCGTGACTAAAATATCTATTCCTTATTTAAATATCACATTATCTTGGCACTAGTTACGAGACTTAGCTTTGAGACATTTTTTTAATTGAATTCATAGTCACACGATCGAGTTATAATTGGTGTAAAATAGATTGATGTTTCTTTCATTAGTATTCAAATAAAAATTTGACAAAAGCGTTTGTTTGAATTACTCGTTTTAGAAAAAGAACAATTATAACAATAAAAAGGAAATATAGGCTCACATGGGAAGGAGCATATAAGGCCCTTAATAAAATGTGTTTACAAATATCCACTAGTCTACTACTGCATGAGGATCTGTTATATTATTGTTGTTTCTTAATTAAAAATATCAATCATTTTAATTTACGGCGGTTGCTTTGTTATTGTTGGGAGAGATCTTAATCAGGGTTGGTTATTTTTATTATTAAAAACATAAAAGTATTTCCACAATATTTAACATCTAGGAATTAGCATAACGCTCCTGGAACTCTTCGGGAATCCCGTTAAACGTGACCAGCTTTGCTTTGTGTAAATTGGACTCTTCTTAAACAGAGTAAAACCTTGAAACCCGTTATGACAAAATAGGGTGACTTTTAAAGATAAAAGGGAGTATTCACGTTATTGTTAATGGTGATTATAATTTTAATCAGCATCAGAAACAATTAATTATTACATTATAATTATTAACTCTAAAATAAATAAAACTTAATATAAAAACAAAAGGTTTTAAAAAGAGTAGCCTGAGGGCAATACATTGTTGAATGTGAAGTCGTATTGCAAACGGATCTACTTAATTGATTGCCTATCGAAACTAAACACACATGCTGACAACATGCTCTCCCCTCCCACTACTGAAAGATATTTCCATTAAAACATCCTGTTTGTATCCGTTCTTGCATTGGTTACAGAAAATAGCTGTTCAATGAATTTATGTACAGAACCACCTGATTTTAAATTTATTGAGTAAAATACAGCCTCTATTATAATAAGCCACTTAACTTTACTAATATAAACAGTTTACACAAAGTTATAAGATACATAAGTAAGGCTAGCAGTGATTTCGTAATTTACTTTGTATGTAGTCAATTCTCGTAAGTTACAACATTAACATTGTACACATACAACATGTATTAGTCTAAAGATTTTTTTTTTTAATATAGTCAAAAACAATATTTGGCTTTGAATATTCTACAGACTGAAATGGCATTAGTTATTCAATCACGCGTTAATCTTACATTTTCTTCAATAATGTCCACAATGAAACACCGACACCACACCTTCTATTCACTGACTTTAAGGGTAACTTGCCCCTGTACGTTTCGAGATTTTGTAAAACATTTTTTCTATAAATATATTACGTAACCCCGGGTTAGAGACATGATTTTACGATAGAAAAGGCAGCCTATGGTGGTAAAAACAAATATGTGGAAACATGCCCCGCATTTCTCATTGACCGATCTACAGAGGCCTAAGTGTGGTTGTAAGCACGTTATTGATTCTTTTAACTATCTAAACCTCTAATTCACCCACTGGGAAATCTCCATTGATTAAAGAATGAAAGATTTAAACCACAATAAAAGTAGGTAGTAAACCTTTTTAATCACTGCGCACTTATCCATCTTCCTTAGTAGTAGTAGTCTATATTATACAGTGTTTTACTTCTAGTGAAGTTTTAAACTAAATAAATAGATTTTACATCTATAATCAAATTACTTTAGTGATTAAAATACAACTCTTGTACTAATAACGTAAATGATAAAAAAAGGGTTGAGAGTCAATATAGACTCATAAGTCTATATACATAGCTTCCTTTACAAGAATTTAAGCCCTGGTATAATATAAACGTATTTGGTTCGTTTAACATAATACTGCACAAGACTATCCGGTACTAACTTATACCTATGTAGTTTGGGCATTAAAGTGTGAAGCAAACAACCTTGCTCTCTTCGAGAACAAGATCCTCAGAAGAATTCTTAGTGTAAATGTTTATGGGCAGTGAAGGAGGAGAAACAATTTCGAGCTTCGCCAGCTGTTAATTTGGTGAGGCCAAAATCGTGAAAGTAATAAAAACTGTAAGACTGCTCTTGGCAGGGAACGAGACCAAAATGGGGGAGAGTGGTGTTCTTAGAAGCCTATTAAATAGAACTACTATATCTTCAAAGGGAGAGCAACACTACATCCAGTTAGATGTATTGCGTCACTCATTATGCCAGTACACAGCTGAATGTGAACAGCCTTTTAGATGATCATTGAGGAGACCAATGTCCACACCGGACTGTAGCGCCACGGAAGAAGAGAAATATTTGTTTTGTTGATTTCGGGCTTTAGTTAACCAAGCCTATGGTTTTATACAGCAACCTGCACTATCGACATGGAAGATCATGTTGAAAGGACAGATAATCGAACGTAGTTGATGAGTGTTTAAACCATATAGTAGCAGTTCCCCGTTTGAATTGGGTGATAGAGGAACACATTCGAGTGCTGTTGTATCCTTCTCCGCACCGTGTTCATACTTCATACAAATAAAACTGTGTACTTCATTAAAATAAAATATTTCATTATTAAATAATTTAGTTAACAAGATTTTTTAATAAATGTTATTTAGACTCGTATTTCTTTATTAAAATCGACAACATATCATTTTTGTCACATTACGAAAGGAAAACACCGTACTTTGTATTTTGCATTAAAACCAAATTTGTTGTTGATATCCTTATCATTCGAATTTACAATTTGCAAAACATTAAAGCTCATTGGAGGATATATACAATTGCATACAACTAGTAATGAGTACCATGCATGTATATATACAATTTGCATACATATTACCACTCTAATCTTTGCTAAGGTTTACAATGAGAGGTTTATATTGGGAATTAACTAAAGCAAGTTTTGTCATTTGTGTCATCAGCGGCTGTATATATTAAAACAAAAATATCATGAACCAATTAAAAGAGAATATTTTCACCTGTGACATTAACATATATAATAATTTGCCCTCATTATATTCTGTATAGGTACACAAATATTTATGTCATCTAAGACCATTATTTAGGTTACCCATTACAACATGTAATCTGAGAGCGCTGATATGACGGTTTCAAAGAAATAATGTATCTAAAATAGCTTTCGTTGCAGCGTTGTATCTGATAAACCTCATCTGCCACATTACCCTCCACCCTCTGGACGCTCCTAACTGCTCTTTCAAATTGCAGGCAATATTCTGCATTTATTCTTAACGGAAAGTGGCAATAAATACAGCGACAAGATAATTAGAACAACGTAGGAGTTATATTGTTTAGGCAATATAAAATAGAATACTACTTCCACATATATCAGTAGCAAATTGATATATTATACTATTTGCATTCCATATAACTTTGGAGCTATGTTGCTTAGACATTATTAAATGGAATAATAATTCCAAATTATATCAGTAGCAAATTGATATATATATATATATATATATATATATATATATATATATATATATATATATATATATATATATATATATATATATATTATACTAATTCCATTCTATTTAACGTTATTTTAATACAAAAAGTTTTAACAAATTTCCGTAAATGAAAAATTAAAATTCCATGATTATAATTATTATAGATATAGTTGGTTTTACTGTATTTCTTTTATTAAATTCAAATATTTTTCAAACTAGACTTTAAATTTCACGTAATATATCTTTCAGAGAATTATTTTGCGTCCACTTTTACTAACTAATGTAGAATAATAATGAATTATAATAATTATTATTATTAATATAATTCCTTAACAAAAAAAAAAAACAGTTTTGGTCATTGGCTCAATACAACATCAGGGTAACTAAAATACATGGAAAAAGTAGATAAAGAGAAACTAAAAAATGATAAAAAATTAAAATTCTTTCGAAGAAAAAAATGTAGCTAATAACGCCTAATGCTACAAATATATCTATATTTTATAGTTAAAGCTGAAAAAGTTATAGTTTGTAGTAATATATTACATTCATTATAAAAAAGAAATAAGGGATAACCTATTACCAGTTTCTTCTAAACCTTACTTTTTTGTAATAAATTTCTAATACATAAAAAACGTTAGATGATTATGTCAACTGGTAATTTATCTAAATAAGGTAACGCACTTTTCATCTCATTTATTCTACCTATTCACTAGCTGTAATAAAATAGGGAACAGACTTACACAATGTATATTTTGGATACAACATTTTTGATCCTTTCTCGAATATCATTTTGCAAACGAAAACGAACGAAAGTAGCAAAAATGACCATTAATGTTTTTATTATAATGTCTGAAGTTATCAAAGTAATAAACTTTAATTCGCCCAAATATATATATATATATATATATATATATATATATATATATATATATATAAATGACATCGTGGCCGTCACTAAACTCCAAAATATCGAAGAAATGTGTAATGAATTTTCAATTAATTTTTGGTATTGTAGCGAGATTTGGTGTTATTTGAAAGACGTCATGAAGATTCCAGTGAGGTGGGAGGTGAAGTAATTGCTTGTTCGCTTTGCGTTTGGGCTCTAAGACTGTTGTATAGGAAGGAGCGGGGGAAGATTCCTTCTGTGTGAGAGAGTATCCTTTCCTTTGGAGGGAAGACGCACTTCCCCTCTTATTCCGTGACTTTCCTTTCTGCTCCGTTACACCGTGAGTAATACGTTATATTTTTTAGTTCAGAAACGATTCCCCGGGGTATTTGGTGTGTTTCCTTTTATTCCTAACATGAAATGTAGTTTTTTTTCAGGAAAATAAATGGTGTTATCTAGCAGACAACAAATATTAACAGCCAAATTTCTCTATTTAATAAAAATTATATCGGTAATTAGAAAACAATGTTACACACTGCCGAATGGAGGTTGAATAACGAGATTATTTCCAAAACAGAAATTCAAATCTCCCTCTTTAAAAAGAATTTTTACATATAGCCCTCTTCATCAATGGACGGAGTGCATACTTACATATACGCATATAATATATAGGCCTATATATTTACACATATTACAAATATATATATATATATAATATTAATTTATAATCTAAAACAACAAAGTTATTCAAATACAAGAATATTTATTAATTGTTATTCAAAGCTTTTCGTTGGTGAACAGTACCAACAACGTCAGGAATGAATAATACAATAATTTGATTATTGTATTATTCATTCCTGATATTAGTTTTGAATATAAATTAATAAATATTCTTGTATTTGAATAACTTTGTTGTTTTAGATTATAAATTAATATTATATATATATAAGTAAGCTTAAACGATTTTTCTTGTGACGTGGACTTTAATAAATAAGGTTACCTCCAAGTAGTGTTTGCTGGCTTTTTGGAGCGATATCAGATAGATTAGAAAATGTCCCCGCAATTACCAGATGTACTGTCTTTCGTTGTCTGGTACGTTTACGACACTTTCTATTCGACTCTACTTATTTTACTTAACTTGACTTGATTTTTATTGGTAAAAGTCCGAAAACATCAGGTTTGTATTTACAAGCTGTTCATGACGGTGCACTATGGTGTGCTGCTGTACCGTGGCAACAATTGAAACTGATAACTATTTTTCCTAGTTACGTTTTATCGAATGTTTGGCGGTAATTAAAAACAAAATGTTACAACAAAAACCTTGTTTTTTTCTGATGGAAGTTCGCCTGTTTGAAGGAACACAAAGAGCTCTATAAGCACAGAAAAAACTCATACAAAAATTATTTCTACAACCTATTTACTGTAATGCGTCTTCCTAGACAATTACTGGAAGTCAATATAAAAAACTTTGCGGAAATAACATTCAGTTTACAATTATTATTTTAATTACATAGAATTAATTCTGATAGGGCTATGTTAAATATCAAATTATTTTATAATAAAAGATTGTTTGTAATCAATTCTTATAAAATCGTCAACCAATTTTAGTTATGAAAAGCTTGATAACTTGAAATTTTAGTAAAAGAATGTTCAAGTTAGCAATTATTTATATCAAAGACTTATCAAACAATAAAATCTTACTTTTGCAACATAGTAACCAGTTATCTTAGATCAATACTTTCTAATAGTAGAAAGTTAAAGCTCAAAGCTACCCACACACGCGCGCACACGCGCGCGCGCGTAAGCACAGATGGAGATAATTTATTGCTAAAATAATTTGACGCAATGACAAGAAACTCTATAGTATTGATTGAAAAGAGATCCAGCTGCATGGTGTTTTGCGACCAAGAGAACAATTCGTTTTACAAGTTTTACAATTAGAATGTATTACAAATAGACTACTCGTGTTATACTATGTCGCTACCCATTGTGGATAAGTTATCGGAGCTATGTAACAAAAAGCACTATGGAACACCGAATAATTCCTCTCCATTTATCGTCTTTGAAGGTAAAGGCTCTCAACAAATGAAAGCCATTATGACTGAACTAGGGTCTAGTTTGACTGTCCTATTGTCTGATATGGGGATATTATATTGCTGGATACCTGGTCACTGTGGAATAATCGGAAACACAAACGCTGATGATGGAACTAAACTGGCTACGTGTATGGTGACATCGACACAATTGCATGTAATCGGATTTTGTATACAATATAAAAAAGGCAAAATTCATTGCTAGGAATGAAGATTGTCAAAGTGTGCATGGAAAGAAGCTAAAGGAATTAAGAGATACAGTCCATCCGTTGAGGTCTTCAGTTTGTAGGAATCGTAGGGCAGAGTGCCTTTGTGAAGGCATGGATGGTTGATGCAACACTAGGATCCATCACTACGTCATTTTCATGGATGCACCATAACATCCAAGCATATTCTTATTTTTTTTTGTTGAGATGACCGAGATTTATCTTCGTTACAACCTCCGAGGGAGTATGCAGGTGATGTTGGGAGGCAATGCATATTGGCCAAGTCAGCGCCTACCTACGCCGCATACATTTAATTAATGAAATTTAATAATATTTTGTTTTGTTTTAGTTAGTAAATGTTAGAATTAGTTTTATTTATTTCTTTAATTTTTATTCCTACACTTTACTATTCTGTTAGGCTCTATACGTATTTCATTATTAGGTTAAGTGTTTAGTTCTAAAATTGTGGTTATATTAACAATTAGGTTATCGTATTTTTTAATTTGAAGTTTGGAATTAGTTTTAAAGACGATGATAAACTCACTTTTTGATCTAAAAAAATGTAGTGGATATATTTAGGACATAAAACTGAATTTAACACTTTGGATAATAGGTCCTACTAGAAAATCTTTAGCACATTTCATATATTTGTTGAAATCTCAGTGGTGGGCTACTTCGAAGTTTAATGTACAACACTTTGCTATTTAGAAAAGATAGCCTTTGATTTTATAAAGCCTAATTGACTCAAGTAAATTTTCCTGAATTCCAATACATATAGAAAAAATAATAGTCCTACATATTATATATTTATATTATTACCCATTAATAGGCCTAAGTGCATACTATTGCGTACAACTAATTCCAAATTTTACTTATACTTGCATCCATTAACAGGCCTAAGGGTGTTCTACACGTAAACAACTGATAACTAAACCCAAACTTCAACTAATATAAACGTAAGGTTGTAAATATAAATTAAATTCTGCTACAGGCTAAAATATAGATTAAACATCCGTGAAATGTTCCGGAACTACATTTTCTAATGTTTATTAATGTTGTTTGTGTGTTTATTTATATTTTTATATGTTACACTATATGTTTTACAGATTGTATACATATATTTCAATGAGTTAGACGAAGTAGTCATTCATATATATATATATATCAGAATAATAAAACTAGAATGCCGTTAGAGCTAAAGTAACTATATTCTGAGCTTTTATGTTATTACAACTGTTATAGAAGTTATTAAACTATAATAAATATATTAGTCATTACAACTAGTAAATGCCTAAAGCTTGTTGGTAAGTGTACATTATTCAACATTCTGCTTCAACGTATTGTGAGCTGACACATGTAACGATTTATTTCTAAATATTATAAAGTTAAAAACAGATTAAATACCTTTTAATGGCATGGATGTATTTTAAGAAATGTATTCGAAATTACGCTTACTTTAAAGTATCAACTCTAAATGAAAACACTGTCTCGTAAGCTTACATTATTGAACATTCTGCTTCAATGTATTGAGAACTGACACATGTAAAGTTTTTATTTCTAATTATTATAAAGTTAAAAACAGATTAAATAGCTTTTAATGGCATGGATGTATTTTAAGAAATGTATTAGAAATTACGCTTACTTTAAAGACTCAACTCTAAATGAAAACATTGTCTTACACAAGAGAAGCAATTCTTAAAGTCTCCACTTCTTTACCCAATGTGGTCGTTCAGATAAAAGTCTTTAAATCAGGCCAGCTTTGTCTTAATGCTTTGGACGAGTGTATCGCGTTGTTCTCAAATACAATTTCACGCTCCCAGTATACCGCTGATATAGAAAACATCTTTAACAGCAGTTAACAAGAGTTACAACAGGGTTAACAAAAATAAACTTACATGAATAAAAATGTATTATATATAGTTTGGATTTAGTACTTTTGTGTAGTTATTATTATTACTATTATAACCTCATATAGTCGTTAACCTGAGCGTAACTAATCATCACTCCGGTAAACTGGATGTAGTTTAACTCGGTTACGCAAGTGCAAGTTCTCAACCACCATAACTCATTCTCGTCTTCTACAAATGCATTATTCGACCTGTGTTGCACTGTATTTCATGTAAACTCTCGTTAAACACTTAACATCATTTCAACGTAGGCACAATAAATCTATTCAGCCTTTAGCAACACATCTTCTTTGTAAAAGGAATAAAATATTTATAAAATTCTTATGCTAAGGGAATCCCTGGGGAATAAACGTAAGCGTTATATCCAAGGTAACTAAATTATATTGTCTGGTTTTTACAACTCATATGTTTACGTACATTCTCGGTGTTATATCAAATAAACTACATTATTTTAAAGTTAAAATGTTTATATACTACTATTTGAACATTTTGGAAAAATTCACAACCAAAATATTTAGTAAAATATATTGATTGTTAGTTTTACTCTTAAGGAACAATTTGTATAATGTATATTTTAAGATATTCACAGTTTGAATATTCTAAGATATTATGTAAACCTCTAGGATTTTGCATATTTTGCTACTAATATGTCACAATAATTATTTTTATTGTTGTCAAATACGTTTCTGAAATATGTTTATTATTATCAATAATAATTTTACATTTCATGAAGTTTGTATAGTTATCTCAGTCTTGATCTATCACTGAAGCTGTCAACTTAGTAATACTAGTAGACGTAGTACTAACTTAATTCTTTTTTTTTTTTTTTGTTTAGATGAAGTAGATCTTACTTGTCTTGGAGAGTAAATATTGTTATTCAAACTCATTCAGTAGGCTATTGAATTGTACCTCTTCATTTTATCAACTAATTTTGAGCTGTAACTAAACATAGCAGAGGGAAGAGATGTTAAATTTAATTTAAGAAATGCTTCAATATTTTTGTAAATATTACTAAATTTCACAGTAACTATACAATGTCAGAGGTCTAGTCATTTAAATCGATCACGCAATTGTAACTTATTTAGGCCTAATTTGTAAAGGTTGCAGATGAGAATATTTTAACCTAAACTTTTAAAACGTTTAGTAACCAACATCTTTCCTTGATTTGTTCCTAGAGATAAACAACGGGGTGTTAGGCAAGTCCGAATGCGATAACTCAAATCGATAAGCAGGCAGAGACATCACATGAAAACAAGGTACTAGTAAGTGTGTAAACTGCCACTTAGTGCTCAGAAAATACCCATTCTAGGGGAATATAAGGTTTGTGTGTGTGTGAGTGGGTGTGCATGTGTGTGTGTGTTTGTGTTTAATAAGCATTTTCTGAAACTTAGGCATTGTCCAGCTTTTATTTATAATTCACTCTACTATTTTTCTCCTTAATAAATCAAAATATTTATGCTATTAAGAAAATATATAATTCTATTATGGCCAGAGCCGACTCTACTAATTAAATGAAGTATAACAGACGATAAATTATTATTAGTTATTAAAATTCATTTTCATCAATAACAACTACGGAATTGTGTGTAATATTATTAATGCTATTAAAAAAAAAAATATATATATATATATATATATATAGGGTCTGTTATTAAATAAAATAAGTGCAGTAAATTTAAAAATTATTTAAATAAGTGAAACTTTAGGACTTGAAATTTGTTATATTTTCTTTTAATATTCATATTTTTTTCTATTGTTTTCAGAGCATATTTATTTTTTAAGGATTGTAGGGAATAAACTTGTTAACGAATGAACTTAATATTTCACTTGTTTTTCGTGTAAATATTTTTTTAAATCGATAAATCGATAGGTTTTGGCCTAGTGTTCGACATCAGCTGTATTTAATATATAACTGAAAAAATAAATATATTAAATTCCTAATAAAATACAAATACAATATAAATGAAATTGTAGGTCTCAAAATATACAGGGTCCGGCAATAAAACCTCCCGGTTTTTGCAAGCGGTGTACGTGCCATTTTCAGTATGCGTCATGGTTTGGCTTGGTGGGCATCATTCGTTAGTTGTAGAGGAGTTTATTAGTAACGGTGATTCTGTGATTGCTACTAAGCGAGGGTGTCGTATTCGATTCGAACTTGGCCGGCATGATCGTGTTCCTGATAGGAAACTATTCAACTATAGGTGTCAAACTTTAGACAAACAGGCTCAGCAATAAAAAGAAAATCTACTGGCTGACCTTGGACTGCAATAACGCCGGAAAATGTAGAGTGTGTGAGAGCGTCCGTCTAACAATCCCCAAGGCGTTCACACTTATACATTCAGCTTCCCTGGGATTATCCGACAGGAGTGTAAAAAGAATTTTCCACAAAGAGCTTAATATCCACCCATGCAAAATGATGGTTACCCAGAAATTAAGTGAAACTATTATGAAACTCGCGGAGCTGTGTGTGAGGAAATTTTCAGAATATACCCCCTGGTGCATTGTTTATTTCTTCGGATGAGGCCCACTTCCACTTATCAGGTACTGTAAACAAACAGAATTTTCGCTAATCAGTGGCAGAGAACTCTCGAGACACAAAAAACTTCAACTGCGACCACTATTCAGTCCCCATGTGACATTTTAGTGCGCCATTGCTGAATGTTTTTTTTTTTTTGTGGGGACCGTATATTTTCGAAGAAGGTGAGCAAACGGTAGTGGTTAATTCGAATCTACTGTCACATGGTAGAGACCTTTCTCCAACCTTGTCTAAACCAGTTCCTTGTAGACCATGAAGAGTAAGAAATTTGGTTCCAGCAAGGAGCCACATCTCACACTTCTCGGTGTTCTATCTAAATGTTTAAGGAGTTGGTTTCTGGACATCTTGTCTCTTTGTGAGGTGACATTGCCTGACTCCCATTGTCACCTGATTCATCGACTTGTGATTTTTTTTCTTTGGGGACATTTAAAGCCTGAAGTGTATAAACATCATCTCACAAATCTGCAAGAACTTAAAAAGGCAATCACCTAGTAAGTGGCAGCCATTCCAAGAGAAATGACACAAGAAATTCCATGAGAGACTTCGTCAATGTATCAACAATGGATGACTTTATTTAGCGGATATAACTTTTAAAACAAAGTAATGTAAATTGGCATAGTATTCATTGTTCATCAATAAAGGTATATTTTCTGTATCTGTCTTATTTTTTTGTAACTACTTTTGAAATTAGGGAGGTTTTATTGCCGGACCCTGTATGTATAATATACATATAAAAAAAATTGTTATTTGACAACTCAAAATAAGGAAATCAACAAGTAAACTGGGTTTAATTGTATTTAAATTTTTTTAAAGAAATTAGCATAATTTCAATTTGTTTAATTCTACCATATTGAATATCCTCGCTACGATGTTAGGTCTAAAAAAGTCATTTTCCTCTGCGTTGATCCTTCCATCCTGAACATGCTACTGCATTACCTAGCTTTGCTTTATCGCCATAGCAACGCATTGCTGATGGCAATGTGTTTAACAAACTTTCTGCCAACTTACAGTTAGGGGAGATTACACTTGCTTTATTGCCTAATTGAAGCAGGTGTGTGATTTGAAATATACTTCAAATCAGGATCCAAAAAATTTAGAATAAAATTGGAAGGAAAAAAGCTTTATTACTTACAGCTTTAATAGAGCTATCTATCTAAAAAGATGTGATATGAAGACTTAGGTTTAACTTGCGACAGTACAATTAATATAATAATACCAATACGAATACAAAGTAAATCTACCAGAACGTTTACTTTGTTGTGAGGCTAATATTTCAGTTATATGAAAAACCAAGCTTATAACATTAAATTACCGGGTAATTTCAGCTCCTCCAGACGTCATCTATATTGCAAAAAATGCTTGTGTTGTAGAAAGTTACCAGTAACAAAATAAATTACCATTTACGTCTACAAAATACTAATTTTAAAAAATGGCATTTTCTACGTAACATGTATATACAAAATATTAAGCAAGTGGCATATATATATATATATATATATATATATATATATATATATATATATATATATATATATATATATATATTCTCTTGTAACCCTCATAAACAAATCTTTATCTTGACTATCTGTTACTTTCAATGTCTCTTTCTCTATCTCTCTCTCTGTCCTTCCTACTCTTTCTTACCCACCTTGAGATGTACTACTATAATATTTCAATAAGGTAACATTGTATGATATCTATTTTAATTAGTAAATAGAAACCAATTAGTTTTCTAAGTTAGCATTTTTTCTATAGGAACATAGTATACAACTGTAACGTCTCAGATTTTCCATAAATAATACGATTGAAGTACCTAAAACTTCTTCATAGCTTGGTTAGTTAAGTAGTGAGGTAACTATTCCATCTAATTGCTCTTCAATGTAAAATACGAAATCATTTTAAGTATAAGAATATCTTCTAATACGAAATTTTCAGGGAACATTCTAACAATGTTATTTATATGCACAAGCATATTTTGGTACAATATAAGAACTAATATAGTATTACGAACATAAATAATATAATTCGTGCGCTCGCGTGATTTAGCAAGTTCTAGGTATGCTCACCTTCGCGCTCAAGACTAAAATTATAAACATATATTTAAATAATATCCCCAATGATATATAAAGCAATCCTTCATAGGTTCGTTGTCAACGTTAATGCTGGAAAGAAACAATCCAAGTGGCCAAGTTGTAAAATGAAAAAAATCTTACGCTTTCGATGAAAACAGGCATAGTAAGTGGAAAATAATACTTTGATATTTTCATCTAAGGGAAGCTACAAATTGTTTAAGCACTTAACTTTAAAAGCTGAATACTCTGTTTAAGCTGCATGTCTTCTTTGCCTACGTAAATTGCATTGCCAAACTCAAAGCATAAAAGTCCAATATTTTTTAAACAATGTTTTAAATACGTCAAATTGATTTATAAATCAGACAAACTGAAAGTAGGAGGACTGTTGTTTATGGCAGTTTGTCGGAAGAGCCAGGTATGTAAAACAAAAAACATTTGATTTAAAATAGAGGAAGCTTAGTGTGGGCTACATCTCGCCGACATTTCCTTTTGGCTCCATAATTTATAACTCTATGAGCCATGTAGTTCCGATGACCGTAAATTGCACGGAATATTGCCTGCCTCTGTAAAACATAACTTTCAAATAACGTTTAGATGGTTGAATAGTTTGCCTGTATGTTAAACAAAATAACGTCAAACAGTGTTTTGACAGAAAAATTATTTTAACAATAATAATGAAAAGTACACCAATAGCATTAGACTGAGATAGCAGATGGACATTCAATATAAATAGAAGGGGGGTAACGCGTTGTGAAATATAAGTTTAGGCTCTATATATATTTTTTTTTGTTTACTACTGTATTATTACCTATAAATGTTGATAACGTAAAACCGTTATTATCTCAGTATATTGTATTTATATATAAATATTACAGCTTAATAAAGGATTCATATTTACAATAAGCATCCAATATTGTTCACAAACAAGCAATACAACTACATGTTTTTAATTATATGTTATATAACGTAATGTTATCTCATAAAAAAAAATAATAACATACAAAAGAAAATGGAGAGAGATGTGTATTTGAGATTGGCAAATGTTTCCAATGCAATTGCTTACAAAGTATCTCTTACAAAATCACTCCATGACCCCTTCTCTTGGGTGCGATAATCAGAATGTATTGATCATGACTAAAATGTCTATTCCTTATTTAAGCATCACACTGTCTTGGCAGTATTTAAGAGACTTGGGTTGGTTTGAGACATTTTTAAATTAAATTCTCAGTTATACGTTCAAGTTACAAGGGTTATAAAATATCGAAGTGTATCTTACATAAGTACTCAAATAAAACTTTGTTCGAAATGCACATTCTAGAAAAACAAACAGCAATGATTTTAACAATAGTATGAAAATATAGGCTGACAAGGGCAGGACATATCGGGCATCTAATTAGATACTATTTATAAACCAGGCAATTCTTTACTACTGCAATAACACCCGTTAACTTATTGTTATTTCTGAATTAAAAATAACGATCTTTCTAATTTAGGGCGTTTGCTTTGTTATTGTTTGGACATATCTTTTTCGGGGTTTGTTTTCGTATTATCAAAAACACACAGTGTATTTCAACAACATTTTACAGCCAGGTATTTGCAGCTCTGGGCAATATAACGGAAGCCTGCCCGTGGGGCTTTTTGAGTATCAGGATAAAAGTGATATAAATGTGACCGTTGTTGCTTATTGTAAGTTGGTTACTTCTTGACCAGAGTAAAACCTTTAGAGCTAGTTATCCCAAAATAGGGTGTCTTTTAAAAAAACGGTTACTATTAAGGCTGATTGTATTTCTATTCAATATTACAATAAATTTGTTATTATAAAATAACTATTAACTATAAAATGAAACCATTTTATCGAAAAACTTCAGGTTTCAAAACGCGTAGGTCTGAGGGCAATATATTGTCATGGTACTGAAAATAATATTAAATCAAAATTATTTCCATGCAATGATAAATTTTTTAAACAAGAGGATAGTCTTGATATGGGCTTCCCTTTATCAAGTATATTATCTGAAACATTTTTACAACAGTTAGATATTAAAATAAATGAGAATATAAAAATATATGATAACAAAAGCGGTTTAGATATGTAGATGATGGAATGTATACATCGATCAAAAATACTATGAGCTTACCAAAAAATGTCAAATAAAAAAAAAATTAATAAAAATATCAAATTTACCTATGAAATGGAAGCAAGTTATTAAATATTTGTTTAGATATAACAACAATAATTTGAATATATAATGATGTACCGTAAACCAGCACAAACAAACCAAATTAAACCAAATCATTCTAATTACGAATATTACCAAAAATTGGATATTATATACAACTAATTATCGAGATTGGATAAAGAATTTATATAGAGAAAAAACGTAATAAATAGCAAAAGAAAACGGTTTTGAAAAAAACTATTGACAAACTTAATTGAAATATTTTTAAAAAGCAACATATTAATTTATCATAGAAGAATAACGACAAAAAAACAATAGGGGACGCATTTTTAATTACAGGTAATGAAATAAAAGATTTCACCAAATCAATTTTAAAAAAATGCTAAACTGGATTTAAAACTAATCATAAAATACTAAACACAATAAATAACAATAATAAAATAAATAATACGCATGAAAAGGTAGTGTATTTAGAATAAAATGTGTAAACTATAATAAATCGTATATAACCAAGATACAATTAAAAGACATATAGAGAATATATAAAGAACAATTAAATGCTTGTAAAAACCCAGAAATTTACAAATAAAGTTCTCTAAATGATTGTATTAATAATAACGACAAATTTCTAAATACAGAAAATATAAAACTTATAAAAGAAATTAATGAAGGATTAAGAATAAATATATAGGAAGCATTCAAAAAAAAAAAATATATATATATATATATACAGTATTAAACAAAAAATTATTAACTTTTGAAATACAAATGCGATCTAAATTTGATACTATTTTCAAACTTTATAATACTAAGGTAACAAGATAAATTGTAATAAATTTACCAACGATGCTAGTTCTAAATGTTATATACTTGCATTATTGTACTATTCATTCCTGATGATCTTGGTAGGCCTACTGTTTACCAACGAAAAGCTTTGAATAAGAAACATTAACAAACAATTTCCGTCTCATAATATACTCAGTTATTTTGGTATTCACACACACACACACACACACACACACACACACACACACACACACACACACACACACACACACACACACACACACACACACACACACACACACACACACACACATACACACACACACACTAAGAATTTAATCGATGTAAAACTTAAGCTGTCTTGAACTTCAATCACCTGGTAATTAAAACAAACAATTTCTTGAAATAATCTTTTGTTTCTCTCTTCTATATATAAAGAGCGACGCTGAATTTTAGTGTGCTTTTATTCACGTAGATGGGTTTAGAACTGCAAGGAATGTTTATTGGGTTGAACGGAGAATTTAGTGAAAGAGTGATGGAAGAATTATAATATAAAGACGGCTATTGGAATCAACTAGAAGTAGTAGTGTTGCCATTTTTTTTATACTTGTGATGTTTTACTTATGAATTTACTACTTGCAAAGAATTAACCCTCTTTAAGATATCCATACCTTTCGAAATAACTGTTAATGAGTATTACGTATAAAGGTTTGTCTACATAATACTGCTCAAATTGTCGTAACAAACTACAATGCGAAGTGTACATTGGGATTCACTAAGGCACAATTAGTGAGACATATCTTCAATAGCAGGACATAATAAAACGGAGATACAAAAATCCCTTTCTTTAACTAAACCCGAATACTTTCTCGTTTGAATAACGTATGCAATAATTCTCCACATGAAATTATGTATAGATAAACAAGTTTAGAGATATATGTTGCAACTGTTTAGGCCATCCAAGGCAATTATTTTGGCTTTCTGTTATAAAACGTAACTGAGAGCGCTGATATGTTGTTTTCAAACATATAATTTATCTAAAACGTGTTTTTGCGGCAGCGCTACCAACATCCCAGGTGTATCATTTCCTCTGATGTATCTGATAAACCTTCAACGTATTACCCTCTCCTATGGATTACTCCCTAACTACTCTTCTAGCAGACAATATTCTGAATTTAATATTGAGAGAAAGTAGCAGTTGCAATAGATCAGGATAATAAGGAAAACTATAGCTATATTCTTTAGATATCTTAAAACAGTATAATACTTCCATACTTTATCAGTAGGTAATTGATATAATATAATATTTGCTTACACTTAATGTCTTTATAAACAATATGTTTTAAAAACTTTGCAAGATGATTTTTTTAAAATTTTTTGATAGTTGTAATGGATACAATTAGTTTTGTTGTATGATTTTGTTCATATAAATGTTTTCTAGATCAGAAATTAAATTTGAGAAAACAAATTAATATATCTCTCCAAAGAATTATTTACTGTCCACCCTTTCAGACTAACGTTTAATAAGGAGCTATAGTAATCATAATAACTACTTATTAACTAAATATTCGGTTTTGGTCATTATTTCAATAAAAATTGAGGGTAACTTGAAGACACCATCAAAGTACACAACGTGTAACTGGAAAATATCAAATTAATATATGAGGGTCGTCCAGAAAGTAAAGAACGATTGCGCATCACGGACGGCGCAGTTCCCCCACCACCGTATAATAAAATTACTTCAAAGAATTAATATGCAGCTGATGCCAGACCTAAACTGCAACTTACAGTAATAGCTGAAAAACGTTATAGATTGAGGTTGTACATTATACAGTGTTTTTAAAGGCTATTTTAAAAGGCTGATGTTGACATTATTGTTAAAACGCTTTTGCGTGATTATTGTCAGCTGGTGTTTCTTCTTATTTTTTTTTTTTATTTGGGATTAAAACGCTTGTCTAGTTTAATCGTCGCCATTTATATTATTGGTAAACTTATTATATAAATTAAAAGACGGTCATCTTATAACGTTATATTTTGTGACTAGATAAATCTAGAAGTAAAGATATTTAATGTATTGTGGCAAAGCTATAAATCATTAAAACACATTGAAATTAAAAACAAAAAAATTACGAATTCATAATTGTCAGTATATTGTTTTCTGGTAGAAGTTTTCCTTAAACATATGTCGTTCATGATTTACAACCTACGGTTCATAGTCAAGCCTCCATCTATTTGGCTCTCCTAGAAGAAACCTTATCGCAAACCGTTCTAACTTACAAAAGTGTTTTAATTAAGGCGGTGTTTTATAGACGAATGTTTAAACCTAGGTCTTTTTCTGAGCAGAGTTGACTGATTGCCATTTAATTAAACACAATATCCAGTCAAGCTTCTTGAAACCTTTTAACTGTAGTTATGATGTACCTGTTCCTCGGGAAGTAGTTTACTGTATTCGTTTCATTCAGGCGCGTATCCAGCGACTTGCTTTGGGGGGGGGGGCGATCGATGCATTATATGTATATATATATATATATATATATATATATATATATATATATATATATATATATAATATGTGCGTGTGTGTGTGTGTGCGCGCGCGCACGCGCGCGTGCATGTATGTAAAAACATAGAGCAAAAAACGTTCTGTCTACGCTTGCGTTAGAAATCGGTAACGTGATAAAGATTCGTAGCAAATTAGACTTTTCAATAAATAATTATTCCAGTACATATTATTCCATAACACTTATGGCTAGAGAATATTATTAGTTTCATAATAATCTATTATTATAAAAATAGTTTAATAATTAATATAAATAGCTATTCTTCCAACACGAACCATTCCGGAGTCAACTGCGAACATTACGCTTGCAAAATTACGTATTGAACATCATATGTTCGAGACTAAGTTTCACTAGCGCTATCTGTTGTTAAAACGTTTAGACGTTTACGAGAGTATGCCGAGGAACGAGTCACATTTTCAAATTAAAATTTTATTTTTTATTTTCAATAAAAGACGAATTATCTTAAGTAAAAGTCTAATTTAATAATATATTGTCGATTTTTAACCCAAAGTTCTTGAGGGTTGGGGGGGCGATCGCCCCATCGCCAACCCCCCCCCCCTTGGATACGCGCCTGGTTTCATTACAGTAGGAAAGACAGATACTGGAAACATATGGTGTACAAGACCGAAAATAAACTGAAAACTTAGGAATAGCAGATTAACTATGTACTTTTATCATGTCATAATTCTGAGAATGATAATAAACTAATGGTGGAAGAGAGTTTACTATAGCCACCTTAGACAGAACATGACCGAAGTGGTCATTTATCCCTTAAAACTCACATCCTGTGCCAGTAATTACCAGAATTAGATTCAAGTAAACTTGGGGATTTAATTTGAAGGTCACGTAGAAAAGAAATAGCTGGAGATTACGTAAGAGTTCTCTTACCCCTTACCTTACCTCGAATCACCAACTCTTATCTTCTCTGTCCAGATCTGTCCAGCCTCCCCACACCACACCTTGTTCACAGAAATTAATGATTTATCCCTTCAATTCAAACTGTGATCCGACACTTGTATCTCAAGGAATACATCCCTGAGAATAACCAACTCCTGAGTAACTTAAGGATTATAGCTGGACTCCAGTAAAACTTACTATAAATAAAAGAAAACTAAATGTTAATTGTAAAATAACAATTTTTCATTACATATCTATTTTTAAAATCATTTTCAATTGATTTAAATTACAGGTTATTGTATTCCTTTAAACAACTGAATATCAATTGGATTTGATTTTACATTTTTAACCTATTTTAACAAATTTTATTTAACTTACATTTTAAAGTATTCTTTCAATTCCCTCATAGATCTATAATATTTATTAGCAATGCAAAGTTATCTCCTACCTCACTAACCTATTTAAACAAAGGTTTTCAACTAGAAGAATGCATGGTGAAGTATTACCACTTTTCTAACCTAACATTTGATGACAGATTACAATACAAATATTAAATTTTCGTTTAATCAAAAATATTTGCAATTAAGTTCATATAACAAATAATATATCATATATAATATAACAAGGAATAAAATTAATATGCCTACTACGAGCTACAAATATCAAATTATATAGCATGTTACATGAAAAACCTATTTAATTAATTTCCATTACATTTCAAAATATAATTATTGTATGATCTGTATCAAATTTTGCTCTACTTCATCGTCTATACTACATCAAATTATTAATTATTTTATCATAAATCAAAATCTATAGTGATTAAAATTAGGTTTCGTTTTTCTACACAGTAAGTACAGTATTAATTTAAGGTATACATTTCTGTTTTAAACTTAATATCCGTATAAAAACATATTTATCTATAAAACAATTATCATTCCTCGTAACCTGCAATAAACAAAACGAAAATTATATGTTACAAGCCAAATTATGTGAGCATTTAAATCATATTTGTTTACTGTACTATTAGCAGTCATAATTAAAAGTTAAAATTTCTCTTTATAGGCCTTCACAATATTTATCACACCACGCATTTATTCAAACACAATTATTATTTCATATATATTATAACTAAATAAATAAAATAATAATTCACAAGTTGCCTGTGTAGTAAAGCCATATTTGTAAAATATTTTTATTTTTTGAAATAATTACTTACTGTCCATAACATGTAAACGATTGTACGGAAAGCCAATATTGATTTAAAGTAAAAGGAAATATTTAAAATTTACACTTCATTAGCCTAAGACGAATGTATCTACCTTATCTTATTTATCTTTACTAAATTTTACATTTGAAATAATATTGTTCCAGTTAAAGTTTTAATACAAGAAAAACCTAATGTTTATAAAAACCTTGAGCATATTTTCAGTTAACGAATGGTGGCCTCCCATTTCTGAATTCTATCTTCTGTCGGCAGGGCATTTTGTAACCTTATTTCTTATATTTTAAAAAATTCCTATTTCATTTGGTTTAACTGGGTTCGGCCATTTTTTAATTTTAATTCATTGTTTTACAAATTACATAATTTGTGGCGTCTTCTAAAGGTTTACACAGAACAGCGTCTTACATGCTCGACGTCCTTGATTCACGATTACACTGTCAAGATCGGTCAATTTTTGATATTTGAGCTTAAATCCCAATTATCTAAACACCTCCGAATCACATTTTTGCACTTTAGGTGTATACTTAATCCATATTTGCTATAATTCTTTGAGCGCAGACAAAAAATATCGGTGTATGAACGGCTTTTTCCAACTAACGCTCTGGTACGCTATAAGAAACCTCTGTCTCCTTTAAATGACTCGTGGACTCCGATTGGTCATTTTGCCCGCAATACATACAGTAGCGTTGTCCTAGCAACTAGTTTGTTTATTACTCGAAACTATTCTGATTAGTTTTTTCAAATTGAATTTTCTGGACTTTCATAACAGTGAATAATTTTCCCTTTAAAAACATATATATTTGTTGCAAAGAATTGTTGCAAGAAATGGTCGGACAGTTGTCAGCTTATTCGAAGGTAGGTTATATAGTTGGGCTGCATTACACAAGTCTCCACTGTGACACACGACAGGTAGATCTAACCCGGCCATACATACAAACCCGTTAGTAATTTTTTATTTTAAAGTTACTTTATACCTCCATCCCTACTAAATATATATATATGAAAAATTATACATATTTTACAACTATTATGTATATAAGTACGTGGTGTCACTTTGTTCAAATTTTACTTACTTATCTGTAATTGCGTATCAAAGTATTTGTAGCAAGTAGTTCCTATAAAATTCTCATCGTAGTCACTTGCGTCTGTTTCAATAGTATTTACCCGGACTATATAAAACTCTGTGCACCATAGCTTCCGTTACATATTCTTGTATGAGGAACGTGTTAAGTTTTCAGTAATGTTAGGCTTTTATGACAAATATTCTCCAGAAAGTAAGTTGTCAGAATAGGGGCAGTTCAGTGATACCCAACACATATTTTAGTTGTATTAGACCTTTGGCAAAGACGCATTAGGAAGTTGTTTGTAATGACGTCATGTCAGTGTTACACAGCAAATGTTTTTATTGTCTTAAACCTATGGAAAAGACTCATTATTAAGTAGCTTGTAATGACGTCATGTCAGTGTTATACAGAAAATGTTTTAGTTGTCTTAGAACTATGGAAAAGTCTCATTAAGAAGTCGCTTGTAATGACGTCATCTCAGTATTACACAGCTAATGTTTTATTTGTCTATAACTGAGAACAGAGTCACTGTTACAATTTAGTTCTCATAACTATGTGTATTTAAATTTACACCCAAGAACTCTTCTCGATAAATAAAAAGTGGCCAACCAAATATATTAAGGAGCTCTGAATGTAAAGTTATCTTTTACTCTATTAAATACGTTCAGACCATCACTTATCTATCAAGCCTACTTCCATTTACAAGTGCCTGAACAATTTAAGCACATAATATATTTAAATTGTTTAAAATTTTTCAAACGTACAAATTCATTTTATATATTTTAATAAAGTGTTCCAAATATCGGCCACTACATAAATGATTGTTCCACATACCGCATACTTAGAAAAAGGGTAAATTTATGGGGCACTAAGTTTAGTGTTTTATTTCATATAATAAGTAATTACTCATTAAAAAGCAAGAACGTAGCTGTGATTATTAAATTAACAAATGGGAAAATGTCTTTAAATAACTGGCTGCTGATAATTTCACCTTCTAATTCTGTAATTAGGTTACAAATAGAAACCTTGTTTCTTACACTATTGTAAGGCTACGATATTAAAAGAGAAAGTAGTTTCATAACTCAACAGGCTTAAAAAGTTTCAAAAATTAATAATAAACGAGTTTATATTCCTGATGATGAGGATACTATTAGCCAACGAAAAGCTTTAAATTGTAAATTCAATTATAATTCTTGTATTTGTGTTTTGACTTTGTTCTTTATTAATACACAAGAATACATCTTGCCATATGTATATATATAGTACAAATCTTCAATCATTCATAAAATACTTTTTATTCGTCCAATCAAGTTCAAATATAAGTATTTAAAACCTGTTGTGGATGACAATTGATGTTAATGGAGTTTTTTTCGAAAATAATTCATTAAATATAACTTTAAAACTTGATGTCGGATTCGAACTGAGTGACTATGTTTGGAATCCATCACTTTGGCATTGAGCCATCTTTATCACTGCTAGAATTCTATGGCTTGAAGATATATAATTATAGGATTATAGAATTATAAGAGAAAGGTTCCTTGGAATAATGAAATAATTAAAGAGATGGATATAATGAGAAATTAAAGACTACCATCAGTTTCATAAATGAGAAACAAAAAAAAGCGAATAAATAGTAACGTACAAAAATAATAGTTCAACACCATATACTATATTGAAGGGAATATGGAAAAACTCTAAGGTAACTCCCTTTCTATTTTGACAATATTGTGATTCTGTCATATGTATATGACAATAAAAAGGTTGAATAAAATTTTTCTTTTTTGACCTCAGTAGAGATTGACTTTAATTTAATAACTGTAGGGGAAAACTCCATAAAATAAACACAGTATACAGCCGTGAGGGAGAAGGAAATAATAATAGGTTTGGTGCTTATTAGTAGGACTATATAGCCCTATATACCACTGGGCGATATTAGGAACCTGGGTGGTATTTGGGCCATATACCTTATATAATTTCTTAAGACCAATAAATTATTATAATGTCTCTCCGAATTCGTTAGCTTAATCAACATGGCCTTGTCTGCTTGGTACTGAAACGTTTCTACGAGTGTTTTTATCAAATAAATGTATACGTAAGACTGCCATCACAAAGTGAGGATGTTTGCGCAATTTTATCTCGTTAAAAATATTTTTCTTGTATGGGTAATTCTTAAACGCATAATTAATAAATATGTCTCTACATCCTGCAGGGTCTGTGGAGTGTAATATAGAAAAAACAAAAACTGCAAAGTACTCACAAATATTAAAACACACACACACATATATATATATATATATGTATATATATATATATATATATATATATATATATATATATATATATATAATTAAATATAAGATCCAGAGATTCTACTAAAACTGGAAGGATGAAATGAATGACCTTTGAAATATAAAAAATCTAAGGAAGTGGTTGAAATATTTCAGACTAATAAACAATAATTCGTAAAGTAATAAAGAGTATATATTTTTCGTCACGTACCTTATTGAATAACAAGTTACACGTAGTCTGGTTACTACAAAAGTTTATTGTAGTTTAGAAAAAACAGTAATGAAATAAATTAGAGATGAGGGGAGCGTAGACCAATTTTGTGAAATCTCATGGGCATCACTTGGATATTGCTACTTAGAAGAAATTGCACTTTTAATAACAGTTTAAAAGTAATGACTCGAGTGGCGACTTACTGGAAGCATTTCGTGATATCAAAAAACTTAAGGACTTAGAGAATGTTGGAACAAAAAATAATTATTCTCACATATACCTGGAATTAATAAAATGGAAAAGAAGCGTTTTGTTTGTAAAGACGGATTTAAACCTCATATACGTTTTATTATTCCTATCCAAACCTCTAAGGGGAATTGTATAACACTTTACCTATTATTTGAAACATAATATAGATTTTAAAACTTGGAAATTTCATTGTTGGACATTTCATTGCAGAACGTATAAAATTATCATTTTTAATGCGAAATTAAGCTGTAGAAGAAAACTGTATGTAGTTGATACATCATCTACTCTAAGGTAAATGTACCCGTAAAAACTATCTATGATTCTATCCATTGGTTGACTTAAAGGTGGTGTCGCCTCAGAGTTTATAATTTGTAATAACACTTAAATATTCCTAATTATGTGTTTCATTTCGGTAGCTTTATGGGTCCAAGTAGGATATATATATATATATATATATATATATATATATATATATATATATTAAATATATATATATAATATATATATATATATATATATATATATATATATATATATATATATATATATTAAAAACAAGACTACTTTTAATACTTATATTATTCAAAGCTTTTCGCCGATAATACAGTACCAGCATCTTCAGGAAAAATAATATATGTATTAAAAGTATTCTTGTTTTTGAAATATTTTTAATTTTATATATATATATATATATATATATGATAATAGGGCTAGAGTAATCATTTGCATATAGTCCAACATTTAGCAGGAGGTCAACCCTAATAGAACACGATATCCTTTTAAGTCGGAATAGAATATTATATGGTTATTTAGTGGAGAGAAAACTGTCCCCTAGTAACTGTTATTTTACATTTCCTGTCACCATCAGGAAAGCGTTTTAAAATACATAAATTGTGAAATAAAATCTTTTATCGGTATTATTTGCTGTTCATTCCAACCTAAATATTATAAGATAATATAAATATATATATATGATAATAGGGCTAGAGTAATCATTTGCATATAGTCCAACATTTAGCAGGAGGTCAACCCTAATAGAACACGATATCCTTTTAAGTCGGAATATTATATGGTTATTTAGTGGAGAGAAAACTGTCCCCTAGTAACTGTTATTTTACATTTCCTGTCACCATCAGGAAAGCGTTTTAAAATACATAAATTGTGAAATAAAATCTTTTATCGGTATTATTTGCTGTTCATTCCAACCTAAATATTATAAGATAATATAAATATATATATATGATAATAGGGCTAGAGTAATCATTTGCATATAGTCCAACATTTAGCAGGAGGTCAACCCTAATAGAACACGATATCCTTTTAAGTCGGAATATTATATGGTTATTTAGTGGAGAGAAAACTGTCCCCTAGTAACTGTTATTTTACATTTCCTGTCACCATCAGGAAAGCGTTTTAAAATACATAAATTGTGAAATAAAATCTTTTATCGGTATTATTTGCTGTTCATTCCAACCTAAATATTATAAGATAATATAAATAATAAAACCTTTCTCTATTTCTCGTTTTCCAATTCTTTTAGGTTTTTCTGGTGAATAAATATTATTATTAAATAACTTCAAAAACATATTAAAATAATATCACTAATAGTAACAATAGTTGATAACACATAGAATGATTCCGTTAGATAAGAGTTTCTATTTTGTTTGTTTAAGGTATTCAATATTTATTATATTTATGTACCTTGTATCCCGTTTTTATAAAAGGAAATAGAGATAATAAGGTCAGGTCAGGAAATAAATGGTTACCTGTTAATACACCAATTAAAATCAGGGGAATATAAACAGTAATTAATAAAAAATTTATAAAGAATATATTTACCGATTTGTAGCAATTAAAAAATAAATCAACTTGTATATATTGTTGTGAAGTTATAAATACCTTAACTAGGTTTGTATTGAACAAACGTTTTCCTCAATACTGATGAATATTTGACTTTTCGTGTAACTTCAAGCCAAAGTTATCACATTTCGCATTCGGCGGTGAAGCAGAGTAAGACGTTACACTTGTGTGAAATGAACCATCGCCGGCTTTACTCAGAACCATTACCTGGTTCTATAATCATCACTCCCTAATGGTTCCTCTTAAATCCGGCAAAAATATCTCCCCTACTATTATTCACAAAGTAATATAAATGATGGGACTTTGAAGGTAGAATAACACCCTTGTATTGCCCTGAAATAGTTGTCATGTTCGTTGTTATAACAAAAATTTGTTTTAATATAATACGAAGGAAACGTGTAAAGACTCTAAGTGCAGAGTAGTCATTACTATAATCTCCAAAACACATAATATGACCTTATGATTGTTCCTTAGGAATCATAAATAAGTATTTGACAAAAAGATATGTAAAACAAAAGTAACCTTTTTTATCACGAATTTCACTTATGCATGTACCTATATATATATATGTATTTATATATTATAACCTAAGTTATTTAAAATATACCTTTTCCGTTAGGTTATATATTTAATTACCTTCACACTCTCACCTCAGTTTTTTTTTTAAATTACCATAATTAACACTCTTACTTAAAACAACAGATTAATAAATTTGTTTAATGATTTATGATTAACTTTTTTAATTTATTTATTTGTATTCAACACTTCTATTTAACAGTGGCCTACTAGTTGGGCGCCAAATGATATAGACTATAAATTTTTCTCTAAGTTATAAATAATTACTTTACCTTCTATTGTCTCGCCTTCAGGTTTCTAATTAATAACAACAATATCAATTTAACATCATTTATTCTTGACATTTAATTAATACACATTATACCAATTTACCTTAATACTATTTAGTGACCTTTTAAGTTTGATTCCTTAACTAAATATTATAATTACAAAAAAAGATAGACTCTTGAGGCTTTAAGTTATTACAATAAAGTTTAATATTTACAGTGTTAATTGCTCTTCTCTCGGGTCGTTATTATGGATCTTTTTATAAATTAGAATGCGGTGAAAAAAAAATAGATTATTATTTTATACTAATGAATTAAAATTTGTTCAGAATTTACTGTTTATAAAGCTCTGTTAACTAAGTTTAATGTAAAAAGAAAATACTTGTTGTATGTTGAGTTCCTGAGATATTGACCGTTGATGCTGATTCGATGCACTTTTCACATATTCAAATTATTTTTCCTAATTCTTTACTAAATTATTTACGTCACACTTGTTAAATTATACAAATACCAAAAATTACATTTCTCTTAATTCTATTAAACAAACTTTACCCCTTATTAACATTACTGACACTTGGTCCCCCCTCCCCAATACGTCTGTCCTCTTCTGAAGTTCCTCCAAGACTCCTCTCCATCACTTCCTTTTCCAACCTCGCATCACTTCTCCCCCCTTACGTATTTTAGTTAATTTGGTTATCCCCGCACCCAATAACAAAGAGATTTCTCTAACGATACAGTGTTATTATAACCCAGGTATTTTGGTCCTTAGAAACTCCTATCTTAAAATAGTTGGACCTTTCTTTTGTTACAGGTTCCCACAGCCCTTTTTTGACTACACTTGAAATAGAACAATGGTGAAGTACGTAGTCCGTATTTTTAATAACTATTCTTGTCGCTTTTGCTTAATATTTTTTCCTACTATTTTTTTTTTTTTTTGTTATTTAAACTGAATTTATTCATTAGCCTCAGTTGTTTATGTTATTATATATATATATATATATATATATATATATATATATATATATATATATATATATTTATATTTATATTTATATATATATATATATATATATTTATATATATATATATATATATATATATATATATATATATATATATAACTGAACACCCAAAAATCACACTCTGGCTATATTTGTGCCGTACACTATTCTTTAAATATTGAAATTGATCGATGCGTGCGAAATTATCAAACTTTGATAAAACTCTGTCTCTTTTAAGGCGACAAATTAGTGGTGCTGAAATGATACTATTTAATATCGAGTCAAACGTTCTCTACTCGATAATAATACCAGCAAACCATCTGTCATGCCTTCATTCTGCTTAGCGGCACAGAATATAAAACGGGAAACACTCCTCCTTTCCTTCTTGTTACACTTCAAAGCAAACCAAGCTTTTAGCTCGTCATTGATGCGACACACAAAATGAAGTTATTTACTTCCTAATCATCTATATTTATTTCGTAAATCCTATTCCCAATTTGAATTTTGTTACCTCACCTGACCAATAAAAAGACAACTTTGATAATTACATCCATTCAGAATGTATGCTGAAGAATGACACAACTCAATTAAAGACAAATTCATGATTTTTATTGCAGAAATATGTGTTTAAATTACAATGTGGGAAAAATCATTTCTAGAAATTATGTCCAACGTAAACATTGTAATTAATAAATAAGTTTACAACCTTAACAAGTTTTTGTAAAGTGTGATTCTTTCATTAAATATGCATTCTGGATCTATCTCATACACATTTGTAATTTATGAACAAATAATTAAAATAAAATATTAACAGTTAAAATAAGTAAGAACTAAATATTGTAAAACTAATAAACCAAATAGAACATATTTCTAGACAACGCAAATAAGGCACAGAAATTTTAGTGTTACACAATTACATAGAGAATTAATGGTAGCGTGATAGCAGAATGTTTAAATAGAAGCGTAGGATAGAACTCGGAAGAACATTTACACTCCTGATATCATAGTCACAAAGCTTTTATAAGTCGTTGAATTTTGTATCACAACAGGAATAATGTCCAATAGCAAATGGTAATACTATATTAGTAAAGGTATACCAAGGAACGACACATTCTCCCGCAAGACATAGATCTTTGGTTGCAGTGTATAAGACGACGTGTTTGCGAACGAACATAGTTTACATATAAACAATTTTAAAATCTAACTTTAACTCTGTAATCGAGAAAATAGCGCAAGTATTAAAAACTAAGGCTCATAAAATTTCTTGATAAAATCTTTATTAAAATAGAAAACAATGCGTAATTTTACAAGTCGATTATATGCAAATTTACTCATAAATAGTTTTAATTATTTTTAAACTGTTATTGGGGAATGAATACGATTATCCTTTGCCTAGAAATCAAGATAAAAATACTGTTTACTAATTGCTAAAAGATTTTCTTTTAATCATAAATAGCAAATATATTCATAGCTTTCTATGAAGATCAGCTATATACAGGATTAAAACCTATAAAATATTCCTAATAACATCTATTAGTTAAATATGCAATCAGTTAAAACGTCAATACAAAGTCTCGAAAAGTTATTCGTTTCGAAAACTGTCTCAAATAGTTAGTTAACTACATCCCTCGACGTAGAATTATTTGTAATTTTTTTTCCGGATGTATATAAATATATTTATTTTTCCGAAAAATTTTTTAATGCTAATCGTTTGAATTACCACGAACCCATATCTCAAATTTGTCAATCGCTAACCTTGATATATGTATTATAATGAATAATTTGTGTAAACTAAAATCCCATTGTGTTACTCACAAACCTTTATTTAATAAAGTTATTTTTTCTTTTATTATTTAAAGTGGGTGAAAATTAGATTTATTGTTACCTGTTGCTCACCTGGGCGTCATGTCGGCCTCTATTAATTAGGTCTCCTATACAATAAAGGTTTAGCTTGCATATTAAATAGCATACATTACTGTAGCTTGAAAATTATTACAACAAAACGGTTAGTCAATATTTCAATATTCTAATAGCAAATTTCAAAATAATATTGTGTGATCACAGGCTACTAATTTTAAATTTATGTTGTATGACCACCGGCTTACTAATTTGAAATTTATATTGTATGAACACAGTCTTACTAATTTTAAAGTAGTCTCAGGGTAGTGATGGTTTCTACACGTTACGTCAGTTACAATTAACTCTATTAACAACAGAAATTTGACTTTTTTTTATGTGTATTGATTGTAAAAAGATATACCAATATTAAAATATCTTCACCGATCTCTTTTTTACTATTTTCAAAAGTTATAATTATTAAGTCACTACATTAACACACACACACACACACACATACACACACACACATACACACACACACACACACACACACACACACACACACACACACTGCGGCGGGCTGTATTCTGTTGGAATACCTACCGCACAAAGAAAAAAATTAAAATACAGAGACTTTAAAATTTTAACGATATAAAACAAACCAAGCCATCTTAAAGGGTTTAGTAAAGTTAAATAGGGTCATTTGCCAGGGGAAAACTGTCAAAATCTACCTAGAAATACAATCGACAATTCAAAAGATACAGCGAGACGAAAGAAATCAAAAAAAAAAGAATAAGAAAACTTCGTAAGAAGCACCAATAAAGAGTTATACGGCTAGAACGAAAAATAGTTAAAAATCGATCATATATTGATTTTCGATAGAAACTTTGGAGAACACAAAGGAATGCGTGCGCAGATTATGACGTAATCGATAGAGATCCTTATTGGTTAAGAAGCATCATGGGGACAGAAACTGGAGATGGCAGGCCTAAAGGAAGGGGAAGAAGTGGCGTCCTGACGCGAGCAGCTTAACTAAGGCATCCAAAGTGAACGGACCGTGTCGAGGATAGCTCCGGTGAAAGACAATGGACATTTGTGTTTTTACCGTAAATCGATACAAAACGATGCACGGCTAAGTAAGTTGTGATTCGCCGGTATGTCGTGACGTGGTGTTTTGAAAAATGGGACCCTTTCATCGAAGATCTAGCCGAAAGAGGCATCCCAAACAATAAGATCGATGTGTGCAAGCGTCTTAGGAAGTTATTGTGTTTTAAACTTTAACTAAAACTCAACCGTACTCCGAAATGGTAAGGCGAAGTGAACAGTGTTGGTTTAGAAAAAATTTTAAATGATATTAAAATTCAAAATTAACTAAATAAAATTCAAAATTAATTGTGTAAGAAATTTAAGAAATTTGAGTGTTAGAAAATGCCCAGCTAGGAACAGTGTTACAAAGGGGCTTAAAGTCAAAATTTTATTAGTATGAATTCTAAATTTAAAGAGGTGCCAAATACACAGAAGAAAGAAAATATGACCAGTCGCAGAGATAGAGGGAAGCCAAGCAGAGCTGATCCGTTTCACAAAGGGAAGGTGAAATTCAAAGATGGTGTCAACTCGCGTAAAAGCTGGACAGGCAGCAAGCGTCGTTTCAAACATAAAGCCAAGCAGGACCTCCCACCCAGCTGGATAACCAAGCAGCACCAGAAGAGAGAGAGGGAAAGGAGTGAACCAGGCCCTATGGAAATGTTAAGGTCAGATCTGCACGGTTTTCTCTTTGCAAATTAGAAATTTTAATTTGAAAAATTTTTTTAAAGGGAAAGTGTAAAACAGTTTTAAAAAATCTTAAAACCATAAATAGCAAACTTTGAAATTCAAAAATAAGTACTGGTGGCTTTGTTTAAGGGAGGGGTAAGAATTACAAGATGGCGTAGCCTTAAAAGTAGAAATTATGTTATATTTTAAGAAAATAAAGGAAATAAACATTTAAGGTTAGAAATGTTATAAGGGTTAAGGTTTCATTGTAAACAATGCAAATAAAGGTGTTTATATTATTTAAAGGGTCTACATTTATAGGGCTGTAAAGAAATTAAGTAAGATAAAATATGTTATATAAAATTAAATATGATATCACAAAGGTAAGCATGCAAGATGGCTGACAAAGATAGTTTGTTTACTACAGCTGATTCGAAGGCCATGCATTGTTTTCAAAAAGTCCTAAGAGTGGGGCGGTATTTTATATAAGTAAATTAAACTGAATTGTTGTTTTATTTAGGAGTTATGTTGTAATTTTTAAAATTGAAACCAATTAACATAAATTGTTCTTTTTATTAAAAAAGAGTTATATAATGAATTCAAGTTAATTAAATTAAACTGTTGGTTTTATTTAGAAAGGGGTACAAATATATATAGGTATCAAATAAATTAAATTAAAACATAGTTTTGAGTAAAAATAAAGAGTTATGACTTTGATCCGTATTAAATTAAAATATTTTAAATGTTCAACAAAAGGGTTAAGTAAAACAAGCGATGTTTTAAATGAGGTTTTATATATGGATGAATTTTGTGAATTCTGAAAATATGAATAATACCCAAATATATAAAACAAGGGATTTTAAATTGTGAGTGGGGCTAGCTAATAAATCAAAATAAGTTTTTTTCAGATTAATTATAAGTTTATTTTTATTATTTCAGGATTTATGTGTATATATATATATATATATATATATATATATATATATATATATATGTAAATATATATATATATATATATATATATATATATATATATATATATATAACAAAAATTCGTGTTATTGTTGGTGATAGGGAAGACTTAAATAGAAAAATAAAATCTTTGCAAGTTTTTGAAATTTAAGTTACATGACTTCTGTAAATGGGTTAATGACCATTCAATAAATGTTAATTAAATCTTAGTAAGTATAAATTTCCTTCAGAAATTGCGTTGATAAATTGTCAGTAAATTTTAGTTAATTTCCAGTATGTATGACTTTCTTGCAGAAAGGGTTAATTAAATTGTAGCCAAAGGGTTAAATATTTTCTATTAAATGGGTTAAATAAATTTTAATAAATGTGTAGATTTCTTTTTGTAAATGATTAAGGATCTGTCAGAAAGGCTTTTAACTATGTTTCAGTAAACGTTTTAATTAAAAGATGTATTAAATATTGTAATTTCCATTCAGTAAGTGTTTGATTTCATTCCGCAGATGTTTTAAAAGTTTTTATTAAATATGATTTGTTGTTCAGTAAATATTTTGGATATCTTGTGGTGGATATATCTATATGTTTTTAAATATAATTTCTTTTTCAGTATGTGCTTTGATATTTGTTTTTTTTTAATATAATGTAATTTATGAAATTGTTTGGTAAAATTGAATTAATTTCTACATGTAAAAGCAAGTAGAAAATTACTTGGAAAGGTCAATTAAGGTTAACAAAGATATAGGAAAAATTTTAACACATACATGGCTATATAGAATGTTGCCATAAATAAGTTGTTTCTTAAGAGATTTTAACTAGTTGAACAAAATGTAAAGGTTAGGGAGCTTTCGGAGTGTACTGAAGAGTAAAGTTTTGCCAGAAACAAAAGGTTTAAAACGGAAATTGGTAGAATGTAGCAAATAACTTTTAATTAAAAATCCAAGTAAACATAAACAAACATTGACAATTAAATTTTCAAGGTTACATAACCAGGGATTTTGAAATAAAATTAGGTCATGCAGTCAAATGTTTTAAATAATCATTTAAGGAAAAAAAATATTTAAATTGAAGATAACCAAATTTCATGTTGAAAGGGGTTAATTTTGAGAAACAATATTGAGAGTTTAATTGAGTAAAGTTTTACGCTTCTTTATATTCCGATAGTTAGTAAACAAAAATTGTAAAATCTTAATTAAATGTTAAATTTCAAACAGAATAAATAAATATTATGAATTCTTAAAATTAACAAGATACAACACAAATGTAATTCAAGGTTAAAGAAATGCATACTGTGCTATGCATATTTAAATAAATCAATTTTAAAATTAAAAAATAAATATTTTTTAACTAACTTGCAAACAAACTGAGTATTCTTTTAAACAAGTTTCTTACACTCTCCTACAATCGATATGGTCATTTCGCCGATTATATGTCTTTCAAAAGAACTCCTTCCCCGGGATGACTCACCCGTAAAGGGTAAAATCCTCAGCAAGTTGGGTTTTTTGTTCTTTAAGTCTGGCAGATTTTGGCGAGCACTGCACAGCGTTCGTGGCTTTGGCTACGAGCAGCTCGTTTCAAAATTCTTGCTCTGCAGCGGCCGCGCGGTGCTGGTCATGTGCTATAGAGCTGGTCAACGAAAGGGTTGACGGCTGGGTAAGTAAGCGTATGATAGTGGTTGAGTTGGTGGTGAGCTGGTGAGCGGGCCCGTTGCAACACACACACACACACACACACACATATACACACACACACACACACACACACACACACACACACACATACACACACACACACACATGTCTGTACCTATGATTTTCTACCTTTATCTTCCAATGTCCATGGACTGATATACCGTTAAGTGATATTTATATACATAATGATTTCCTATGTATTGTATGTACGCTTGTCTCTGGTGTTTTAGTTGATCCCATCTGCTGATCTCTTCTTATACTGCCTGTTTGATCCTTGGAATTACTTGTCAGAATCCTTCCTTTCCTTTTCCTATTTACTTTTTATTACCTCATTTCCTCAATCCTTGTTCAAATACTTAATCTCTTTAACTTTCCTCTGATATCAGTTTTTCATTTAGTAATGTTCCTTTACATCTTTCACTACATCACTTTATAAAAAGTTACGATATAACTCTAACAATCAGTAGGTGCTAATAGCTAATAGCTATCAAAAACTTTACATAAGCTCTTTTTAGTTTTTACTCACTATACGAAAGGGAGTAACACATTGATTTCTTTGCGACTGTCCTATAATCTATTCCACAATATTCCTTTATAACTCAAATAAGCTCTTTTTAGTTATTACTCCCTATACTAAAGGGATTAACACATTTATTGCTTGGCGACTGTCCTATAATCTATTCCCAAATAATGCTTTATAACTCAACCATAAACGTAAAATACACTATTTACGAAATAGTTTCCAGACTAATTATCTCCCGATGTCTTCGCATATTAGGTCTTCTCTAAAGAACCCTTTCTATAATATGATTGTTTATTTACTATTTAGTTCTTCTGTTTAGTCCAATAGTTTTAGTTCCTCTTAGTACCGCCTATATACATATATTACATGCTTATTATAAATAGTTAATGATGTGACAATAACCACAGCCTCTCTTTTTCAAATAGTAGATACCAAGTACACAACTAAATAATAATTCCTTTTAAAGGATCTATGGAATCTAAAGTCTAAATTTATTTTACTGAAATAGTCTCTGCCGTTAGCTGACACTTTCTTTAAACTTAGAAGAAAGCCATGAGAAATCAATAGTAATATTAATATCCCATATTTTTATAATCATGGCTCCAGAATCACGGGGAAACATCGCTACCATAACTTCCGTAAATTCACTTAATTCATCCTGATATGACGCATTTGACTTGCATGAAATATATTTAAAAGAAGAAGAACGTCAAGATATGAGGCGCAGTGCTGCCTCCGCTCGTTATGGAAGGTGAGAACATTCAGTGAGTACTCACATGTCAGTCCGGTACAAACCATGAAGCAATAAACTAAGAATGTAACACTCGCGTGATACCAGGAGTTGTTTAGAATTAAAACCAAGCCGTACCAAAAGAGCCATCTCATTGGTACCTCAACTGTTTACAATTTTATCACATTTTTCTTATTGGAAATAATTTAATAGGAATTTAGAGTAAATTAAGAGTATATGAAACTCGGATAGAGTTGCACAACCTGAAAAAGTTAATTATTATCAGCCAACTGAATTTTAAAATATCAATTTTCTTTTAGACAATATGATATCGCTGAGCTAAAGAAAAGGCGTGGAAAGAGTAGTACCTCAGACTCTCATAACACGAATTTACTTTATGTTGACTAGATTAGTTTTTCATTAGTTATCAAAACCATTGTTAGTAATTAGGATAACCTGTTCATTGTGTCCTGTGATATTAGTCTATGAGAGCTGGCATGTCTTTAATTTAATCAAACTTTACACTGTCTGTTATTACGAATACAGGTTTCGTTGCATGAAAAAAAGACGTAAAATGAAAAAGCCATAAAGGCGTCCAAGCTACGCACGAGTAACAAAACCCAAGATAAAATCTTTTACTCAGCATTACAATTCCCAGGTTTTGGGGTCCCAGTTCAGATTGTCAACACATAACGTCACTTTATTGTGAGTGATTCTTTACAATCGGATCTGACAAGATTAACAGGAGTTATTTTGTTCAATCACTTGCACGACACAACAATAGGAGAATTTTTAAATTTTTTAGTTTTAGTATTTAGTAGAGGTGAGCGAAGTAGTTCATTTTACGGATTCGTTCTTTTTTATATATTTTTTAATGAACTATTTTAAATGAGCTATAGTTCATTTTTTTAAATTTTGAATAAGAAAATACTTACCTGACTAAACTTACACGAAAATCAATTTCATCAATGACTTACTTAGGCGTGTTTTTAGGTGTTGCCATTTTAGTATTTAGGATTATAGGACCATGATGCAATTTACGATAAATATAGTTAAACCCAAGTTTATTGTCTCCTTGTGGTAAAATCATTACAAGGTCAAATCAATACCATGTAACATCTATGCACTACAACAACAATATTAAGTAGCATCTATGCATTGTAAAACAAATACCGTGTAACATCCATGCATTGTAACACCAACACTATTAGGCCTACCGTGAATGTACTGTATCATCAAAAATGTAGAAGTTCAAGACAGTGTAACATCAATAGTGTCTAATTCTAGTTTAGTAACAATAAATGTGACAACAATATAACATCAATGCAGTAAATTACTGTGGAGTGTAAAATCAATGCCATGTAACATAAATGCTGTCAAACAGGAATGTATTAGAGGAATGATGTTTCGATCATTGACTATGTACTGTATTTATATTTTATTTTAAAGCTTTCTACGAAATTTGTAAGCTTTACTTTCTCTCATTTACTCAAGCTCTAAACTCTAACTGAGATATAAATGCAGCGTAATATTACCGAAACAACTAACTCGACAGAATCAGAAATTTTATTAATGTTTCAACATCTGTTAATCTCTCTCTCTCTATTAATAGTTATTTTAAAGCAAGCTTTAAAAGCAAATAATGTAAAGATCAACCGCTATTTAGTAAATATTATTTTAATTATTTTTTGTGAAACAATTACACTTAATAAATAAAAAGAGAAATTATTTATTAAAATATTAGTCTATTTATTACTTGAATCAGTACTTGAAAAACCAATATTAACATCGAGTTCCATTCAATGGAACTCACATCGAGTAGGATTTGATTGGTTAATTGATGTGGAAATAATTTCAACGAGTGTATAGAAATTTACGTTTTATTACATTTAATTTACACTTATTTTAAATTAAATATAGGTCTGGATATATAGCCTACACTGGTGAGCACAATAAATTCCCTTTTTCATAGTCATGCGAATTACAACAATAGTTTTCATAAACTTTCTAGCCATATACAATCTACTAGGACCCTATAAGAAATAAATACGATTTCAAAACATTTGTAAAGTAACTTAATATATATTTGAACTCTCCATATTGTTGTTAGTTTTGAATATTTTGCAGTTTTAAAGCTGTGTTCTATCAATTCATTGATATTATATATTCATTTATAATGATGTAACACATTTCGTTTAAAAAATAGATTCTCATAGTTCCTCAGGAGATAAAATATGCTCTTCACTTCATATTTTTCCAATATATAAAATTGTTTTAAATAACGTAATTCTGTTTGTTGGGAACACCATATTATTAAAAATATTTCAACTACTATTTGGTTTGGTATTTATACATTACGTCATATCTTCACTTACACAATTACCTAAACTTTTTGGGATTTGCATTAAAATTAAAAATAAGTTATTTATCTATATAGTTTAAATTACAGTCTAGATTTTCTGCATTTCCTTTTGTAATGCGACTTCGTAAGTGATGTTTAGGTTTTACGGGATATGTGTTCTACGAGCACCCTACTGTCCTCTCTAGAGCACAAATATTAAAAGTGAAAGGTAATATATGCTTGGTCCCTACTTACTTTAGAAATGCTGGAATCTTAAAACCAGACAAAACTGTTAATGGAGCTACAAATCTATTATTGTAAAGTATAATCTTCTAATAAGTAAGAATAACAAAGGAAACTAAAAACATTCTCCTCTGGCACTTTGTATTAACGTAGTCGTATTTAATGCAATATGATGGTCCTCCAATATTCTAGTTGTTTGGAACCACAGTGAAAATAATGCAAAAGGTACATTGTGATGAGTAAATGGTTGTTTTGGCTTATGGATGAAAGGAGGCAGTGAGAGGTAATTTTGAGATCATTGACTATGTATTTATTTTTTAATTTCGTTTTAAACGATTCTATGGAAATCATTAGGCTTACCTTTCTCTTATTCATTTTTTATTTCTCTTTACTCAAACTCATTTTTGTCTAGCTATGCATGAAATTTTGTTTCTGTAACACTGTTATATCTTATTTCGATTTCATTCCATTTTATTTAATTCTTCCATCTTGTTTATTAAATAAATATTTTTTTTCAAAACCTCTATTTATTATGCATGTCCATCTCGAGTTTTCACAAAAAAATAACTATTAAATAAAATGAATTAAGTATCCTGAAATTTTTTATTGATATGAAAGAAGTCTCTGTTGTTTTCTACTAGGCACTATATGCTCTCACCTGGTATTTAACCCCAGATGGTATTCAACCCCATACGGTATTGGGGTATGTTCTCACCTATAATACTCTTCACATGTATCAGATATTGTAGTATTAAGTTTTAGAAATATATAAATTTACTTCAGAGTTTGCAGCCCATAAAAATGAATAAATGAAAAGCGAAAGCATAAAATGAAACAAATTAATAGTAAAACAAACAGTGATATATACAACGAGTTATATACAAGTGCTATTCTATATTTAAAATTCAAAGCAATTATTTTACCTTAACTTTAATCTCAACGCTCAAATTTTTTGCTAAAACTTGGAACAGTTTATTTAATTAAATTTGTCTGAACACATAATTAAGCACGCGTAGTAATACCACACACTTTGTAGTCATGGAAATGAAAGTGATCAATGTAGCGTGAACAAATGTTGAGCCGTAATGAAATCATGCAAGGATAATTACGAAATTTTCGTTCAGCTAATTCTTTTACTCGTTCGAACATTAAACATTCATTCCATTGCAGATTTGGGCAGGAATTGCTTTACGCTATTCTACTAAATCTAGTTGAAACTTTATTAATTACTTGCCCTAATAGATTAACTTTTTTACCTTAATAAAGTTTGCAGCCAATTCAATAATTCTCTTCAACCAAGCATAACACAAACTGTTATGAGAGTTTATTTCTCTCTGGTTCATATCTTTGAGCATCAACCCGGTGTCTAGAAATTATATGCCGTTAAAATTAAGTTGAAAACTACCACTATCCAAGTGGATTAACAACTGAATTTGTAGAAATGATTCTTTACAAATCCTGTTTTGATTTTAAGTCGTTAAAGGTGGACTAATTTTATATTCCATAATCTAATGTTTCTTGTACTAATTTACTGCGTTCGAGATCTAAATACATTTTTTTTAATCTTACACATTTAATACATAGGGACTACCTTTATTTACAGAAAATTATAGGCCAATTTTTGAATAAATAGAACATAATTAAAAAACAGGAGGGTTAGAATACGATTACGAATAATAGCAGCACCTATAAATACTTTGGAACGTTTCCATACCTCTAGATGTTGGACAACAAAGTAATAAAGGGTCATTAGTAAAAAAATAATACTAAATAAAAATAACACAATAAATAGAAATACTATTTATTTCATGGACAGTTTAGCAAGTGTTAAGATAGCTGCCACCTCTTTACTTTTACCTAATCCCAGTAACTCATGATCTGAGAGTATGGTTTACTTAAAACAGATAAATAGAGGAGGTCGTAAATCACTCATATGTGAGAATTAGAAAAAAAACATAAAATAAATAACTTTACCTTACTTTAAAATTCTCAGGTTTTGGGGTCCAGTTCAACAAATAAATTATTATTATTAGGCTTAGGTATACAAAACACACATAAAACGTAAAGCGATACATGGCTTGTATAAATATAAACCTTGAGTACCAGTTAAAATGCTACATTCTATTAGGTCTCGACTACTAGTATCACTGTAAATCCATGAAATATTATTTCTGGTATATACATATATATATATATATATATATATATATATATATATATATATATACTATATATATACTATATATAAAGAACTAAGTCAAAAGACAAATACAAGAATTATAATTCTTAATTTATAATTCTTGTATTTCTATTTTGACTTAATTCTTTATTAATATACAAGAATAAATATTGCGATACATATATATATATATATATATATATATATATATATATATATATAATTAATTATATAATATAATTATATATAATATTAATTTATATAATATAATTATATATATATATAATTGTTAGTTTTCTGTGACTTACGAATCCTATTACAAACGTTTTATTATTTGTTGACATTTACGATAGTTATTTATCAACAGGATGTTACCATATCTTGCTACTGAAATTACAATATTACTCATGTGTATTCTGCAATGGGCATACAGCCTGTTTTCTTATATTTTTTATTTCTCAGTATCATTCAGTAAAAAGGAGATGAAATTAACTTTAATGTCATTAATGAAAGGAATTTATTTCAAATTAAGCTCACTTTAAAGTGTCAACTCGAAATGAAAACACTGACTTGATCAAAGGACGCAATTTACTTAGTCTCGACCTCTTAACACAAACTGCTCGTTCAGAGATAACGAATTCAAGGCAGGCCAGTTTTGTCTTCAAGCTTTAGACGACTGTATTGCGTTGTTCTGTAATAGAATTTCGCTCTTTCTGCGGCACTCCTTATTAGAAAACTCTTAGAAACACCTAGAAAAGTAATCAATTCTTTACTAAGATTAGAAATAACTAATTTTGACTATGCATGAATTTTCAGTTTTACTCTAAAGACGTCATGTGGAGTAAAAAACACACAGCTTATTCACTTTTTATTCTCTATACCATTTGCCAGTTTATTCCTTAGCATGAGTATTATTAATTAACATTCTTCTAAATTAGCTTTAGTTTAATTCTTTTTTAACGAAAAATAAATAATCACCTTAGCTTAACCACAGCCACCTAAAACCTTATTTCACTAAATGTGAGGCTGTGTTTACTGACCATGCTAATAACAGCTTCATACAATTTAAAAGTAAATAAAATTTATCTTATTAGAACAAACGTTTAACATCACAACTTCTTTGTAATAAAACCTAATCCTCTAGCAATACTGGATCTCTTTTACAATTAACGCTATAAAATAGGGTTTGGAATTTTATGGGTATTCACAAGTAACATGAGTCTGCTGCAAACAAATCTTTTAAACATTAAAAAAACCCCTATGATATACATTTGGAACCTATTTAATATGTTGCGTGATATTTTCAAGAGAGGCTTCAAAGGAATTGGAATAAAAAAGGCGTAACACAACTTCGAAGAAAATTGTAAATAATGTGTCTAAACCTTACACAAAAACTAAAACTTCTCAATTCTGAAGGCTACATCGAATATTGAGAGGGTATTTTGTAAGAAATAAGCTTTACAATGCACAAATGAATAACCTGTACTGAAAGTCGTCAATAAATCTTATAAAACGCTCGACAAAAATGTCAGTTGTGAATTTATACAAATGTTTTCCCTTTCATTCTAATATCTTTCAGGGACTGCTTTCGCCAAAAACAAAAAAATTGAGTTACATCTGAATATTACAATAATGGCAGAAAATAAAGGCTAATATAAAAATATTAAATTCAGATTTTAAATATTTTAATATTAGTCATGACAAACCTACACATATATAGAAGGCAGAGGTATAAACGAAACCAATGTAGTGTAGTTTTGTGTTATTTCTAATATACATAACTAGTTATTAATTTATAAAATCACAACAGATCAGACAAGAACTAAACCACTATTTATTTTACGATTCATGAAATTAAAATACTGTCTACCAGGTTCTTCTATCACAATACGTACTAGGTATGCTTAGTGTGAGAGTCCGTGCACATATTTGTGTACTTCTGTATATAATTTACTTGCGGTAAATAGACAAAAAACAAAAAATAATAAAAACAAAACAATAATAATAAATAATAAATGAATAAATACAAACAAAAATAGTTGTATGTTAGAGTTTGTATTACTACAAACACTCATTGATGTTGATGTTAACCAACACTATGTTACCAACACTCATTGATGATGATGAAACTCGTATGAGTAAATAAATTATTAATTTGTGAGTCTTGTGTATGTATTTTATTATTTTAAAATCCCCTCACAAGTTCAATGAATAGTTGTATAAGCTTAAAACAGTTTATTGATAAGATGATACGTTTACAGATTTGATCTAATCAGGTTAATAATAATCCATTAAGGGTTTATGGATACCCTAACTTTATTAGCATTTTGAAATAGAATTTATACACACGAAACACTATTTCGTAGTCACACCTTCAACTTAAATAATGACAAGTCACATAACCAAAATTGAAAAACTATCAATTAAATTTTTTACATTTGCGTAATTAAAATCCTGTTTGGCAGATACATTTGCTACTAACGACGAGGTTACAATGTTACTATGTTCAGTAACTACATCAGTAACTGTTGTTTTGACAAGTGGGCGTGGCAGCACCTACTGTATAAATACGGAAGTGTAACCTTGCTTTCACCCTAGTTGTAAGTTAGAGTTTGTAGTGTAACACTCACTGATGATGATGACTTGGTCATTGAAACGCGTATGAGTAAATAAATGAATATTTTGTGAGTTTTGTGTATGTTTTTATTTGTTTTTAACAAACCTCACAAGCTAAGCTCAAAGATTATTTGTTTAAATATGGCACTCAAGTCAATCGAGCTTAATTTACTACATAAACTTAAATTGAAAGTAAGGTTATTATCAGATGGTATTCGGTTTTTGACTAGTTGCAGAAGAAAGAATGTATACCCAAACTTCATGAAAGTGAACATCTCCACAAGTAACTTGTCATCAAGACGAGTGGAAAATGCAGCTAATAAGTATTGGTTGAATTTAGAAATTAAATCATTGTATTCTAAACAAGCAAATTTGGATATACAAGCATATGAACTCCACCTCAAAATTGTGCATACTTTAAGTGGGTATACAATAAACGATTTTAATAGGAAATATGAAAAAAAGGCTAACAGTAATAAAACACAAACATGATTTGAAAATAAAAGGATTAAATAAGAAATTACAAAAGCTATGTACTAAATTTGCAAATAATAATAACGAATATATAATGAAAGATTTCCCCAAACAAGATTTAGTTTATAACTGGAGTAAGGAAGAATTTAGTAAAGAGGAAATAGGACTGTTAAACAAAGGTTTGAAATTTGGAATTGAAGACCGACACAAAGATAAAACGAATTTATTAATTGACGTTGAAACCGCCTTAAAATTCCAAAATCAAGAAATTAAAAATATTGTTAGGACCGATATTAAAAAGAAATTAGTAAACCAAATTACATCTCAGAAAATGTGTTCAAAGAATAATAATAATTACTATGAGGTTATTCAGAATCTACGGAAGAAAAATGTGTTTTATTTAAAAGCTGATAAAAGTAACGCTATCGTAGTTATGGATAAATTGCAGTATAGAGAAATAGTACAGGAAATGTTTAAAGTAGGACCATATTCAACAATAAATCGAAATCCTATAGTAAAATTTATTAGAAGTGTCAATGAAACCTTAAGAAATTGTAAAAGTGTAGTGGATAGTGAACTAAAAAGAAAATTAACCGTTTCAAACCCATTATTACCACGATTGTATTGTTTACCAAAAGTCCATAAGGAAGGAAGAAAAATGCAACCAATAGTATCTGGGATTAATTCCCCAACATATTTAATTGCTAAGTGGTTGGTACCACGCCTCCAACAGTTTATTCCGCCTCCATCAATGGCAGTAAAAAAAAATACGTATGAATTTGTTAATAAGGTTAAGTATTTATGTATTTCGTCCAGTGAATGCCTTGTTTCGTTTGATGTTGTATCGCTTTATCCAAGTGTATAGATAAAACAGTCGAATTGATGAACATTTGGTTAGAAAATTCAGGATGTAGTACAAATAAAGTGGATGAATATATTTCACTTATTAATTTATGTATTGTTCAAAATTGTTTCCAGTTTAACAATAAACTTTACACCCAGAAGGAAGGCACCGCTATGGGTAACCCTTTATCAAGTTATTTAGCCAACTTTTTTATGAGTCATTTCGAAATGAATGCGAAAAATACCTTGAAATATTTTCCTAGAGTATGGCTGAGATACGTGGATGACATGTTTGCAGTGTTTGACAGTGAACAAAGCCTGGACAAGTTTTGTAAAGCAATAAATTGTTTTTTTCCAAGTATAAAATTTACGGGTGAAATAGAAAAGGAGGCGTGTTTACCATTTTTAGATGTTTTAATATCAAGAAAAAACAATACTTTAAGTTTTAATGTTTATATAAAACCAACTCACACAAGCAGATTTATTACCAGTGATTCATTTCACACAATATCACATAATAAAGCAGCTTTCAATTCTATGGTGCATCGTTTAATTAATTTGCCTTTATCAGAGGAAAATTATAAAAATGAGCTTAATCACATTTATAGCGTAGCAAGGTTCAATGGATATAGTAATGTGTTTATAGATGAAATTCACAAAAAGATGAAAAATAAGAAAATAAGAAATCAGAGAAGCACGTTATTAGGGGATTTAAAAGGGGAAAATAGGTAAAAATAACACACCATCCACCGCTGTCTAATAAATTTAGAAAATCACTAGGAAAATATAGTAATTTGAATGTTAAAATTGCCACTGCAAATAACCTAAAGAAGTTGTTAGGGAACCATAAAGATGCCATACCAAATGAAGAAAAGTCAGGAATCCTCTGCCTGAAATGTAGCGAGTGTCCTCTGAAATATATAGGCCAAACAAAAAGAAATATTATAACTAGGGCTAAAGAACATTTTTCCCACATTAAATATAATAGACCAGAAAAATCTGCGATGGCGAAGCATTGTTTAGAGGAAGAGCAGGAATTTAAAATAGACTATGTAACCTTGTTAAAAAACGTTGTTAAGTGTAGTGAATTGGATGCATGGGAAACTTTGTCTATTAATAAGAATAAAAATAATATTGTAAACAACGAGTCAGGCCCTATTCCAAATTCTATATTATTGTAATTAGCGCAACAAAAAGGGAAAAAAATAATAAAATTTATTGTAACTTTTAAGTTAAATATTTTGACAATAATAATGTGTAATAATAATTATCTATTTTGTTTATATGTAATTATGTTGTATGTTACAAATTTTAATGTAATTATTGAGTTTGGTACAAAATTTCTATTTGTTGTATCATGTTTAAAGTAGGGTTAGTAACTGTTGTTTTGACAAGTGAGCGTGGCAACGCCTACTGTATAAATACGGAAGTGTAACCTTGCTTTCACCCTAGTTGTAAGTTAGAGTTTGTAGTAGTAACACTCACTGATGATGATGACTTGGTCATTGAAACGCGTATGAGTAAATAAATTATTAATTTGTGAGTTTTGTGTATGTTTTTATTTGTTTTTAAGCATTGATTACGACTAATAATCAAGACTCATTAATTGATTATAGACTCTTCAGGCTTTTTACTCCCTTGATGCAATTTTTATTAAATACAAAATTTACTTTACTCTTAAAATAAGTTTATTAAGGTTTGAAGAAGTTTAAACATAAAATCTCAAAAGGTGACTAAGTTGTTTTGGTCGATAGTGAAAAACTAAAATTTAACAATTTGTGTACCTATATATTTCAGGTTCATCCAGGTGCGCTTGCCTTTGCTCTTAGGGTGGTAATTCGCCGCACTTAACCCACGTCGGTCTACCACTTACTGCGCCATACTCCCCTCAAAAATACGTGGAGTAAACTTTGAAATTTACTTTACGAGCCATCCCAACACACGTCTGTACTCTCTTATAGTTGATAACTTAATCCCTTTTCATCAAGATACTTTATTTCTAATTCAGATGTCCTATCACCTTTATTTTCATTCCGCTAATTAGAGGTTAAATTTAATTTTTTTAATTTGTAAATCATTCCGCAAACGATTTAGAATTTAATTTTATTCTTGTCAATTTCTAGACGGGTGTCTGCCTACTTTTACGACAATCATGACAATACCATATGTTAACTTTCTTACGGCTTTGTTTACTGAAGTAGTTTACCTTCTAGAAATTATAACGTTGCCAGCATGCCCCAAACTACTGATTTATAATGTTAATTTTCATCATTTGCTTTATATTTCAAACCTAACATAGCTAAATATTAGTTACTAGTTTTACATTATAGCTCATACCATTGCGTTATATATATATATATATATATATATATATATATATATATATATATATATATATATATATATATATATAAATATATATATATATATATACACATTATTGTAGACATGAGAACAATAAATGTTTTCATGATCTTCCCATCGTTACCAAAATCTTGCAGTATTGGTAAGTCTGCCAAAACCTAAAACGAATATATTATCTTATTGCAACTCTTCTACCTAAATTGAAGGAAACATCTAAAATAAAATCTACAACCGATTATATATAAAAAAAACTCCTTCCTTTATGGAATATTACGAGATTCTTATGTGAAACATAATTTATAGAAACATTTATCCTTTACGGTGTTTCTCTGGATTTAAAAAAACACCAGGTCCGTTATTCTGATAAATTTCTTAAACTTATTACTTCATTTAATACATTATTTCTTATACATCTTCTATTTACATAGATATTTCCTTAACTTTTAATTCTCTAAAGACCAGTCAATTTTAATTATACCGTCTGATAGGGATTATACAGTTTTCTTCCTCCGAGGTATTTGCTCAGACGAAGTCCTAGTTCTCTGCAGCTCCAACAGCTAATTTCGATCATATAGGTTTTCAAAAAATCTAATGTCTTTCATCCGTTGTGTAGGACGATGTCGTTTCTGTGTTTACAACACAAATCCTGCCTTTGTAAGTAACTAACTCCATTATTCACTGTCTCAAATTCCATAGTCTGAATCAGTTTCTTCGGACAGGCGAGTTTCAATAATCTGTTTTGTCCATCGGAGAACTGTTTGAGAGCAAAACGCTAGCAGACACCCACCATCTCCAATGATAAAGCTTTTCTCATTAACCGAGAAATATCCGGTTCAATTTTTTAGGTATTTGCATTGGACTTTTGAATCCATTTTTCAACTGAAAGCAATACAACGGGACTAAGTGGTGAATGGCAAATCTCTTGTTATTTGATGATCTCATTGTACCCCATCCTCATAATCACAGGAACCATTGCAGTACTTCCAGAATAGCTTCATGTAAGACCAAACAGAAGATGGAGGCCTATTTGCCTATTAGTCAAAACTGTAGTGCAAAACTGTGTGTTTTCGCTTTCAAAAGTCATTTTCCTATGGAATTACGGGAAAAGCACTCTGCTGCTTAGCCATTATATATACAGACGATGAAGTACCTCTATAGTAGACCTCTTCAAATGGCATGTTGGCGGTGGGACGCTTTTTACACTTGATCTCAATTGGGGCCAAACCATCCTCAAAGTCCTTAGACGTCCATTCATTCTAGATTCTAAAATTAACGCTTATCTGACTTTTCAATTCAGTACTTATTTTTTTTTTTAATCCTCAAGTTATCTTCAAACCGACTTACATTAATTACTAAACTATTAGAATATTCTCCCAGCCTATGTGATAATCTGCCCTCAAAACCCATTTAATTTTTAAATAATTTATTTTCTAAAGCAGTCTAACTCTCCAATAATTTATTCTCTAAATCCGTTGACTTTTTGGTCAAGTCTCTCTGTAATTTTTTTAGTATCTCAACAAATAATTTTCTTCCGCTAAAGCATTTCTAAGCCTCCACTTAGCAAAGTCAATCTGCCACTAATCTCCAGTTCACCCATTTGTTTCGCTTTTCTATTCTGCCACTTTGAGTTCACTATTTTCATAGTTATTACAGTCATCGTTTGTTTATCGCCTAATGTCATTTCTGACAAGAGTTCTTACGATCTTACAGCGGTTCCTTATATTCAGCCCTTCTTATTATTTTTAAAAAATAACTGGTTTACTTTATAGTCACCCTATAATCACAAATTAATAATAATTTAAATTTTAATTATAACCGATTTTATATTTTAGAATTTTACAGTCCATTACGTTCGGTGAAACTTAATCAATCACTTTAACATTATTTTATGACTATTCGGACTTTAAATTTTGCTAATTTGTAGAAACTTAGTGAGACAGGCCGTTTTCGATCGCTATGTGGCGATCTTAATCGGTCTTCTCATTTTTTTTTATATTAACATATTTTATAATAGCATAATATAAATACGTTTAAGGAGTATATATCCATTTTGTTAAATAACACGTAACCACCAAGCCATACGGTTAGCAGCTATTGCATATAGGATGCAGTTAACAGCTACATTCTTATACTAACTATACAGTTGTACTATTCCTTCGTGCAATACGAAATACTTGCGTTACAAAGTTTGTGTTAGAGCTAGTTCTGGAAATATTTTGTTACTTGTTTTCTATTATTCCATTGGTACTGTTAATAATAATACACAAATGTCATAATAATACAAATATCAACAAATAATAATACAAATCGATATATTGCCTTAATCCAGGGGTCAATAAGTTTTACATTTCAATCACATCAAACATAACAATTTTAACCTTAAAAGGTATTTTAGAATTTTTTAGGTCAAATAGAATAGGTTGTCGAATATACATTATTATAGAGAGATAAATTTAATTATTTATCCTCGTGATGCGGGTAGTAAAAGTTTAGTAATTCCGACTAACCGAAAACCTAAGGTGATGAAGAAGTTAAATAGCCATTAACACGGCACCGAGGACATTACGTATCGTGGTATCTAATTTATAATGTAACATAACCTATATAGTCCATATTATTGTGGGTGGAATGAATCACTCTAAATTACAAGAAATTGTTGGAAGTAAAGAATGATTTCCGGTTATACAAAAACTCAACTTTATATTACTACAATGCTATTTTATGAGTTACGACCATACAATCCTTTGCTAACGGTGTGGGTATAAAGTAAAAAGCCCACGAAAGTACTGCTTTAAAGGGACGATTTAAAAGATGTTCTTGACAGATGCAATTATTGAGATAGGTTGAAGGTTGCTGGGGGTGGTGTCGCAGTCATTGACCGTGTTATTGCCTTTTCATGTCATTTTAAAGCCTTCGTGATATTTAATAGGTCTAAATGTATCATTTTCTCGACTCAACTTATTTTACCAACCTCTTTGTTACATTATTCTTTGAATCTTGTATTTACCTATCAGACTGTAATAAATTGTATTTCTTTTAATTATTTACCTTTTATTTAGGTTTACATTATGTAATAACGTTAAGTATATAGTAAACAAAGTATATTATATACTATATATATATATATATATATATATATATATATATATATATATATATATATATAAGTTATATAAACATTTTATGTGAACATTTCATAATTAAATGCGTGCTAGGAAAATTCCTGCTTACGCAGCTTTAGTATTATATAGGTGTGAGAACAGAGCCCCGGCAGTGTGTAAGTCGCCTCTGTATCGCACAGACGTTTTCCACTCCGATTGAGTGCATATCAATTGTATTGTTTTATTAAGTAAAATTAATGTAACAGTTTTCTAAATTAATTGTTTATTAAATTCAAAGGTTTGTTAAAAATAAAAATCATTTTTAAAAACCTTTCTTGCTTAATATAAAACGTAACTGGCGCAGTCGGTAGGACATCTCGGGAAAATTAATGAACATAATTTTTTTCGATTTTAATCGTTAACCGAGATACTGCAAAAACGCGATTCGTTACAGAGTGCATATCTGTAACGACATCAAGAAAACGGTAGGACACCTCAAGGAAGTTAACGAATATAACGTCCGTCGGTTTTAACCGTTAATTGAGGAAACCTTAAGTAGAGTGAATATCTACAACCACTTAATAGAGCGCATATCTATTAAGAACACGAGCGAATATCGTGTAGGTGAAAAGTGAAAAGTGAAAGTTGTTCAAATGAGCAAAGTATTTTGGATCAACTTGTAAGTAGATCTTAAGATATAGAATTAAGAAAAAGTAGAGTAAATACTTTTTAATTTTATATAATTGATTTTTAATTTTATTATTTTAAAGAAAATAATATTTTAAAATGGCAACGCCAACATTAAAAAAGGAGTATCTTGACATGATACCCGAGTATAGTGGAGAGCCCACTATGCTCCACAGATTTATCTCAATATGTGATAAGATAGTGAATAAGTTTTATGTAAGCGAAAATCCAGAGGATTTTCAAAATGAGTATCTGTTCTCCTCTATTCTTTCTAAATTAAAAGGCCAAGCACTGGAAATGGTTGTAAACTCTAACTCTTACAATTGGCACGAAACTAGAAAAGTATTATTAATTAGTTATTCAGACAAAAGAGATTGTTTCACATTAAACTTAGAGATGTCAGAATTAAAACAAGGAAGTAACGAATCACCATTTCAATTCTATGAGAAAATTCAAAAGTTACTAAATTTACAAATTTCATTTTTTATGAATAAAGAGCCTCAAAGGCAGATGGCTAAAGACATTTTAATAGAATACGTTCAGAAACTAGCTTTAAGAGTTCTCCTTAGGGGTTTGCATGAACCCATCGGGTCACTAATGCGTACCAAGAACCCTAACACTCTTAGTGAAGCACTTAATATGCTCACAAACGACTTTCAATTTAAAAATAATAAAATGTTTACTCAGCCAAGCAAACAACCAGTCTTTCAGAAAAGCCAAACTCATAACGTAAGAAGACCAATACATACTGAATTTAAATACCACCAAATACCTAAACAACCTTATCAACACCCAAATCCTTCCTATAGACCACCAACTTTTGCTAATCAGGGTCAGCCTCAAAGGGGACAACCAAACAACAACACTACTAAACCTCAGTATCCTCAGCGAAATACGGGTTATCAACCTACCCCTATGAGTATTTCCACTAAACAGACAGATAGGCCTTCTAGACAAACGAATTTGTATCAAATGACCGGACAAGGAGCCGAAAAAGACGATTACACTATGTACCAGACTAATGGACAAGAATCATTCGCTTTTGAAGAAGATCTCGGGAAAGAAGAGTACTTCGAAGAATCCCAAAATTTAACCGACAACTACGAAGAAGAGACCGCTAAAATCGATCAGGACGATTTTTTAGGACATACAAGCCTCGGAATCGATTTTCAATAATGAATCTACAAAGCGAAAATAACGAGCTACCATTTATATACGACACAAACACCAAATCTAGAATATTAATTGACACAGGCAGTACTAGATCATTTATGCGAAAATCTTTAGGCTGGAAAAATTTTAAAACAAGCATTAAAAAAGAGCCGTTTGAAGTAATCACCGCACACGGCACTTCAAAAGAAAATTTTTGTTGCACCATACCTCTGTTGTCTAAAAAAGCAATTAAATTTTATTTATTTGACTTTCATCAGAATTTCGACCTATTACTCGGGCTAGACAATATAAAGGATTTAGGAATAAGCTTAGACTTTATAAATAATAAATTAATACTTTGTGATGAGGAAATCCCTATTCAATATTTTAACACTGAAAAAGGAAGTTGTAATAAAACAGACAGCACGTCAATAAAGCAGGAACAATTTAGTTATGTTATACAAGCCCGCACTAGCCAAACAGTTAAATTAAAAATACAAAATATTCATAATGGAGAAGGTATTTTACCACACAAACAAGTGAACGGATTAGAAATTCCGCAGTGTATAGTTTCAGTGCATAAGGGTGAAGCCTATTGCCCTATTATAAACAATACGGAAGAAAATGTAAAATTAACAATAAGTAAACCATTAGAAGTAAAATCTTTAGAGGAATATAATATTTTCAGACCTGATGCAATGCAAATGAACGCTAATTTCAATTTATTAGATTATAAACAAAAAAATTCGAGAAGAAAAAATTTAGATTTATCAAAATTTAGAATGGAACATATGAACTCGGAAGAAAAATCCGCTATAACAAGTTTAATAAAAGATTATGCAGATTTATTCCATATTGAGGGAAACGATTTAACTTTTACCAACCAAATAAAACATGTTATTAGGACTACTGATGAAATTCACGTATACTCCAGAAATTATAGATATCCAGAGATTTACAAGAACGAAATTAATAAACAAACTGAGGACATGCTTGAACAAGGAATTATTAGACCTTCAAATTCTCCATGGAACTCTCCTGTCTGGATTGTACCCAAAAAACAAGACGCTTCTGGCAAAAGAAAATTTCGATTAGTAATAGATTTTAGAGGATTAAACAAGAAAACAATTGACGATAAATTTCCCTTGCCAAACATTACCGACATATTAGATAAATTAGGACGATCTCAGTATTTTACAACTTTAAATTTAGCCTCAGGATTTCACCAAGTAGAAATGGATAAAAATAGCATAGAAAAAACAGCGTTTTCAACAGAAACGGGACACTATGAATTTTTAAGAATGCCATTTGGACTAAAGAATAGCCCCCTACATTTCAAAGAATTATGAATAACATTCTGAGAGGAATCCAAAATGAAACATGTTTAGTTTATTTAGACGATATTATAATTTACTCCACTAGCCTCCAAGAACATATACAAAGACTTAAAGAAGTATTCGACAGATTACGCAAAGCCAACTTTAAAGTACAGCTGGATAAAACAGAATTTTTAAGAAAAGAAGTAGCGTATCTAGGGCATGTTGTTACACCGGAAGGCGTAAAACCTAACCCAGCAAAGATTTTGGCAATCAAAAACTATCCAATACCCAAAACCACCAAACAAATTAAAGGATTTTTAGGACTAATAGGCTATTATCGAAAATTTATTAAAAACTTCGCCAAGATAACAAAACCGTTTACTAACTGTTTAAAGAAAAATGCAAAAATAAATATAGAAAATCCAGGCTTCATTGAATGTTTTGAAACATGTAAAAATATACTGACTAATGAGCCCCTTCTACAATACCCAGATTTTGAAAAGGAGTTTACTCTAACAACAGACGCTAGTAATTTTGCACTAGGAGCAATTTTAAGCCAGGACAAAAATGGAAAGGACCTTCCTATAGCGTATGCCAGCAGAACTTTAAATGACAGCGAAACTAATTACTCCGCGATTGAAAAGGAATTATTAGCAATCGTATGGTCTACCAAACACTTCAGGCCTTATTTATTTGGAAGAAAATTTAAAATTTATACAGACCATAAACCTTTACAATGGTTATTTTCAGTTAAAGAACCAAATTCCAAGCTTTTAAGATGGAGATTAAAACTAGAAGAATATGATTATGACATAAGATACAAAAAAGGCAAATTAAACCAAAACGCCGATGCTTTATCTAGAATACTATTGAACGTTACTGATAAAAGGTCAACAAACACCCAACACACTGTAGAACCAGACCTTGAATTATCTCCAGCGAACTTACTGAGTCGTTACTTCCCGGAATTGAATGAAGATAATGAGTCTATGGTCGTACAACTCGACGCAACAGATAATGCCAACTTAGAGTACGATCAAGAAAGTGACAGTCAAACCGTGCATTCCAACTTCGAAGGGAACACCCAAATTGAAATACCAATTTCCGACGAACCTGTAAACTTTGGGAGAAATCAAATATTTTTGTTATTAGTAAAATACGAACCAAAGAAAGTAAAAATTATAAAACTATTCGGAACTTCAAAAATTCGTTTAATGGTCGAAATATCAGAAAATAACTTTAAAGAAGACATAGTTAACTTTGTAAAATCATATTTGGTACCCAAAATAAAATATAATCTATATTTTGAAGACGATTTTTACGAGAAATTTGCATCATGCGTAGCCAAAAATTTCAAACAAACTGAACTAAATTTGGTTAAGTGTAATAACAAACTCTTAGACCTAACTTCGGAAGAAGATACCTTAGAAACGATAAGTAATTATCATGTCAGCAAAACCAATCACCGAGGGATACAAGAAACATACGAACAAATTAAGCGAAGATATTATTGGCCTAATTTAAAATCACTAGTCCAAAATTTCATAAATCAGTGTGACATATGTCAAAGAACCAAATATGACAGAATCCCCTTACAATTAGAGATGAACTTGACGCCTACAGCTGCAAGGCCTTTCCAGATAATTCACATCGACACTATCTCTTTAGAAAAGAATGCGTTTATCAGCATTGTCGACAGTTTCACAAAGTATGCTCAAGCTTATCGCTTGGGAAGCTCTCAAGCTACAGAGATTGCAGACAAGTTATTAGATTACTTTGCGCAGTTCTGCTTACCAACAGTTATTATCTCAGACAATGGAACGGAGTTTAATAACAGGATTGTGAAGGAGATATTAGACCTGCATAAAATCAAAATTCATTTTATCAGTACACAAAACCCCCAATCAAACGGATTATGTGAAAGATTTCATTCCACCTTAATAGAACACATAAGGCTGTTAAACAATCAAATCGAATTCAAAAAAGACAGTATAATTAAGAAAGTCAAATATGCTATAATTGCCTATAACAATAGCATTCATTCAGTCACAAAATTAACGCCGTGCGAAGTCTTATTTGGACACATAAATTCAAACTCTTTATTAGATATAGATTTAGAAAAACAAATTGTAAATGACTACGTTTTAAACCATAAAGAAAAAACAAAAATACTTTACGAAAACATTAGGGATAGCAATCAAAGAATTAAAGAAAAAGTTTTAGAAAAAAGGAATGTAAACAAAGAACCACTTCCAGAAATACCATCTGAAGTTTATATAAAATCAGTTCAGAAGCAAAGCAAAACTAAAAACAGATATAGCAAGGAAGAAATAGCTTCGATAGATAAAGAAAGAAAAACTGGAAAAATAAAGCCTAGACATCATAACACAAAAGACAAAATACATTTGTCGAAAATTAAAAGGCCTAAGAAGATAAAAAATGTAATTAATGACCAAAATCCTTCTTGTTCATATTCAACACAATCAAATTAAAATCCCTACCATACCTTTGTCCACTAATTCTATGCAAGAAACTTTATTAAACTTTAAACAACATTGTTTCAATAATTGTATGTGTTACAAACTTTGTAATTTATTAAATGATATGTAACTAATTATGGTAATAAATATTGTTAATTATTTGAAATATGTTAATCACAAAAAAAATTGTAATTGAAGAAAATTAGAAACTATACTCTTAAAGAGATAACAAAACAAAAAAAAAAGAATTCTTATAAACTGACTAGAATCCCTTATCAAATCTATAGCAGGCAATTTGAATGTAAACGATGGTAAAAATTATGAAAAATTATATAAAACTTTTATTGTAATCAATGTAAATTTTGTAGAACAAAAATTAGATTCTGATAACAATTGTACATGTTATAAACATTTTGTATCTATCCTATGATAGAAAAGACTCATTATAAATTGTATTAATCAATTCCAAATACTTTTGCTCAGTTGAATTATAATGAACAGAAAATTAGACTGTAAAATGCCCATCATCAAACAATAACGCCTACAAACTACGAGGATACTGCGTTGGAAATCGCAGACAACCCATTTAACTGGATCTTGGAAATCAACCTTTGCCTGGTGACTTTCTCCAGTGAAGAGGACCTCAACCCATGCCGAAAATTGCCCTTTACGGAGGCCTATTCAGCAGCTTTATATACTTCACCCTCATCAAGAAGATGAAGAGGACCTCAACCGATGCCGAAACTTCGCCAACCCCCGAAGTTTTCTTTAGGGATGGAGGAGTTATATAAACATTTTATGTGAACATTTCATAATTAAATGCGTGCTAGGAAAATTCCTGCTTACGCAGCTTTAGTATTATATAGGTGTGAGAACAGAGCCCCGGCAGTGTGTAAGTCGCCTCTGTATCGCACAGACGTTTTCCACTCCGATTGAGTGCATATCAATTGTATTGTTTTATTAAGTAAAATTAATGTAACAGTTTTCTAAATTAATTGTTTATTAAATTCAAAGGTTTGTTAAAAATAAAAATCATTTTTAAAAACCTTTCTTGCTTAATATAAAACGTAACTTATATATATATATAATAAATATATATAATAATATATATATATAATAATATATATTTATTTATTTATTTATTTATAATTTTGCAACATTGATTTCTTGTATTTACTTATCACTACACAATAATGTACTTCAACTCACTTATTGCTCGAAAATTAAGACATAATTAGTCCTTGCATATATACCAGGTAGGATAGTTGTATAAGTACATTATAGTGTGTGATACTGTAGTACATTTATGTAGTATATTTAACACCGGCTAAGGCTTTTGTTAAAAATCTTAAATGTGTAGCGATATTTAGTCTAAGACGATTTCCATTCCATGTACTCTGCGAGTATATCAGCTTATATGTGTGCAGACAAGTATGTATATATATATATATATATATATATATATATATATATATATGTGTGTGTGTGTGTGTGTATATATATATATATATATATATATATATATGTGTGTGTATGTATATACATATTTACATAACAAAATTTGGAGACAAGAAGATGGTTTGGGGATAGTTTTACCTCTGTCATGTATCATGTCAGATAATATATTGATGAAAAAATAAGTAAAGTTAAAAAAATAGGACAACAATGGACTATGGTACAGATTTATAGATGATGGATTATATATTTCCACAAACATGCTGAAAATCTAAATCTAATAATTAACGACATATATAATATGAACAATAAAATACAGTTTACATATGAAATCGAAAAACATAATAAAATAAATTTTTTAGATATGACTATTTATAAGGAAAATAATAACTTAAATTTTGCAATTTACAGGAAACCTACTCAAAAAGATAAAATAATACCAAACAGCTCAAACCGTCTATATAATGAAAAAATGGGTGTTATATTTAGTTTATCTTATAGAAGGAATAAAATTCAGGTAAATCATATAAATAAGTTAAGATAAAATACCAAAACGCAAAAAAATGAATAATAAAAGAAAACAATCCATAAATAAAATAATAATATAATTAAAAAATTAGGTCATAATAAAAAAAAATAACTATACACCAAATCTTAAAGAAACAATTTGGTTGAAATTCATATTTACCGGATAAAAAATTAAATCGATTGTGCAATAATTTAAAGACACTAATATCAACCTAGCTTTTTACACACAAAATAAAACAAATAATGTAATTATTACAAATATTAAATTTAATAAATTGGATATGAGTAGTATTTATAGTATCAAATGTACAATGTGTCAAAAATACTATGTAGGACAAACTAAAGAGAAAAGAAAGATATAAAAAAAAATTAAATGCATACAAAAACCTAATATATGTATAAACCTAATTTAGCGACACACTGTATTGGAAATAATCACGATTTTCTGGGAATAATACCAAATTAATCAAGCCTGCACAAAAAGGATTAAAATTGACTATCATTGAAAATTAGAAATATATAAAAACTAAATTAAAAATACACTTATTAAAGAACAAGTACTAATAAAATCAAAACATAACCCTATTTTTAGTATATTCGGTGATATCTTAAAAATAAGAAAAATATCGTTAAAATAAAATAAACAGAAAGTATTGGTATTTGTATAATCAAGCAGATAAGATGAGCATTGGGTGTGACAAGATAAGTATTACTTGTAAGTGTGCGAATGCTGGTATTGCAAATCAGTGAAAATCTTCCCTTACTTAGATCAGGAAAAATGTATTAGGAAAAATAAAAAATTATATATTTGTTTTATGAAAATAATATATAACCATATAAATTTAAAAAAGTTTTTTAAAGAAAAAAATGTCATCCAGATATATATATATATATATATATATATATACACTCTGTTTCCAGAAATTATGTAGATTGAGATAGTAGAACACTTATAAAGTTATTTTCAAACTTGTTTTGTACTGTTGTGGAATGATCAACAATAACGTTTAAAATAAATAGAACTAAAATTGTTTTTTGAAACTTAACACTTCAATATAGACATAGATGTTTAGTTTAAAGTAAGAGAAGCTGTAGTTTACTGCATTTTTGTAAGAAATCCTTCAATCTAATTAGATTTTACTGACAGGCTTTAAATAAGATAGAGAACATTATTTATAAAACAAAACAGGTGTTTTAACCTACAATTTTTACATCATCTTGTTCAGTAATACACGCAAAAACAATAATGACACTAAAAGTTTTGTAAAGTAAAACTACTACAGAATGTTAAAAATATTGATTTTTAGTTTATGAAACAACCAGATTTACATTAAAATTGTTCAAATGATTATTTTAGTTACAAGACATATTTTTATGATATTACTTTTAATTATGTAAGAGTATATAGCATAAATTTTATGAATATTGTATATTTTGATGGGGTTGTGACAGTTTATTATTCGTAATTTAATCAAAAATGTTTGATTAATAAAAAATGTAATTTGTAGTGAAAACCATGGTTAACAATTTTGCTGGGAAATGGAAAACATATTGAGAAAATAAATGTAGTAAATAAAAAAAGAAAATTTATATTGAAATATACATACTTGTAATTATTATTAATTTTTTAATATAAATAAAATTGGAATTTATTATAGAAAGATGCAAGGTAGATATATTTCGTTAAAGTTATAAATTCAAATAAAACTATTCCACTGTTATACTTAATTATTTTACAGTAAAACCTAGAAATTATAAATGCAATATGTATTTTGAGTAAATTCCAATATTGTAAATATTAGTAGATAACGAAGATATGTTTATTCAAATTAAATAATTTTTTTTAATACTGTCGGGTATTTGTAAGAAAAAACCTTGTATATGACTGATCATTGAAATAATATGATTTCTTTGTTTCTATCAGACTAGATTTTTAACTTAAAATACAACGCCCGTTAACAGACATCCCAAACCAATAAACCTTCAATAGCCACAGCTAGCTCTCACTTAACCTTCTGGGACTTCGTTTCATTCAATATAGATATAGGTTCTCATAATTAACTTGAATTAGAAAGTAAAACCATTTTGTATCATATGACTTCTAATCACTTTAAGTGGTTATTTAATGTACAGTCTATGATGTAAATAACAACACTTTCTGGTATAAAGGGAAATATACGTCGGTAAACGTTAACCATTTAAAGATAATTGGTGACCTAAATGCAACCGTAATCAAAATGGGATGTCCTGAGGCACATACCACATGACATTAGAATATTATCTAACGTAGGAGAAAGACCTGTACTTAAGGAAAGTGCGATGTATATAGTTAACTTTAGCTAAATAGGTTAATGGTAACTGGAAAGAGAACAAATACACACTATTCTCTGCTTGGAGATGGACAAAGGTACATGTAACTAGCACCAACTTTAGAACTTCTAATCAAAGACGGAATGAGTAAAGTAAGGAAATAGAAATAAAGATAAAATCAAACGACTATCATTACGAATATTAAACCAATGTCTGTCTGTGATTAAAGGTAATGAGACATTACCTGAGACCGTGAGAGAAATGACGATTGCATTACTTACTATTTCTATTATAAGATGCTACTCCTAAGCGAGGTCCAGGTGGTTAGACCGCTTCAGTACTTTTTCTGTCCGTGGTAAACTTGAATGATGGCCGAGGTGGGGAGTTGCTAGAGATATTTCTCCACTGACTGAAGGATCCAAAACTTATAGCGATACGAGTGGATAGAACATACTAGCAAGTATAGTAGAACATATCTTCTAATGGTAAAAGTTAAAAACTACTAACGTCGAGTATGTTTGTAGTCATTCTTTTCTAAAATTAATATTGCTTCTTCAACTGGAACTGATGGGTATAGGTTTTCTATATCAAATAGAATCATTATACATTTTTCAAAAAACAGTAGTTGAAGTAAAGGAGAACGAAGATTTACATAAGGAGTTAGTTATGACACTTAGAATTATTTTACAGCAAAATCCGTTTATATTTGATAGTAAGCTCTATAAGCCTAAAGATGGATTGGGCATGAAAAACCTATAATCAGATATTTGGAGGGAGATTTGTATGCAACATATTTAAGAAAATTATTTAGCGAATATATTTGAAAAATACCTATGCATAAAATATCTAACATATTTAGACGATTCAGTAATGATAATCAAGAATATTGAAAGAAATATTGAGAAAATATTGAAGATGAAATTTTAGTAAATAATAATATACACAATATGACATTTACAATGGGAAAAGAAAGACAGAATTATAAAAGAACATTTTTGATCAAAAAACAATAAAGAAACCTAACCGATTTGAATTTTGAATTTTTCGAAAAAAATCATACATTAATAATATTATAAGTGTTTATTCTAACCACCCATTGGAGCATACATTGGCCGCTTTCCGACCTATGTTTAATAGGTTATACGGCTTACCTCTATCTAAACAGTAATACAAAAAAGCTAATGTAATTAGATGTAATTTATCAGATAGCTAAAAATATTAATTATAATGAAACACTTAAAAAAGATATTAAAAAAGAATATAAAATAAAAATAATAGAAAATAAGAAATCATAAGTGAAGAGTAAAGGTGGGCAAAGTTTTAAGTTACGGGTAAAGAAATATATAAGATACCTAGTTTTTTTAAGGAACACAAAGTGAGAATGCAATGAATAAATCAAACTCTCTTAAAACAAACTAAATTCAAATATAAACGATGATAATAAATATGATAAAAATGGAGTGTATGACATTAATGTCAATGTAACCCAATATACATAACACAAACTGGTAGAAAATTCAAAACTAGGTATAAGGAACACATAGGATCTTACAAATATGAGGGAGGCGCCGTGGTCTAATTTTGTGCCTAATTTGTCTTTTATTTCACCCTCAACATTAATCATAGTAACTGGTAAATAAGTCATAATGCATACCTTATTCAGTTATCATTTTTCTCTCTTCTTTACCGTTTGCGTAATTCATTTCTTAATAAAATATTTAAAGGATATTTTTTTATCGATTTTGATTTGAGTATGAAGGTTTATAGTGTCTCGGACGAACTATATCTTCCTACCTACAAGTTACTATACATATTATAAGGAGCTAGACAAATGTGTGAAGATCAAACCTGAAGATCTAGTCTTTATGTTAAATAATGCTGGAGGCACGCGTCTCTGGTAGGAAGATATATGGTGTCTCGGCTTCTTAGACACGAACTATATCTTCCTACCAACAAGTTACTATACATATTATAAGGAGCTAGACAAATGTGTGAAGATCTAAACTGAAAATCTAGTCTTTATGTTAAATGATGTATGAGGCATGCGTCTCTAGTAGGAAGGTTTATAGTGTCTCGGCTTCTTAGGCACGAACGTTATCTTCCTACCTAAAGGTTACTATACATACTATAAGGAGCTAGACAAATGTGTGAAGATCTAACCTGAAGATCTAGTCTTAATGTTAAATAATGCAGGAGGCATGCGTCAATAGTAGGAAGGTTTATAGTGTCTCACCTTCTTAGGCACTAATTATATCTTCCTACCTAAAGGTTACTATACATATTATAAGGAGCTAGACAAATGTGTGAAGATCTAACCTGAAAACCTAGTCTTTATGTTAAATAATGTATGAGGCATGCGTCTCTACTTTACCTGACTACGTACTGCCAAGAGACAACGCTATCTAGACATGAAACATTTCCCAACTCACCACATCATCACGTCCACCTTTAAATCCTCACGAACTCATGGAAGATTTGAGCTACTACCTTCCTTATTCCAGCAACTCAGACACAATTTATTTCCCTACCCATTTTTGTCGAACTCACATAGAGGCCTTCTCAAATTTCTTTTTCAGAAAGCTAAGGGTAGAGACAGTCTCAACCACCCGGATTTGTATAGTAACTCAAATTTGCAGCTTCTCCATACGACTTAAGAATCGTTATATGGAAGCCAGAAAAACATTAGTTACTGTAGACAATTGTATCAAAATAGATTATTTATAGAAAATAAATAACATTTTGCTTAGGTACTATTTTCAGATTTTAAAATGTTTTATTCAACTTGAAACAGTTTTACCCCAAATCTCATTCAAGCGGATGAATATTGAATGCGATTTAACACTGGCTGAAGGAGAGAATATAAATATATCTGTAAAAGTTTTGACAAATGCAAGTTAAACCTTTACACTGCCTAACTTTGCACATTTAGAAAGGCCCTAAAAGTTCGTTCGCTATAGAATAAGTAAGCAACTTCCTTAAATTTTGTGAGCAATGAATAAAAAGAGTTTTTCAAATTTACGTTCAACCATGTTTAACGCGTGCTAATAAAACTCAGGTATCCTTTCTTAAAACGACTTTTATGCATTTATTTAAACTCTCGTGGATGTTTTGAAGTTGCACACTTTTTTTGTTAACCGAAACATTTCATATATTAAAAAGTAAAACAATTAAATCAAACGTAAGCAGCATTGAATTCAATATGTATTCTTCAATCACCACCCTGCAGAGTAGCGTAAACTAGGCTAATAACATAAACAATAAAAAGACATTACCTATAAAAATATAATACTCTAAAATATGCACGGGCCCAGACCAACCTTTTCGTTTTACACAAGAGCTTTTGATTTTTTGTTTTGTATTTTCGCCCACGGGAAATCAATTGTCACCGGTCTTAACCTAGGGAAAATTAGGGATTCCGTTCTTGTGGCTCCTAGAGTTCTCATGTTATCCCTCTATTTTTCCCCCATCCAATCCCACACACACTCCCAACAAAGTGTGGAAAGTAGTTCTGAACAACCGTTCTAATGCTCCTCCACTGCCAAAAGACAACCCGAACAATATGGAAGTTGATATGTATGATTGAGTAGAACTAAAAATGTGTTTATTTTGTGTATATAAATTGTGTTTCTAATGCTCCTCCTGTGTCAACAAACATTCTGTATATAATACATAAATGTTTGTATTTTACGTCTCACCATCAATGCCCAGTTTTATCCGAGCGAAGTGTCGTTAGTGAGTTCAAGGTTTTTTTAATTAAATTGGTAAAAGTATGTAAGTTTATATTGTAGCTTGGCATAGGTTGCTAGTTGGGTTGATCTTGTTCCTTCGTCATACCCTAACAGATCAGTACGTGCGAACGGAAGTGGGTAGTAAGACTGTAGATTACATTTCTTCAGTTATGTTGAAAGATTATGATAATTCAAACTGTGTTAATAAAATATATTTAAGATTCTGTAACTGTATTTGAAAAAACGCATAAACAATTGTTGTAGCATTTTATTGCTTATAATAAAACTATAATACTAATATTTAGCATAGGCCTTAGTTTAGCACTAGATTAGCGAGTTGTTCTATCTTTAAGACACAATGGTGACAAGTTGCTCTTTTATTTATATTATTGTGGCTCTTGAGAGATGTGGTATCTGCATACCGTATTATTCATAGGTCATGGTGATGCTATTATAATTTAAATTCAAAATAATATTTTCTTTGGAATCTGTATATGTACTGTCGTCTAAAATAGAGGCACTACGAGTGGTTTGGATTAGGTACCGTTACTTCCAAACAAACTTCCTATTCAGCCTATAAGTGTATCTTATATATTAACAGCCGTTCGTCCAATCATCATAGTTTACTATTTATTACTTGTAACATCTTGCAAAATAGAATTTTTTACTTAAAGCACTGTTTCGTGTTAATGCTTGCAAAGTCTTTTCTCAAGTACTTGCGGTATTAGAGTTTAACATAATGAGTGAGAATGATTTGTAACGAAATATAACTTTAATATACCAGTGTACCTAAGGGTACGTAAAATATATACATGGTACTTTTATTTACACCTGTAGATATTTATGCTATTGCACAAACGTGCGAGAATTATACTCGATCTAGTTCTGCTATTTCTGTAAATTCCCAGAACTCACTTAGGAACTCACTTGCCCATTAGGTACACGGCCTTATTAATACACATGTAATAAAAATAAAATTATTTGGAAAGGTTTAGTTTATAACGTTTGTGTATAATATATTATTTAAAAAGTGATTATTTTAATATTATTTAATGTCTAATAACCTAAAAACGTTTCGTTGACTTGATAAAAAAACTGCAATAAAATATAATACTTTGGAAGGTACTATAGACGATGAAGTATAGGTGCAGTGAAAGAAATAGATGACCTATAAAACATACCAAACTTGATGCATAAAAGCATGTAAAAAAACACAAACAATACTCCATAATTAATTATGTTTACACTTGCAGAGATTATTGTTAAATAAAAGCGTTTGATTTGCGAGCCGGGTACAACTATTTCTATATAGCCGAAACGTTTCAATAACGAGTACGTTATCGTATATTAAATAACATCTCTCCGTTTAGTTAAACCTCTTTATATATGAAAACTGTCTTTTAGTTATGATACGAAATTCTTTTTGAAAGATCAATAACGAATTTGTTTACAAAACTGGAGAATTTAATGTGTTTTTTCTGGATGGTAAAAATATAAAGAATATTCTGTAAAACCTACTGTGAGTATAAACTCTCACAGTGTCCTGAACTCAAGTATTAGGCATGTAGCTATAATCAATTATCTTATTGAAAAAAAAATTACTTCATAGAATAAATGAAGCTATGCATTTTCAGTGAATATTCATGTCTGGAGTAAAGAAAGCAATATTATTGAAGAAGGTAAAACCCTTTGATAAATATACACTTGGCAAGTAGAAGCGTCTTGAGATTGGCAATATTTTATTATTTCGAAATACTGCTGTAAGAATTAGCTTTATTTTTATACCTCTGTTCCTTTTTTGTAACATTAAGTCAAAGAGGCTGCGATTTATTCTTTACGAAAAAAAAAACAAATGAAGCAACAGTAAATTTTTCAGTTGCTCTGTACTCTGAATTGACACCAAACGGAGGTACTTATTGTTAACAGGTAAGTTAACAGGTCTACAGGTAAGTGTGGATCCAGAGGAAAACAACAGCCAAGAGAAAGAGTCTGCGTGGGCTGAGTAGGTAGACCGTCGCTGTGTGTGTGTGTGTGTGTGTGTGTGTGTGTGTGTGTGTGTGTGTGTGTGTGTGTGTGTGTGTGTGTGTGTGTGTGTGTGTGTGTGTGTGTGTGTGTGTGTGTGTGTGTGTGTGTGTGTGTGTGTGTGTGTGTGTGTGTGGGTGGGTGGGTGGGTGTTTTGGGTGGGTGGGTGTGTGTATGTGTGTATACGTGAGTGTTTGTGTATATATGTGTGTGATAGAGTGAGAGATATCTTGGGGGAGTAAGGCAGGTATTTCATTTCCGTTAAAAAAATGTTTTAGAAAACTAATTGACATGGTGCACCAAAATGCATTATAGTTTGTTTTTCTATATATATATATATATATATATATATATATATATATATATATATATATATATATATATATATATATATATATATATATATATATATATATATATATATACCCTTTTTGTCATGGTATTTTGTCGTTAGCGTCTCTTGGACAGAAAACAGAGATCAATGCCGGTTATTTTATATTGTCCAGCAATATTAATTTAGCTATAAAATAAAATGATAGGTCGTGAATAGTAAAGTGTTCAAATCATATTTGATTATATATAAAGATGGATTTTCAAGTAATAAAAGAAATAACGTTTTTTAGGTTATACAATCCTCCAAGGTTTAGCTCAAACATTCCCAATTAGATTACCCTGACATATCACAAACCAATACAAATTCAATTCTATATACAGAAATAAAATAATGACCTAGGTATATGCAAATATTTACCCATTTGTTAATAAAGATATGCAAGTTTTAGAAATGAGAAAAGTTTTAAAAAGTAAAGATATATTAGACATAACGTTAAAATAATAATTTAGTGAAAACCCAAAACTATAATATGAAATCTATGCAATCGAACTGAAATATATTATTAATTAGAAATTAATGGTGGAAAAAAAATTAGGAACACTTCCAAAGTTTTTAGTAAACTGTATTTTAATAATTATTACAAAATATATTTCATGTTTATTAATAGGCTGAAGAAGCAGAATTAAAATGATTTTCAAGTTGTAAGCAAGTAATGAAAATCAAAATTTAACACTACATAATAATTCACGTTATCGACATAAAGTTTCAGAAATAAAATAAAGAAGAAATAAATGATGATTGGTATCTCTGTTAAAAATGAATATCCGGTACCCAAATAAATATTTTAAGTATATAAAAGAGAAATTTTGTTTTATAAAAGAATAAAAATAATTTATCGATAAAAATCGGTTTCCTAATTAAATTAAAGAACAAATGCAAAGTTTTCAAATCAGAGGTATTCAACAGTTTTAATTAAAAACTTACAATGCTATGAATAGCCATCTCAGGAAGAGATTTTAATTAATATTTTAAAAATATTTCAAGGAAGAAAGGCGTAATTATGCTAATTGAAAGGCATATAAGATTGGAATCTGGGATTTAAACTGTCAATGTATTGTTGTGCCCAGACGAGCTTTCCAATCCGTTAATACACCTAACGGAATAAACGTCCAAAAGAAACCTTTTCGAACAATACGAATCTTCTAAAAAAATAGGGTCATCTCAAAAAATAGTGTGAAGTAAAAATGGCAAAGTCTTCACACATTACCCGTGACATACTGCCAGACAGCATGTCTGCAAGTTACAGTACAGGAAAATGTATTGTTATAACATCTAACGTAAATGCTGGACCGTATGGTTTATTGTAAACAGATTTGGTCCACTAGATCAAGTTGTATGAAGATCAGGTGTGAAAAATGTCCAAAAACATATTATGTACGTGCTACTAGTAAGACAGTATGTGTTTCAATGAGAAGGCATGTTAAATATACTTATTGTTATTTAAAAATTATATCTCGAAGGTATTCTTCTTATTATTTTTTTGGTCCCTATAACGTACCTCGGCAATTATGTCTTTTTTTAGATTCAATGTGATTTATTGTATATTTATTTTTCAGTTCATTACATCAACCTCTTTAACCTCTGAATCTTCATTTATCAGTAAACAAGTTATCATCCTAAGTACTCTCATTCAATTATGAAGTTTTAATTTTAACAAATAGGTATTTTAGTAGAAATATTATTCAAACTTTTATTATATTAGTAGTATCATAATAATGCATAGTTCCGTAATAAATAGAAGGGATAAGTAAAAATATGTAGATGGGAACTAGAAATATTTTTGGGTTCAGAGGGCGGTTTTAAGTTTCAGTCATCTTAACTCACTTAATTACTGACAACATGATGCGAATATTAAATGAGAGATAAAAATGTTTGTCACGTTTTGTCCAAGTTGGTCCTCATTAGCTTTCTTTTAACATTACTTTAATTAACATTCTCAGAAAAATGTCGTAATTAAGGAATCCAATTATTTTAATTCTGTTAAGGAAAATTAGCTAGCCTAATATTGTAATCAGTTAAATCAACAAGGGACGCTTTCTAATTTTATCTATAACAGAGTTACACCTTAATTTTTGTAAAAGTAAAAACTTTTATAGAATCGTAACTAGATAACACGTTGAGTTGTAACCCTGGCACACTAGTTGTCAATCCCTAACCACACTGGTTTGTGAACTGTTTTATCTTACTACAATACCCTGTATTAAGAGTTTATTTGTTTATCCTTGTTCTTAAAGCAATCGTATTAAAGAACTAAGGCCGCGATGCATTGTTTTAGGCTTTTTCCTCTCAAGGTATCATATACATGAGATATGACGTCATATGAGTTTCATGCTATATTAGGTTTGACAACGGCAAAAGTAGCCACGATAGGTTTGTAAATTCGTCTAATGTAACGAGTGATATCATTCGTTGCTAGAGATATTGAACACCTTAAGGATAAATCGATCATTGCCTGAAAACAGTGGTAACATATGGAATATATTACTCATTACTCAAGGTTATACAACGAAGAATCACGAATGTGTGTATGTGTGTCTTATTTTCTCTGATTAAATAGATAGTATAAATAACACTATACGCTCTTTGTTAAAAATACTTTTTAAAAAGTAGTAAATAAAAATATGATATATATATATATATATATATATATACATATATATATATATATATATATATATATATATATATATATATACAAAATATAAGTTAGGGACTATATGTATTCTAATATTAATAAAATTCAAAAGTATAGTAAAAAGCATCCGTCTATATATATAAAATATATTTTCATGTTGAATAATCTATAACAACATAGGTTATTCAAACACAAGAATTTTTTAATAATTTATATATTGATTGTATTATTTATTCCTGATGATGTTGATACTGTTTATCAACAGTATTCAAAGTTTTGAATATAAACTGTTATACATATTCTTGTATTTGAATAACCTATGTTGTTTATATATATATATATATATATATATATATATATATATATATATATATATATTTATATATATATATATATATATATATATATATATATAAATATATATATATATATATATATATATATTTATATATATATATATATATATATATATATATATATATATATTTGTGATAACAACGATTTTTAACAACGTGTTCTTAGCACACAAACGCCAAACAATTTTAATAATTATCAAAAAATGTCAAACTTCAAATATAACTAAAGTAAACAAATGATAACATATCTTTTAAAATGGATAGTTTTAGGAGATCGATGAAGATGTTCTGATTGGAAGGGAAAATAATTAAGACATTGTGATGGTGAAACAAACTGTTCCTTAACTCTAGAACTGGTTTGAATTTTGAAAAATCAAATCATTATACCCAGGTATAAATGGTTATTAGGTTCAATAGAAAATTGGATAGCGATATCAAATGTAGTGCCTTAAAGTTACCTCTATTTTCGGTAATACTCCTGGAACAACACTGCAGGTTATATATTTTGTCAAACCCTTTATTAAATTCACAGGTTTAGGCGCTAACCTGTGATAATTACACCTTGCCTTTGTTTTTGATAAAGAGAGAATGTGTGACTACCTTACACGGTGAGTAATGAATTCACTTTGAAGCCTTGAAACAAAAGACCTCGAGTTAATTTTGAAAAGGGGGGAGATTGCGTTAGATTAATCTGTTCTGTGATAATATAATATTGCAATAACCTAAAGGTGAAATTACTCTAAATTATTTGAAATTAATAAACAGTGATTTACTTAATAATTCTCTGGGAAATCTCAACACAACAATTGTATACCATGATTTGATTAGACAGCCTAACTTTGGCGTTTTGAAGCAGCCCACCATTGTTCGGTCTCCATCCGTTGAGACATACTTAAGATCAGACGAGTTTATTTCGATCTACTTTTTTATTATCAGCAAATTATAAACTCAACTTACGAATAAGGATAGTAACTAAATGACAGTGAACTCCAATAATTTATGTTCTCCTACATTAAATTGCTTAATCCTCATCGTTAGCATGTCGTGTTGCCATTCTCATGTTACCTATCTTGTCTAACTACTTTAGTTAAAATCATAACTATTTGACTTGAAACAAACATATAATTTGCAGAACACTGACTGTATTTCTTACATCATCTACACAGATTTTTCCGTTTTTGTATTTTCGTTAATCCTTTAAAACATATTTTATAAAACGCTGTTCAAATTAAGTGCAAAATTATAATGTGGTACTTGCACAAAGTGGAAATATAATGGTCTCTGACTGTCGTAAAATGACCGAGACGCATGAAAATATCTGTACCGACAGTATGCGTACAACATGATAGATATGTGTGTAAGTTTCCTTTTTACAGAATTCGTTAATTGGTTTATGGCCCAATGTGGTTAATTTAAACATTTCTGAGTAAACATCTGCTTGTTTCTGTAGTACAGATGACCCTAGTCACAACCCGCAACCAGTGCTGCACAGATTTGTCAGCTAAGCCGTTTATATTTTGGGGGTTTCATAGTGTATTTATTTAAAAATTCAATACTATAAATCGTTTTATGTTTAAATGACGTGACTTCACTCACTCTGCGATGGCTAATATAGGCTAGTTATAAACAGAGTTGCTGAATCCAGCTTCAATTGCTTTATTTGCAATATGGAGTAAATAACTAGTTTCACTAGATGTAAACTGATTTCTCTGGTGTTTTAGAAAACAACCATTTTTGTACCTATAAAACCTTCTAGACTACGTTATCAACAAAATTTCCGCGTTTTAGAAGTGCTGCGTACTATATTCCTTGAATACAGATCGCATGACTCACTTATAGTATATCTATGCTGGCAATTCCAAAGGATAAACCTATCAACAGACCGATGTTAAACAGCTGATTTGCACAAAACTTGTATTGCCAGATTCTTTATTAAAATTTACAAGAATCAAGCTACGAAAGGAGTCTTATAGAGTCGTCGAGTAGCCGTCGTTTAGTGGAGATCCCCGAGAATAGGTCATGATGAGTGAGGAACGCCCCGCGGCCTGCCATCTTCCTAAGGGAACCAAAGAGGTAACGTAGATATAATGACGACTCGCAACAGGTAAACGATTGAAATAATATTTCTATTGTATTTATTTAGTATAAAAACTTATTTGAGCGCTCCGTCCACGGCCCAAAGTGGACTATATGTGGGGATTAATGGTTCTAAATTCTATTTCAATATTAATATTATTAATTTCATTTTTTTATTAAATCCTCCGACGGCGGTGCGCGTCTCAAATATAAAGGATTTGTTCTTTAATAAATGTCGTTTCTAAATGGTATGTGTCTAAATGGTGGTATTATGTGTCTATCTTAAAAACACTGTCTGAGAAAACCCTTACTATTTTAAAACATAAATGTTTAAATATAATAAACAATTTATATATTTACAGACATGCTAAATTGTTTAAGAAAATTTTGGTATTTCTATAGTAATTTTAATTATATAAGACGGAGAGTATAAAATCAATTTATATGATTGATTTAATAATAAAACCAATAAGCGTGAACAGAATTATGGTTAAAGGCTCTTTTCTGCGTTAACATGACTGTCGCCGGAACAAAAGAAAGTTTTCCGGCCAAGCGGTTACAGAGAAAAGCCATAAAAGCACTGGTTCGAAAAATTCGTGCAGGTTTCACCAAAGAGGCTTTTCTCAAGGAGACGACAAAACACACAAGTGAGATTAAATCTCACTTTTACAGTCGGAAAGCTTTTACTTGCTTTGTCAATTCTAAAGCCCTCAACACTGAATTCGTCCTTACACATTGGTACATTTATCGTAATGAGAACGTGTTTTTCTATAAGTAACAACCTCTTCTTCCCTCTCTCTTTCTCCCTCTCCCCCCTCTCTCTCTCACTCTCTCTCTCTCTCTCTCTTTGTTTCCTTTCACTAGATTTATACATGTTTAAGGTACATACAATGAGAGAGTATTATGACTTGTAAATAGGTACATTGGGAACTAAGAAGGGTTATTAAGATGGCAAATGTAGAAATAAATGGTTAGATAATTTTTTTTTTTTTTTTATTGATTTTGAAGTTGGTAACAAAATATGTTGACATTTATAACTATTTCTTTTGTGTATATAATTTACAACTCTTTTTCCACATCATTTTACTCATACATTGGTGTTCTTCTCTGCATTTAGGTTATCCTTTCATTTTGATTTTTTAAAAAATTTTTTCCCACTTTTATTCACCTTGGAGGTATACACAGTTATCACCTCTCTTAGGTTATATATTATTATATAGCTCCCTCTACATTCTTTTGAGTATGATTCCCGTTTATTAAATTTACTATTTTTAGTAATATATTCACGACCAAAACGCTTCCTTCTATGTATGAAATCAAGTTTGTTTTATTTTTGTCTGAATAAATGATATAAATACTAAACTTTTCTGAGCCCCGTCTAATAACACTATACGGTTGCTACAAATATTTTACTTTTTTATCACTTCTAATGAGCTTCATTTCACAATTATTAAGGTCTAACATATATTTTCTCCTTATAATAACAAATTTGTGTCTCATTTAGAAAATTGTATAGAAATTTACAACTATTACATTAACCATTTATGGCTAAAAGGATTGTAATACCTTACAATAGACTAAAACTCACTTATTGAATTTAATACAATACTTTGAACAGAAACAATGACTTTGAATGCTATTGTAAATCATAACATGTGAAGTGTCCATTGTGCTCTAGCGTGTACTTTGTATGCCTCAATTCATTCACCTACCTTTTAGAAGATTTCATTTAATGGATATAACTGTTAGTTTTTTTCATTACTTGATAATATTATTTTCTTTGCATATAAATACATCGTATCTAACTTCAACAAAGCTATATAATGATTTTACTCCCTAATTAATTAAACAGCAATCTTATAATATTTTTAAAACATAGAACAGAACTTTTTGTGGAAAATCAAGCCTAATACTAGGTCATGTCGTGATATCGAACACATTTAACTTGTTATATTTACCGAGATTATATTTTGCATTCCTTGGCAATAAATATAGTAACTTTCGTACATATTAATGCAGGATAAGAGTGGAAATACAATAAAGGGAATACAAATAACAATAATAAAATAAGTTTTCATAATAAAATAAAACTATTAAAGTATAAAACACGAAAACTTCACATATTATAAAATATAATTTACACATACACACACACAAACATATATATATATATATATATATATATATATATATATAAAGAACTAAGTCAAAATACAAACACAAGAATTATAATTCTTGTATTTGTATTTTGACTTAGTTCTTTATTAATTCACAAGAATACATATTGCGATATATATATATATATATATATATATATATATATATATATATATATATATATATATATGATGAATAGTTACTATCTGGAGTACATCCGCTCATTCTGCAGTCCATAAATTCTCAGTTCCGACGTTCAGCATTGACGAGGTGAGCCCAACAACAGTAGAAGAGCGAGTGAAGAGCGCAGATAACTCGGCTCCTATATATAGAGGAATGAAGGGTCAATACACACATGTTTATATATGTTTGTGTGTGTGTATGTGTAAATTATATTTAATAATATATATATTATTACTTGTAAATACTTTTTTCCACCTCTAAGTGCAATAATTTTACCTTGTGTAATCACACAAGGTAAAATTATTGCACTTAGTGGAGGAAAACATTATTTACAAGTAATAATAATAACTTCATAAAGTCAGTGCAACGGAAAAATAATGGACAACATGAAATATTACGATATATATGTATATATATATATATATATATATATATATATATATATATATATATATATATATAATATATATATATATATATATATATATATATATACTCACATATATACATACATTCAAAAGAACATACACACGTCTAATTTTTTCCAAAGGTAAGAAACTGGTAAGGGATAGAATTTATTGTAAACGTGAGGGAGGCATTCTGTAGACGTTAACAATAATTCCCTGCTGAAAAACATTTTTTTCAAATTAGTCAAAGCATCGGAGTTTCAGCAAATGTTTATTCGATACAATGATATTTCCTGCTGTAAAATGCCCCCCATATATTTTAACATTCGTTAAATTAATTACCACTACCATAGCTTTACTTCGTAACTTTACTATCAGAGCTTCATGAACCTTTATTTTCCAGTTCATAGATTTTCATCAATTATTCATAGATTTGTGAATTTCAAAAGTTTTTTTTTTTATTTTAAGATTTAATTGATAATAGGTTATATCGTTTATACCTGTGATTAAAAAAAAATATATGTATCGAAAGTAAGAGAGTATAAGAAAATAACGTATAACAATAACACATCACGACAAAAAATCACAAAAAAGAGCTTCTTCAGTCCGTAAACTCATATACAAAGACGCCTCTAACATTCTAACACAGGCAAACCTATACAATATAAAGACACTCCAGAACAAACAAACGTGGCAGATGTATACAAGATCACATGTAACGACTACCCTAGCTTCTACATAGGTCACATAAAAAGGAAAGTCACTACACGATAAAAATAACACATAAGAGACATAAAAATGCATAACAAAACTTAATTTTACTTCTATATAGGTCAAACAAGGAGAAAAATCACCACACAATAATAATAACACATAAAAGACTTTATAAACGCGTATTCTGTATGGTACAAAATACAATACATACATGCACCAACATCGGCTCAAATCTGAAAGTTCTTCAGCTTACCAAAACATCAATAGAATAAACACAACGAAAACCATCCCCAACATATCCTAAACGACAAAACACACTCACAATCAACTACTCCATGAACAATGGCACTCCAAAGAACGCCAAATCCCCACAGACTCACAATAATACTACACACCTGAGCTACAGCCTTGTCTGTGACTCAAATCATTGAACAATGCAGAGATTTAGTGCGAAACATGACCGCTAAAACATATCAGTAAGTAGTTTTTTTTCAAGTCATATCAATAAAAATAAGAAGATAAAGGACTATTATTTTGCATATTTACAAAGTTAAAGTATAGATCAATGGATGATCCACGTTAATACAGAATATTATTTACAAACATTAGCTATGCGGGAATAGATCTTTCTGGATGATATGTGAACGGTGTTTAAAAAACTATAACGTAACTCCTTAAATAATGAGATGTTTCATCCCACATGCTGAACATTGACTGTGTGTGTAGAACTGGAACAACTTCAGCTCCAAGGTGAGTTTGTTGAAGGGCAAGTATTTGTAGGAGTATGGATTGCAGAGTCAGCCTAATGGTACAGTCAGCCTTGATACTTGGAATGGATTATCTCTCCAAGTGTAAAGCTTTGATTGGAGATATAGACAGTAGCAGTGTATATATGTAGGGGTTGTGACGGATGCTTCAGCACCTTGACTTAAGCTTTGTGTACTTCGACTACGTATGATGTAAATTTGCGGATTTAACATACACATTGGCAACGTATAATTATTACTGTAGAGTCCTATAATTATTGACTGTATAGAAATGCACGTTTAGAAGCGTCGGCTATTTATACATGTAACTTAAAGGCGTAATCTACACGCAGAGTAAATATTTTAATTTAGGGGTTTAGGCTTTACGAATTCTGTGTGTATATGAGTATATGTGTTACATCTAAAAGCTGTGGGTTGTGTAAATTGATTTAATTTTTTCAATTAGTAAAACTACTTTATCAAATATAATTATAACATATTTATAAAGACTGTGTATTCTCGTCTTATAACGACTTTAATTACATCACTGTTTTCAGAGTGGGGCGTAATGAACGATAATTTTATCCAAACACATACAAGAATGTACACGTGTCAAACAGCTCGTTTATATTTAATGGGAATTCTTGTTGACAGAGAGAAGAGAGAGCACTTTGTCAGCGTGTGTGTTTAGGTTTCGGGAGGCAAACAATAAAGCCGATCCATTTGCAATGTTCGACTCCTCATACTCCATGGGAATATATTCATGCCCTAGGATTTATTAAAACTTGCATTTCATTAACAACAAAACAATTTACTTTACAGTAAATAATTATTTTTAAAATAAATTCTAACTCGGTATACTGTTAGCACTACACTAAGACGTATTCCTAATAGCAACGAGAAGACATAATCCAAAAGCCTTGTTCTGTGGTGGCCACGATGACCCTACTCTCTACGTGTCCCTTGAGTTACGAGTTCCAAACGTTTTACTTCATTCTGAACCTAGTCGTAAACTGTTTAACGTTACCTCACATGCATAAACATTCGCAGCAAAATACTGATCGGAGTGCATAGCTTAGGTTACAAATCACCCTTCTCTCAAAGTTGAAACTCCGTTAAAATACTCTTTTTAAATGAATATATTTGATTCAATTTATCTAATAATGAGTATAGTTTAGTCCCTACTTACGCACCCTAATATATTTATTAGCAACGTTTTATTCCATTTGATACAAGTGAAATTGTTTAAATATTTCGTATCATAACGTTTTTAGTATGCTGTGATCATTTCAAACTACGCAAGTACGAAACTTATTGTATTATGTCAGATTCTTGTGTATTGCATTACGTCTTGTATTGCATTGCATAGAATTCATTGAGGAAGAAATGTGTTTTGTTTTTATTTTTGTCGGTCTGAATCGTCTAGTTCTGCTGTCCTTTTGATTATGAAGCCTAGTGTATTTTATCTTTTTGACTCTATGTAATGTTTTTACTACGATAAGGTTTACTACTATATATATATATATGTGTGTGTGTGTGTGTGTGTGTGTGTGTGTGTGTGTGTGTGTGTGTGTGTGTGTGTGTGTGTGTGTGTGTGTGTGTGTGTGTGTCTGTGTGTGTTGTTAGTGCCTAAGCATCCACGCGAATACACCTAAGCTTGTGAATCAAATTCTTCCCCCTTACCAAGTGCATCATATAGACAATTCACGTGGTGCTCCGCTAGCATTACCTTTTTTTCATCTATCCTCTCTTATTTCTGTTTTTAATAGATAGAATTACGGGACAAAACCTTATTATACCCTATTAGTGTAGAAACTTTCCAAACACTTTAACTTTAGAGTCGGGTTTTTGTTTTTTTTTTGTTTCTTTTGTATTCTTTTACCGTCAAATTTCCACCACCATCAAATGCCCATCTTTTACTTTCCTTTCTGTCCCTCTCTGTTTTCTCCTCTGACATGTGAACTATTTTGTTCAACTTGATTAATCGAAATTTGACCCCTTCTTGTTTTTATTATATTGTTGACTGCCATCTTGTTCATACTAAACGCATCATCTTGTCATCTGGTCAAAAAATTATAAATGATTATTATTTCTACTTTAGACATTATCTCGTACAGAGGTAATGCCAAGACGCTATATCCCTATGTCCCTGCTCAGGGGAATTTATATTCCTACCTTAATCCTCTGTGAGTTTTAACTCTTTCCTAGTAAACTTCCTAGATAATTATGTTTCTAATTATGTAATTCGTATAATTTATCGGCGTGAAACTCATGTCTAACTTTCTTCAAGAGAATACTTGGGTATTTATCTGTAATTATCCAAACGTCAATATTATAACGTAAAACCATTATAACTGGAGATCCAGACGGTCGTCAAATTCTTTGTTTATTTATCAAGCCGAGCAATATATTAACAGACATTACATATGTTACAACATTAATATATCTGAAAGGCAACCGTTGAGGATAAATTTAGTTACAGAAAAATACAGTTGCTAAGATATTATAGCTTGTTGACAGGAAGTGGCCTCTATTTTTCTATACGTTATTACATCGCGGCACGGAACAAGGTGCTTGTTTTTTCACTTTACACCTACACTGTTTACCTCTTATACTAACAAACCTGATATTTTTTAAAGAAATATAATATAGCCTAACTAGGTATCATAACATTACTTTACAGCTATACCGTACAGCTACATATAATAATATGTTATGTAGTATTACGTAGTATTCTTTTTTTAAAAAGTTCTGAAATTTGTGAAGTTTCGTGTGTGCTATGAAGCTTATTAGCCTGTGCACTATCAGGATATTGACAAACTTAACCCGCTTGTCGCCAGTTTAAGTCACTTTGTATCTTTCCTTCGCTTTGACTGTATACCTGTATTTACTGAAACACTGTTTTATTCTTATTTTAATCTAATCTTTTTTGCTCCAGGAGAGGTGTATTTCAAATCACCCACCTATTTCAAGTAAATTCTATATAAAGGTTTAATCTAACCCCAAGGCATTCAAACTGAGCGCTAAATTAAGAGTATTACTGTCAAACACATTGCCGGTACCAAAGCGTCGCCATGGAGACAAGCAAAGTGACAACGTGTAAAGGATTGGAAGATCAATGCTCTGAGAAATGTCTTCAAAAGGTTGAAGTTTAATTGTGTTTCATTTGTACCACTATTACAAAAGTAGATGAATTAAATTATTCTAAATTTTAAAATACATAATTTTGAAATCTCCAAATATATATTCCACTGTTCCTTTCATTTTGTTATCACTTAGGATACTTTACGTCTTACCCACGATTTATCAGTAATTTACTTCAAATATTTGTCCGATTGTACTTTTTACATATATTCACTGATTTTAATTTTCATTTAGAGTATTTAATCAATATTAAGTTTTATTGTAATGCAGCATTTTTTAATTCTTATCTTTTACTCTTTTATTTTAAAATTTAATTCCCTTGTTTCTAATCTTTTACCTTTTCATTATTTTACTATAGAATTATTTGACATTTTAATGTATTATTTTTACTTTATTATTTTAAGTTTCATAGATCTATTACTTTGTTGAAAGTCATTCCTTTTGTAGTAATAGAAACTCAAAATTAATTATGAATTCCTTCATCGGACCATAATGATAGTCAGCATCTTATTTCACAAGGCCTTTCGTCTTCTTTGTTTTTAGAGGCAAAACGACACTTTTGACAACAAAACATATGTTTCTTCAAGACGTTAAGATTATACAAATTCGATATGCACACATTAACTAGAATCAAAAAGATATACATATATATATAAATATATATATATATATATATATATATATATATGTGTGTGTGTGTGTGTGTGTGTGTGTGGTGAAATTAAATAATTTTCATAAACAAGAACATACGAGTAATACTTCCCTTTATTGTTGATTGAAGCTTTTCGCTAATTTACATTATTAGCATTTTCAAAATTTATAAATCACTGTCCAGTTATGTGACTAGAGTAGACTGAGTCTTAGAAATTATGTTAGACTTTGAGAATGCTGGTACTGTACACCAGCGAAAAGCTTCAGCAAATATGTAAATGTTGAATAAAATACATCTTGATTATAAAAACTTTGAAGTTATTAAATAATTATAATAAATCAAGTAAAAATAATCATCTTTATTATAATATATATATATATATATATATATATATATATATATATATATATATATATATATATATATAACCTAGAATTTAATAATAAATGTATGAGCATCATTAGTATTAATGTAATGAGAAACTCCTTGAGTTTTAAATAAAATTAATATAACTGCATATTTAACGTTTTATATTTACCATTTCGTGACTCACATGTAATTGTTTATAACTGACACTGTAAATTTTTTTTCTTAATGACGTAGGTTCAATAACGACTTCAAAAAGACACCAAATTAGTTGTAGAAACATTACCCTAGCGAATACTTATTTCTGAATCGTGATTTCGAATACCGTTTGTTTAATTGTTTACTACTTGTTTAAATTTATTTCCTATCGTTTCTATAAACTATATATGTACTAATAAGTAAGGCCATTGTTAAATCGCTCGTCAATTCAATATTAATAATTCGTTTAGTCAATAAGTTGGGTGAACAATATATTTAATTAGATCTTTGAAATTAACGCGATGAGCAATACCTCAAATAAAACCAATAGAGTAATAAGTACATAATTCACTAGTTATAAAACAAAATACAATGTACTTCATAATAATTTCAGTTTGTGCAACTGGTCTATAACAGTTTTATAAATTGTTTTCAGATGTGTTTCTTAACCATATTGACCCTACATAAGAATATTTTGCAACTCGACTACCGCTTTAAAATGAAATAAAATTAATAAAATTCAATTAATGAAACAAAAAGTAGTTTGTGTTCCACACGTTTGCCAGCAGGTCAGAGCTTATTTGTGTCTCGTTCTTTTACCTCCCCCTCAATCGATATAATCACCTTGCTAAAATATGGTTACAACAGACATTGATTTATTTACCATGTGACCGATACGGCTTGTAGCAAACATTTGAGCTTGTTATGTTCGGAATAATTACAGAGAGATAGAAGTAATAAATAATGTCACTTGGTATTGTATCGCAGTGGTTAATTCAGATCCCACCACATTCTATGTTGTCCTCAATAACATGTCACTCATTAAGTTTGAAAAAAATAACTTATATAAATTAATAAACCACCGATAATGTATTGAGTTTCAAATTGTCATTGTAATTGATTTTCACAGTCTTCATCTGGAGCAAGTTCGCTTTCATGACAACCTGTTCGCAAAGATTTATATTACTTCTTTAGGTTTTGCTGTTACTCTTATTTAATACTTGTTAGATTTAAGTTTATACTTCGTCGACGTAAAGGACTATACAGAGTTCTAAGTTGAGTTTTAATGATTCACGTGTTCAAACAATAACACGATTCTTCAAGTCGGATTTTCATTTCTCTATTAGAGGCTTCTCTGCATGTTTTTCTTATTATCTTAAGTTGAATTTCTATCTGTTCAACGTTTTTCACTTTTGTAGGTTAGGCTTTGCTAATTTTTTTAATTAGGACACGAATTAGTAGTAATAACACATCGTTCTCACTTTATGGCACAACGAACACTCAAACTACAAACTGTAAAACGACAAAAAAATCAGTCAGTGCCCCTCATGTAGGAATAAATGAAGTTCCTACAGCAATAAAATATCTTCGTCTTTCATTAGAACAAAGTAATTGTCTGTCAATATGCCAGAAAGGAGAGTCTACTTCCAGATGTATACCAAAAATCCCTGTTCTCAAGTTTTCACCCGCTGTAAGTGTTTCGGCATAACCTACAGGAGCCACTAAATAAATATTCAAATTTATGAATAATTCGTTAGCGTTTAAATTAATAGCCAAAACACCACTAAACACTTTCTATATATTATTTCAGGTTAGACTCACTATATACTCCTTAATTTTAGCTATATATTCTTATTAATTGTAAGGCTCTAATTGGTACCTGTTATATACAATAACCATTAATTGAAATAATGGAAGTATTAGATAATTTATAGTCACTTCAAAATATTAGGAGCAACTTAGATGGAAGAGTTTTTTTCTTGTTAAAATGATTGCTATTAACAAAGTTTATTGAAAGCAAACTTTATTAAAATGGAACATATACCATGGTTCGTGGGTTATGAAACGAATGAACATTGGCGTTTGATGTAATGAAAGCGTATTCGCTTATGAACGTGAAAAATTATCTCAACGCCACGCTTATAATTTATGTATATTTATGAATAACGCACTGAGGTACAATGTTTCCTGCGAATCCTCCTCAGATACTTATGACGTAATTTCCATTAATAATATTATATGTCAATAAGTTGTCCATTAATTTACTGAAATTATAAGTAAAGTTGAATATTTAATATTTTTGGTTTATAGTAATTTAGAAATTAATAAATTTTATTATATACTTATCAATCGTCTCAGCTGACTGATATCTCAGCAAGCTTAGCACACCACCAAGTTATTTTTTATTTTGCTGCTGAAGCGTTAAAACCAAAAGTGTCTACAAAATCGAAGTTTTAAGTAAACAACATCTAAATAAACTATAACTGCATATTATCTGAGCTCTTCAGATTTACCTTAAATTTCGAAATCTTGTTGCTGTTCATGACGGTTGTTAATTCTTATTACACTTTTGCTGTTACTTGCGACCAACTTTTTGTTAACTAAAAGTTGTTAAATTGTTAACTTACACTTGGAGGAAACGTTTTCGTCTTACGACTTCTTCAGTCTCGTATTTTTGCCGCTAGGAATGCTGCAGTTGCGCTTCCTCGGTACCCTTATTCTGAAAGTTAGAAGTGATGTGATCGAAGAGTATGTGTGATCTGTGTCGTGTTTGTTCATTTAAGATGTCAATTACATGTGTGGTGCTATGTCTATATATTTCATACTGTTCTAGTGTGTTTCATTTATGGCGTTTGTTGCATGTGTGGAGGATGCTTATGTTATTTTCCGTACTGTTGCATGAGTGTTTAGTGTCCATGAGGTGATTTGCGATGGTGGGTTCAATAGTAGTGTGCTCTTTATATCTTTCGGCAAAAGATCTGACTGTTTGTCCAATATAGAACTTATTGCAGTTGTTGCATTTTAGTCCTATTATCTCTTCGATCACATCACTTCTAACTTTCAAAATAACGGTACCGAGGTACCGAGGAAGCGCAACTGCAGCATCCTAGCGGCAAAAATACGAGGCTGAAGAAATCGTAGGACGAAAACGTTTCCTCCAAGTATAAGTTAACAATTTAATAACTTTTAGTTAACAAAAGGTCTGGTCGCAAGTAATAGCAAAAGTGTAATACCTTAAATTATTTGATAATATATGATTTTATGTAACACCTGTTTTTATACTGCTCTATTTTATGTAAAATGTTTCATTCTTTTACCACAAATAGTTTTGTTAAATAATTTATTGTTCACTGTTATTTAAAATTTCATTATTTAACATGTTCATTGAATTATAAATTAAAAATTTGAATTTCAATAGATGTCACTATATTTGATTTTTTAAACTGATAATGAATTTTTTAAATTTTATTTCAATTTTTAAATGTACGCTTTTAGGGCTGCCATACATTTTACTAACCAACGTCAATTAAATCTATAATTTTTTTTGTATTCAGTATGTTTTTCAACAATATCTATATTTACAAATAAATAACTATACACTAAATCACGTTCATTATCATAAGCGTTTCGATTCCTCTCTTTATCATCAGTGATACTACTACACAATTATAACTCCGTGTATTGTAATTGATTTATGACTTAGCTCACTAGCCAGCTCAAATATCATACAATATCGACATGTTTTCTTATAACTACTTCAATAAGTATATTATTAACTTCATTCGATAACAATTTTTTTCAACAACATTCTGCAATCACGTTCTCATTTCTGTCGGCCAGTCCTACCACTCCCGCATACATTTTTGTTAACGACCGAGTGTTTTAACAAAGGTAACCTGTAAGATTTTAATTGAAGCAGATCCCTTTTGGGAAAACCATTGTCAGTCCTCTCTCCCCCTCCCCATATGGATCCATACACCTCGCCTTTCTCACATTTAAACCGATTACTGCGACCAGGTGAGTTTCCTCTAAAAGGGAAAGTATTTTACCTTTATCTTAAATAAGTTTAAAGTTTTAGCAAATGGATAATGTTTTAAACAATTTATAGCTTATATTAAGGTTTTCTTATTCCAAGTTATTTCTTTTAAGTTTGTGATGTTATAAATAAAACCTTTTAAAACATATGTTTACTCTTAGAAAAGGCTTATTTATCTTTGCCTTAGCTAGTGTGATAAGACCGTAAACACGACTTCAAAAGAAATGATAACACTTAATAAACACTATTGATAACACTAACAAAATATGCACTTTCATGACAAAAAAAAATTATAATTAAAGTTTATCCATACCTTTCCATATTCCAGTATTATTAGCATAAAACTAAAACCTAACTTTAAAAGGTAAAAATACCAAGAGCATTGTTATTAGTTAACTTATGTGTTGCAGCTATTGCATCTATAATAAAGGCTTAGACTATGGCTTACCTTTGCATTGGTTCGCAGGAATGCTTAGTGAGTAGGTTACCATTCTCCTTTTATTGCACACATTGTGTTAAGCCTTTCTTGGCTCAAACTGAGAGGCTTGTGACTTTTACAGTAAGACTTGAAATTATTTATTATAAAAAGATCCAAAAAAACTAGTATTGCAATTATTATATTGTATTGTATATATTAATAAAATGAATTTATATATATATATATATATATATATATATATATATATATATATATATATATATTAGAACCCATTGCTTCCTTTGTTTTCTGCTCAGACTTGGTAAAGAACCAAGTAAACGCCAAGACCAGTTCACCATAGATTTATTACTGACAATAGGAAGGACGTAAATTCTAGACTCGAAATATATATTGCACGTAAAATTGCATAAAACATAAATACTCACTGACATAAAATAAGTCTATTTCTTTTATGTAAAAATAATAATTTAAAGTTTCCCTTGTTATTCTTGTAAGTCTTTATTCTGATTTTCTAAATAAATATCATACTCAACATCTTTGTGTCCAATTGTATGCATTAAAATTAAATAGCTTCCGATGTCACGGAAAGACAAAAAAAATTATAATTAAAGTTAATCCATACCTTTCCACTTTCCAGTAATATTAGCATAAAACTAAAGCTTAACTTTGCGAGGTAAAAATACCAAGAGCATTGTTATTAGTTAACTTATGTGTTGCAGCTGTTGCATCTATAATAAAATCTTAGACTATGGCTTACCTTTGCATTGGTTAGCACGAATACTTAGTGAGTAGGTTACCATTCTCCTTTTATTGCACACATTGTGTTAAGCCTTTCTCGGCTCAAACTTGGAGTGTAGCTTGAGGCTTTTACAATAAAACTTGAATTTATTTCATGTAAAAAGATCAAAAAACTAGTAATGCAATTAATATATTAAATACAATATATATTAATATATTTTATTGTGTATATATATTGTGTATTTATTAATTTATATATAATAATAAAATGAATATATATATTAGAACCCATTTATCTGTACTAAATACTTTTTGTTATTTATCTGGAGCGCTTCCAATAAGTTGTGGGAGAGCTTCCAATAAGTTGTGGGAGCGCTTCCAATAAGTTGTGGGAGAGCTTCCAATAAGTTGTGGGAGAGCTTCCTTTGTTTTCTGCCCAGAATTGGTAAAGAACCAAGTAAATGCCAAGACCAGTTCCCCGCAGATTTATTACTGACAATAGGAAAGACGTAAATTCTAGACTCGAAATATATATTGCAAATAAAATTGCATAAAACATAAATATTCACTGAAATAAAATAAGTCCATTTCTTTTATGCAAAAATAATAATTTAAAGTTTCCCTTGTTATTTCTTGTAAGTCTTTAATCTGATTTTCTAAATAAATATCATACTTAACATGTTTGTATCTAATTGTATGCATTTGAAATTAAATAGCTTCCGGAAAGAAAAAACCCACTCCCAGACACGAGAAACTATTTCTGGTTGCTTTCTGATTGCAACTAAGAACAAAACATTTACTTCCTATCGTGATATCCGAATGTTGTAAGTGAACATTCTGAATCTTCCCTAGATTAACTAAAATTTATCTACATATTTAAGCCTATATAAATATGTAGTATTAACTTTACCTTTACAATCTATCTACAGGGCAAAAACAAGATTTGTTGTAAAGCCGTAAAACACTTTTAAAGCTGTAATAATTTTAAAACTCCGCCGAGTCAGGCTCAACTGTGATATTAAGTTTCCTCGTGGAGTTATTCAAAGAATTTCATTACAGAAAAAGTTATTCATGATAAGCCTCTGCAGCGCATCCTTGTAATCATTAATAGCTCTAGCGTGGTCTTGTGTTAGGTACTCATTCTGAGCGCAAACCTGAATTTCACATTTTATAGTAAACCAAGAAGCTTCCAGGAAGCTGACTAGAGTGAATAAAAGCTCTAGCCCTGACGTTGTTAGAACTGCTCTATGTGCATGTATGTTGCTAAACTACTCATTAAGACGAAAATCGTAACAACTCACCGTAACAGTACAGCTTTTGTCGATAAATAACCAAGAATATATAGGTAAATTTACTTAAAAAATTTACAACAAAAAATGATTAATCGTCTCATATGCTTTCCAATGGCAAAACCAAATTCATCTCTATATACTATATAGATAACCCTATACAAATTCTGAGGTCATCTAGTTATGTAGTAAAGACTTTCAGTAGTTATACTTGCGTAGGTAATGCTGATAACTTGTGGTTTATTTGTGTGAGAAAACATTATTGATTCTTATATGGTATTCTTTATTCTTGTTTATTTATCTATTTATTCATTATGCTTATTCATCTATTACCTTTATTCATAAACCAGGGTCATATTTTGGTATTTATTTTTAAGCAATATACTCAATCTAAAGAATAAAAAGAACTAGAATATACTAGTATTATGAAAATAAAAACTAATAACTTTGAAAACATATACTTCTATTACTATATTTATACTCAGAAAACGAAATACATGACTTATTTCCCAATGTTTACAAATTTACTAGTGTTTATATTATTGAGATATATTTATATATATAGCCAATTTTTTCAGTATAGTCATTATAAAAACCACAGAAATTCAAATGTCCAATTGATTTCTACATTTAGAAATCAATTAACCAGTGAGCTTGTTGTAAACGGTCACGTAACTTCCTTGCCACATTGAGCTTTATAGGATTAAAAGAAATCTCGCTTTTTCGGTCACTTGTGTGCAATTCAACCGCATAACAATACGTACAGTTATTCTAATCTACTGTCGTGTTTAAAATTTCTCATATCTCGAGCTTTAACTAAACATTTATATTTAAATTAAATCCGGGTGCGTTAAGAAACTTATTTTTGCGAGGAATAACATCTTTTGCCTATTCAACTTTTCACAGGACTGCCTAGTTGCAGTGACATTTTAAAATACTTGACTCACTAAAACAAGTCACTGATGATATAACCAAAAATTATCTTCACACGTTGAAGTTAGTATTTACAAAATCAGACTGTTGTTACAAAGTTTCCTAACTTACCGTAGGGAATGTAATGTTTCGCATTTTTCTAGTTTCCTACAATCTCCGCCTTAAGTGTATTATACTGTATTTTCCGTGCTCAGATGGAACATGGAGTATTAAGTGTCATCTGCTTTGATGTTAATACTGTCGCGTTGAGTTGAAATATTATGTATGCAAACGCTATATGCAACTAACTACAGATTACCCCACGCTAGCATCATTACAGAATAATGGAAAATGTTGCTATACAAACTTGCAATACATTCTTGCTACATGTTTGTAATAACTGTCTGACTACAACTGTAACTTATATAGACCTATAATAACAAATGTTTAAAGTTTATTCAATGACACAGTACCGTCAGAATCACTAATAAAAACTCACAAGCATTTTACATGCTAGTAAAGCTACTTATATTACAACATATTTAATATCACAATTTGAAAAAAAACTAATAAAATATTAAAAATCACTTGTATACCTTTCAGTTATTTATTACTTAGAAAAGCTGTATTATATATTTAAAATTCATATAAAATTTCCGTTATGATTATTTCAGTAACTTTTGCTGTGCATTCGTTAAAGAAACTATTTTCAATAAAAACATTATTCAACTTAATACATATTAAAATATATCAAACTCATATTACCTAACAAATTTACGGTTCAACTTAATTCCAAGTGTCAATATATAGTTCATTGTTGTACAACAAATAATGTTTGTGTCAATCAATACTTCTTCCTCTGCTTATAATTAAACTAATTACTTTATAATAAATATGTAGCTTCACATAAATTGTAACACAAAATGCAACATCAAACAGAGTATGAGATGATTTTAAAGAGAGACTGTATGAGAGTGCTTCGCTTGATGCAATATAACAACTTGCTCAAGGACCGTGCAGAGGTAAGGATGTATAATATTTATTATTATTATCATTATTAATATATAATAAATAGACATGTATTTCTTTAGATAAATCTTTAAGAACAATTACTTTGTAACTATTCATGCTCTAAGCTTTCTTCTAACATACATTGTCAACATTATCAAGGAATTGTTATCATATTGGAGGACAAAACACCCGCTCGAGAAAAAATAGCCTTGTTAATAATGACAGTATTGTTTTCCAGAATGTTGACAGCAATGCATTTAGATATGTGTTTCCGTTTAAATAGATGTTAATATTATTAAACAAGAAAATTTTCACATTTTATTTATAACTAGATATTTAACATTGAAATGATATTACTATGTTCTTACTTAGTAATGTTTTCATCATCATTATAATTATTAATATTAACAGTAGTAGTATGAGTCACTTTATTAAATCTCACTATTTGTCTGATAAAATTAATCAGTATAATACATACGAGAAGGCTTTTGCTAATTTTTACGCGGCTTTTTATAATTAAAAAGGAAAGTAATTCGTTCTGACAGAATTTTTCAGTTTTCTTAAATATTTAATTATTTTAGTAGCATTTTTTTTAAAATTATTTTAAATAAAATATATAATTTAATAGTTCATAATAGTAACAACGAATATGTACGAGAACACTTTAATAAATATCTGCCAACGTTTAGTTATAATTTTACTCATAATATTTTTGTAAACTTTTGATAATTTGAAATAATTTGGTAATTAAAACTATATTCAATTATATTATGTCCTACATCTCAATCTAAGTGATATGTTAAACAACTGGTGAGCAATAAACAGCTGAATGAGATCTTATACCAAATATAAATAAATATAATTTTACTTGCGCTTCCTAATGACAACTCTAAAACCAATGACAAGATATTCCTTAGTCCCTACTAAGCGAGATAGAAGAAAGGCCAATGTAAAACACAGAAAGGATCTGTCTCATTGAAAGTCGAGTTGATATTGCTCTATTGGTTTGCGCTCTGAGTCCCTGGGGCGTCAAGTGAGTCTTGGAGTAACACCCACCACAAAAGAATTATAAGGTTTCTTTTATTTCTTTTATCTGCTAAAACATTTCTTTAAATAAGTCAGTTTTCAAACAAATTCCAAATAATTTCGAATAGATTAATATTATCACTTTAAAATAGTATTCATAATCCATGAAATGACGGTAAATTCGAGACCTATTTATAAATATGAGTGCAATGTCCTAAAAAAGCTTCATTATTGGTAACTGCCTTCAATGATATTTAATAAATAAAACTTATTTGAAACAGAAAATGTTGTATAAATGGCTTATAGCTTTAAGAAGGTAGCTGTAACAGAATGTGTAGTTCCTAATGTACTTTCAAAAAAAAACCATTGAGATTAAAAAAAATTCTTTTTTTAATTTTTTTACCTTATATAAAACTCGCGGATTTTAGAACTAAAATTCCAACGTTTAGAAATAGTGGTGCAACACATTACATTCCAGTTATCTCTACATTAAAGTACGTGCTTTATCTGAACATGACATACTCAGAAGAATTGCATCGATTCGATAGCAAATAAAGCCAAGATTCAACGAAAATTGTACACGAGTGTCTCGCAACATTGTACTCACACACTTCGCAAAATTGAATGTTGACCTAAAGTAAAGAAACAGATTATCCAGGTTTCTGTTCACACGTTTAGATGGGAAGCTCTCTATCTTGTGTAACACGGCCTTTTCCCTAGTGAACAATATATATATCCTGAAAGCACAGCTGGGAGAGGGATTTTTCAACAGCGTTACATTACCAACTGCCAGCTAATGATAAATTAAACAAAATTTATTGAAAGCGACTGAAAACGTCTTTTACCTTCTATTTAATAATTTCAAATAATATTTATTTCAACATTCTAGGCGTGTGTTATTAAAACTTACACTTAAAATACTCCACGTAAAATTTTTTTTTAATATTCGCCTAATTAACATCTAATATTTAAATACTAAATAAAAATAATAATTTAAAAGAAACATTTTTTCTATTCGCCGGAACGTTGCGTTTTAATTAAAAAACTAACTGCATTCATATTATTAAAAAAATATTTTAAACGAAATATAGTGTGACTCAATCAAATAATATTTGACTTAAGGAGGAATTAACAACAAAACTCATCCACATTTTCTTTTTTTAGAGAATTTAGAACTTCATATACGGTATACGTTCTTCTTTTCAAACGAACAATCAAGGGCAATTTTTATAATAATGTTGGTTATTGATTGTACTTCAGGAGTTATCTATATTTAAAGTGAAGGTGTAATAACTAGTTCATAAATTTTGGCGAATATCTTACAATTATAGAACTCTTATTTAAATATTTTAAATTGCACAGAATTTATAACATAATAATGTAGTGTATACAAATTTTATCTATTGTTTGTACTTCAGGAGTTATGTATATATAAAGTGTAAGATGTAATAACTAGTTCATCGATATGGTGAATATTTAAGAATAATAGAATTCTTATTTAAACATTTTATATTACAAAGAAATTATAATAGATTAATGTAGTGTATACAGATTTTATCTATTGTTTGTACTTCAGGAGTTATGTATATATAAAGTGTAAGGTGTAATAACTAGTTCATCGATATGGTGAATATTTAAGAATAATAGAATTCTTATTTAAACATTTTATATTACAAAGAAATTATAATAGATTAATTTAGTGTATACAGATTTTATCTATTGTTTGTACTTCGGGAGCTATGCATGTTTAAAGAGTAAGATGGATTGGGTACTATAATTTTTTTAATATCTCAATGCCCCCCTCTTCGAAGAAAATGGGCTTTCTCAATTGCATTATATTTTGTTGACACCCTTTTCTAGTAATTCATTTTCGTGATATTAAATTTATTAGATATATATATATATATATATATATATATATATATATATATATATATATATATATATAATAATTTATAAATTTTTCATACCAGACAAGTAAAAAAATGTCCATCCATCACCCTAGATTTATTTCACTGTTTTTACTGATGACAGCATCACATCAAAGAAGAGGGTTATATTTACAAGCGAACGCATTGTCCCCTCAATACAGATTGCAACAAGCAGTGTTCCATTCTTCAATTTCCTAATAAACGAGAAGGGACCTGCAGCCCAGGCAGTAATGACTTTATTAATAAGGATAAGAGGGACGTTATAAAGATATTTTCCGAATTTACTTGAATACTTCGGTGATGGCATACAGAAACACATAACATACATCGGTACACCAATAAACGGGCATATCCATAGAAAATTATTTCCAACCCCCAGAACGCTGAAACGTATAGTTTTCTTCCTTAGTTCGGCTGGGTGTGAATCAAACGATATATTTTATTTAAATCGTTTATTGTATTTTAATAGAAAGAAAGTTGATGCAATTCGTTAAATGATAGAAAACAGAAACAATTATAACGATTTATAAAATTCCCATTATAAAGTAATATAACATGATAATTTGTAATTTAGAGGAAAATATGGATGGGAATACAACCATGCGGAAACAGTTGGAAGGTTAATTAGAAATAACATATTAGAAATATTTATTGTTATTTTGCTTACTGAGTTTTACAATATTACAAAGACAAACGCGGCACTTTGTATTTACAATACACAAAGAAATACTTAAATTTATTGCAAAGCTAGAATTTATTTGAGCGTAAAACGAAGTTTCTTTAGTTGAAAAGAGATCCATTGCTGCTAATAAACAGTGAATCCTAAAGAGGTGAAAGCAAAGCTTCTGGTAAAAACACATAATTGTGCCGATATTTATTCACTACTATGTTGTATTTAATTGAATAGTTTTTTGAAATGAATTTATATATTTTATTTAAATCGTTTATTGTATTTCAATAGAAAGAAAATTAATGCAATTCATTAAAGAAATATTTTTAAACAGAAACCATAAATATTATTTATTAAATTATGATTAGAAAGTAAGGTAACATTAATGTGTGAGTTAGGTTGTAAGAATATCGATTGAAAGAATATCGGTCTGAATGCACTTGGCAGGCAGAGTATAAATATTGAAATTAGCCCTTCATGGGGCGGTTATATACTAAATGTATTGTGTTTAGTTACAAATATCATGGTTTGCGATTGGTTGACAATTTATAGGCCCATTTGCACAAGGTATTCCAGGCCCTAATGGGCGAGACAATCTAGGCTCCCGTGGATGCGACACTTTAAGGCTACGTACGTTCGGCAATTCAGGCTGGATCTAGTGCGTCTAGCTATGTTCACAAGTGTACAGTCAGCCAACAAGTGTCTCAGTTACGTACGACAGCCTAGGATCACCTGGACTCGACACTCTAAGGTTAGGTACTTACGGAATTTTAGAAACGTCAAGTGCAACTATCAAGACCACCGTGTTCGCGATAACCTAGGTCACGAACGAACAATATAAGATAGCACGGGTGCAACATTACTCTAAAGGTGCGACATTTAAGCCAACTTGAGCGACATTTACCATGTCACTATTACAATTGTCACTATTTAGGCAAGTTTGCTACAATCTCACTCAGCATTGTGTAACTATATAGCCCAGCATCCATGAGTTAATCTCGTCACGTATATATATATATATATATATATATATATATATATATATATATATATATATATATATATATATAACACAAGTTATGTACTAGTGGGTGCGACGATTGTGACCTACTAAATAGCAAGCGTGGGTGCTAAAGTAACTAAACGTAAGGACGACATTCTAAATTCGCTTGTCTTTACACATCTAGGATGACGTGGATAAGATAGTTTAAGATTCTGTGGTTGCAACATTGAAGACAACATTTAGTGCTGGATTTTTAGATGGTGTACCCCTATATCCTTCGTAGTTTTAACATTACAATCCAGCAGGGATAACACAATCAATGCCCACAAGAATGGGATATTTTTAGAGTGGTTTCACATTCTTATTATTGATGGAAGTCTTTTTTAAAATGGAGCATATAATATACTTTAAATTTATAGCGCATTGATTGTTGCATTGTAAATAACTTATTTTATATAGATACTCTAAGGATGTAATTCCAACAAAATTGTTAAAATACAACCCTTAATTGCACATCTAGTAACGTGATAGGCTTATAAAACCCCTTACGTGTTTGTTCAATATCTCAAAGTTTGATTCAAAGCACATTGCATGACCCAACATTGTCTTCGCGACTGAATGAAATCCCTTATTAAATACGTGATGAGCATATGCTATCTATACTCGGCTTTAATGCTCAAGGGCTGTTTGGGCGGTTTTTTTGTTAGCGATAATGTGTTTTACTTAGTTCATGTTTATCTCCAACTAAACAAAAACCATACTTTCCGGCAAATATTCTTATTTGCCGATTTTTTAACATTTTTTTTCAATAAATATCGGGTTTATTTTGGTCGACATTTAGAGTTACTTGTGTTAACATTAAGATTTATTTTTGTATACTTCTAGGTTTCCATTTCATAAAGTTCACGTTTACTTTTGTAGACTTTTAGATTTACTTTTGTTAACGTTCATGTTTAGTTTAGTCATGTTACATTTCGGATTATTATCAATTTCCAGGTTTACTTCTGACAACGTTCAGGTTTGTTTCTGTCAACTTCTATGTTTGCCATAGTTGATGTTAGGGTAATCTTTTGTAAATTTCCAATTAATGTCTGTATATATTCACGTGATTTGTTTTCCAGGTTTACTTCTGTCCAGGTACATAGTTATCAAACTTTATTACCTTCAATAATCTACGAAAAGTAACCTGTAAAAGAAAATCATCAAACCAACAATTTCAGCACCTCCTATAACGTTTCTATAAAAAGGTGTAGAATGCGTTGAAGCTAAGCTTCTAATTTACATTCCTTTAAGATTTTATGCTTCTGTTAGCCGAAGAATAGACTAATTGAGCGAGTATATTGAAATACAATTTGTTCATAACTTGAAAATTAGACAAATTTCTGTGAGAAATGATGATTCAACTCTGAAACAGTAAAAAAACTCTTAGGTACTAAATTCTGAGAAGGTAAGTTTGCTGAAACCATTAGAAATCTATATGACCTCCGAAGATAAATATAGAGGGCTAAAATCATATTTAGGTATAAATAGTACCCCTATAAAACTGATGAAAAGTAAGAGTTCTAAACGTCACTTAAAGTTATTTAATAGAAAACAAGTCCGTGTGAGAAACTGAAGAAAGATGAATCTCAAAAGAGAATTTTATAAAAGGAATCGCGAAGGTATTTCAACTTAGTAACGGTTCATGTAAGCTATTTATCCCATATCGTTGAAAAACTAATTATACTAAATAAACACCATCAAGGAACAGATAATGATTTGTTGATGCAAAATCAAAGATCTTTGGTTTCATTTTCCCCTTGAATTACTATATCTGAAATTTATATCGGTTCATTAAAGAAATCTCTAATGAAAAAGAATTTTCTCGACTTGAGTGGTGTAACTAATTACTGTAGATTTTTCGGATATTTCAAATAAATTATACAATACCAAGAACAACTCGCAGTTATGTAAAATAATACGAATGATAGGGTGGCGTAGGTTTTAGAGAACTAAAACCAACTGTGTAAAAAAACTATTGTTAACTAATCCATCCTAATGAATGCTGATTAATCGCATTAATTATTTGCCACTAACAAAAAGATAACATTATTAAAATTAATAACTTGGAGCATGATATAAAATATCTTTGCAACAAGAGAAATGGCTTCGCTAAATTTAAGTATTAAATTATTTATAAATATTTTAATATACAAGACAAAATATTTCATTAGGAATAATATGTAGCCTAATCGAAAATTTCAGTTTTCCATTACATATTTTGAAAATTACTACGTTTTCTCAATAATTTCAAAAGATTTTTTAATAAAATATCGTTTAGGTGTACCCTTGGTGCATATTTCAACGGTTTAATATTAAAAATTGTGCATATAAATGAGGCCATACAAAAAATGTTAGGAAATGCTGGCATAAAATATCTATATATTTGTTGCTTTTCCAAAGAAAATGTCTGCGTTTGATACTTTCCAGTTGTTATTTTTGTTTATAGGGTTTATTTAGGGATTTCAACCTGTAGAAAAAAACCATAACTATATGATTAGGTTCTACATTAGTAATATTCAATTGTTCTTGGATTAACTTTCATTTTTAAATTTCTATTTATTGAAGCTTGTTATTTGTTCCATTGAAAACACTAACAAAATGTTTTCTTGTTGGACATATGATTTTATTTTTATTCAGAATAAAATTCCTTTCCTTTGAAACAGCTTTTGACGGTTTCGGAATTTGTTATTTGTAGGGCCTAGGAACATTTTAATGTTAATTCATATTTGCTCACTGAGTTGTATAATAGGCTACTTCAAAGTCCAATGCAGCACTTTGTATTTACAATACACAAAGAAATACTTTCATTTGTTGCAAAGCTAAAAATTATTTGAGCGTTAAATGTAGTTTCTCTAGATGAAAAGCAATCTATTGCTGTTAAAACGGTGACTACGAAAGAGTTAAAAGCTAACTTCCTGGTAAAAACGTAAAATGATGCCGAGACATTTAGTCACTACTATCTTATATTTAATTGAATAGGTTCTAGAAATGAATTTATAAATTTTATTTAAATCTTTTCTTGTATTTTAATAGAAATAAAATTAATGCAATTCATTAAAGGGTAGAAAACAGACACAATTATAATTATCAATAAAATTCTGATAATAAAGAAAGATAACATGCTAATTTATAATTTAGGGAAGAATATCCATGGTAATATAACCGTATGGAAACAGTTGGCAGGTATAGTTTGAAGATTGAGAATAGCTTATTACGTGTTTGTTATATACAAAACGTACTCTGCGTAGAATGGTCCGTGAGTGGGCGACAATTTAGACCCATGTGTGCAAGGTAATCCAGGCCCTCGTCGGCTAGATAATCTAGGCTCACCTGTATGTGACCAATTAAGGCTACGTACCTATGACAATTTTGGCTTGACTGAGTGCTTCTATCTAGATCTCTGTTCATACCTAGATCACCCGGTCTCAGATACGTACGAAAACCTAGACTAACATGATGTTCAGGATATACATATGTGGCTAGCTACGTATAGTTTGCTTTGATATATTTATTATAAGTTGACAACTTGTAATATATTATTGTATTATTGTTGACAACTACATATTTATTTTGAAGGGTTGTAAATTTCCTAATACGGAAACAATTACCTACCTAAACGGATAATTTTAGAGTAATTTTACAGTGTCATTATTGACCCAAAAATGTTTTCAAATGGAGGGTATTATATAATACTTTAAATTTGGAGCGAATTGCTGTTTGCATTGTAACTATATTGTAACATATAACGTATCTTAGATAAACAATTCTAACGTTGCAATTTTAACGTAGGGTTTAACGCTCTGAACAATACTTTTATGAACGTTTCTTTGTTTCTCTCAACAATGTATTAAGGCCCGTGTCACTATTTTGCCTTTGTTTATTTTTTCATACTCTGTACGGCATTTCTTATTAGAAATCGCCTTTAAATATTTGTACGTTTGTATCCCATTGATTTTCCATAATTTGTAATTTTTTGGACATATTTGTAATCTTTAAACCTAATTGATTGTAGTCTGAAAATTTCTACGTTTACATAATGCCTAAAACAGATCATATGCATTTAGGAAATATGTTTTCCGAGTAGCCTGCTAGTTATTTTTTACATTTCGATCATAAGATTGTCAAAGATATAAACGATGCGGGAAAAATCCAATATTTATTTCTCAAGATGTTATTTGGAAAGACAGCATAGTATGAGAATACTATATATTTAATAGCTGAAAGTGGATTTACCGGGAGCGCCATGGTGTTTTACGAGCAGGCGTGAGCCAACCCCAGGAATTCTATAAAAGACAGGGAAAAAAACTTTAAGTACGAGTTATGAACGATCCTTTTCATCACAATAAAAAATAAAATAATAGCATATCCAGGATACTTTATTAATACAATTGAAGGAAACAGATATAACTCTTTGAATTACTTCTATTACTTCACACTGTCCCTATATATATATATATATATATATATATATATATATATATATATATATATATATATATATATATATATATATATATATATATATATGTATATATATGATTTCCCCAGGCGACTGATTATACCCGGCAGGGGTTGTGGTAGAACAGCTGTTTTTATACATAGGTTGTGTTACTTTATTTATAACAATTGCAATAACTTTTTTTTTACTTACTTAAAAATTGATTTTTAAAAATGTGTGTTTATATTACTTATTAACTATAAATTTACAACGAATAGAGGTTATATTTTCCACATTTAAACCTTAGTCTGTTTATTGGCAGTTTAATTATTATTAAAGCTTTATGTCTATATTACAGCTTTCATTGTTAATTATATTTATTCCTTTTATGAGTAGTTTATTCTGTAGGATCTGAAATGTTTGCTACAGCTGAGCTTTCTTGACTCATGACATCGATTTTGTTAATGATTATGCTTCTAACTAAATAAGATCAGCTGATTCCAAACGCCAAACTCTTCAAACTGTAGTGAAAAAAGCATTTGAACGCAAATATGCACACAACGTGAGGAATTATTATATTTCTCTAGGTTTCTACTTGACAAGAACCATTTTCGTTACTTATAATGAGTACAGAAATCGACGGTTTCCAAAATACAGAGGTGAAAAATATTTTACAATTCGGCGACATAACGATTTTTGCGGTTTTGTTACATAAGCCCCAATCTATCGTTCCAAATAGCTATTGCTTGGTAAAGCTAATAAACCTGTGGCGAATTCAGCCGCGGACAGGATTAAATACTCTCTGAAGTTTATATTTAATAAATACAAATTTCAAGTAAAAAACCACAAATCACATTTTGTAGAACAATTAAAAAGATCAAACGATAAAAAAAATATATTTTTCCATCTAAAATTGTGTACTGCTACTATATTAAATAACAAGATAGGTACTATTTTATTAATTATACAAGCCGTTTTTTACCTAAATATTATTATCTTGAAAATCAGGAACATTTTTCTTCAGGATAAACCATCCACCCCTGCATTAAATTAGTGCTTCTATATGTGGGATGAACTGAATACTAATCGCCTTTCCGCAATCACGTTACACGGGCTTCCTGCTTTTTAATATGATGGTATTAAAGGATGGAATGAAGGGTTTTGTTTGGTACAGAGTGGGCGATAAGGATTTAGCGGTAAATTATGGCTCAATGTTTTAGCCAAATATCTGCAACAGGATTAAAAACTGATGCCCTATATACATTTCAACTGTGTACGTGATAAAGTCAGATATGCTGGTGCTTTTGCATATGCTGACTATATTAGAATCAACGGATCTGTCCAACACACCGAAAATCCTGCCAACACAAATGAAACAATGTTCCTCTTCTCCCCCCCCCCTCTTATAATCGGTTTACTGTCTGCGCTTGAAAGCAGACATGCATCTGCTGCATGCACTGAGTCTAATTCACGTCCGCCAAACGTAACTATGTGTAATAAATGATTAAATATAAGCTCAGGACACTAAGTATAGATCAAATACACAGTATTAGAATAATTGAGGCAATGTTATGGTAGGAAATAAAAATATACAGTTTATTGAGGGAGATATAGTAAGAGTTGACGTAAAAATTACTCGGAGCCAAAAGACTTGTAGATATTAATGCATTATGGAAAACATTGCTACGAGTGATAAAGATCTAGATGTTTACAAATGAATCTAAAACAATGAGCAAGCATGGAAAAGAATAAAAAGCTATAGGACTTGTAAAATTCTTTCCTACAAATAATGACAAAACTGTATGCAACACTTGTTTCCGCCAAAGGAAAACTATCGTTGGTAGAAGCTTCTAAAATTGGGACAAACTATATGAACTGTCCAGTATTTTTAAGATATCCATTAAACTCTCACAGCTTTATGCAACACTTGTTTCCGCCAAAGGAAAACTGTCGTTGCTAGAAGCTTCTAATATTGGGACAAACTATATGAACTGTCCAATATTTTTAAGATATCCATTAGACTCTCACAGATTTATGCAACACTTGTTTCCGCCAAAGGAAAATTGTCGTTGCTAGAAATTTCTAATATTAGGACAAACTATATGAACTGTCCAGGATTTTTAAGATATCCATTAAACTCTCTCAGCTTTATGCAACACTTGTTTCCGCCAAAGGAAAACTGTCGTAGCTAGAAGCTTCTAATATTGAGACAAACTATATGAACTGTCCAGTTTTTTTAAGATATCCATTAGACTCTCACAGATTTATGCAACACTTGTTTCCGCCAAAGGAAAAGTGTCGTTGCTAGAAACTTCTAATACTGGGACGAACTCTATGAACTGTCCAGTATTTTTAAGATATCCATTATACTCTCACAGATTTATGCAACACTTGTTTCTGTGAAATTAAAACTGTCGTTGCTAGATGCTTCTAATATTGCGACCAACTATATGAACTGTCCAGTATTTTTAAGATATCCATTAGACTCTCACCGGTTTATGCAACACTTGCTTCCGCCAAAGGAAAACTGTCGTTGCTAGAACCTTCTAATATTGGGACAAATATATGAACTGTCCAGTATTTTTAAGATATCCATTTGACTCTCACAGATTTATGCAACACTTGTTTCCGCCAAAGGAAAACTGTCGTTGCTAGAAACTTCTAATACTGGGACAAACTCTATGAACTGTCCAGTATTTTTAAGATATCCATTATACTCTCACAGATTTATGCAACACTTGTTTCTGCCAAAGGAAAACTGTCGTTGCTAGAAGCTTCTAATATTGGGACAAACTATATGAACTGTCCAGTATTTTTAAGATATCCATTAGACTCTCACAGCTTTATGCAACACTTGTTTCCGCCAAAGGAAAACTGTGGTAGCTAGAAGCTTCTAATATTGGTACAAACTATATGAACTGTCCAGTATTTTTAAGATATCCATTAGACTCTCACAGCTTTATGCAACACTTGCTTCCGCCAAAGGAAAACTGTCGTTGCTAGAACCTTCTAATATTATTACAAATTATATGAACTGTCCAGTATTTTTAAGATATCCATTCGACTCTCACAGATTTATGTAACACATGTTTCCGCCAAAGGAAAACTGTCGTTGCTAGAAGCTTCTAATATTGGGACAAACTATATGAACTGTCTAGTATTTTTAAGATATCCATTAGACTCTCACAGATGTATGCAACACTTGTTTCCGCCAAAGGAAAACTGTCGTTGCTAGAAACTTCTAATATTGGGACAAACTATATGAACTGTTCAGTATTTTAAGATATCCATTAGACTCTCACAGATGTATGCAACACTTGTTTCCGCCAAAGGAAAACTGTCGTTGCTAGAAACTTCTAATATTGGGACAAACTATATGAACTGTTCAGTATTTTAAGATATCCATTAGCCTCTTACAATTTCAAGCAACACTTGTTTATGCCAAAACACCAAACCCTCGTTACCAGGAAATTGGAATACTGGGAGAACCAAGATGAAGCGTACAGTATACAATATATCTGTTAGCTTTTCTCAACTATATATAAAACTCGGCTCAGCTAAATCTTTCTCTCTCTCTCTCTCTCTCTCTCTCTCTCTCTCTCTCTCTCTCTCTCTCTCTCTCTCTCTCTCCCTACCTCCTTCTCTAGGAATGTAATATATAACCGTTATTTATTTTTATTTTCCTTAAACAATAATTGAAACTTTAAATAACCGTTTTAAGACTATTTCGCGATAATAGTCTGTTACACGTTCTGATTAACCAGTAATTTTAATGAGCTAGTAATACAAACATAATAATCGTTTATTGGTATAAAAAGTTATTATCAAAGTTTGTTCAATATTTCAAATTTAAATTCAATATTGTTTAGGTTAATGACAGAACACAGACCAAAACTGTGATGTCACTCACATGAACTGGTCTCTATTCTGTTATTACCTTAAACAACATTGAATAGTTATTAACAGACATTAAATACAGTCAAACAATTTAAATTCTTGTGCTTGAAAACAATAATATACAAGCAAACCGTTGTACTCATTTCATGCTTACAGTAAAGTATTAATTTAGCCATTTAACAATATATTTTTATTGAAGCATTTTTATGTTTATATACTATCGTAAAATACTTAAAACTAATTTTATATAAAGTTAGAGTAAATTAAAAATAGTATAATTTATCATGCATCTACTTTTATAAAATGGGAAATAATATAAGTTATAAGGCTCAGACAAGATGCATTTACACTTAATACTCTATGAATTTTGGAAGAGTTGTAGAAACGTCGAGCAAAGTTACTACTGTAAAGGTTTACCTGATACAACCCACGTGATAAAAAATACCCCCGGGACGTACTTAGTGCTGGCTTTTTTAGGTATATTATTTGCTTCAATTTGTCATATCAGTGCTATCATGTTACGTTTTTTAACGGGAAACAAAAATCATTGCATTGCCTTGGAAGACCTACAAATTTGTCATATTACGTTTTGTAACGGGGAACAAAAATCATTTTATTGCCTTGGAAGACCTACAAATTTGTCATGTTACGTTTTGTAACGGGGAACAAAAATCATTTTATTGCCTTGGAAGACCTACAAATTTGTCATGTTACGTTTTGTAACGGGGAACAAAAATCATTTTATTGCCTTGGAAGACCTACAAATTTGCCACGTATATCCCGGGGATGGTTTAAACCTACCTGTCAATATTTTATTGTAGGTTTGTAGTCCAATTTTCAGTTCATTTAAAACAAATTGAGATTGTTTTCAAAAATATATTTTTTTAACTTCCTTAGTGTTTGGCTGATTCATGTATTGCACGTTAAATTTAAATGTTACAATTAACAACCAAACAGAACTTATATTAATTGGATATTTGTAAAAGGTTTACCGAAACATAATGTTTCAAAGCAATTTACAAAGTCATTACAATTTAGTAATTATGGATTAGTCGATACCATCATTATCTACGTTGTCTGTGAGGAAGGATTAAAAAGTTGAGAGACACTAGCTGGGAGGTGTTCAAAAGAGTGGTCAAACAATGTATGAGGTTTATATTGATTTGGACATTTATTAAAACTTTTATTTGGCTTTTGATTTATGTGACTTTAATAGACAATGTATGAGGTTTGTATTGATTTGGACATTTATTAAAACTTTTATTTGGCTTTTGATTTATGTGACTTTAATATTGTATTACATGCTGAGAATGATTCTGATGAGGTGAATATCTAGTTTGTGATTGACATCTGTTCAGCAGTGGCATAGACTATGTTATTACGTGGTTAGCATGGCTTTGAATGGTTAGGGAAAAGTGTCGTTTTTAAGTGAGTGGATGTGGTTAATGAATATTTGTTCATGCTTGCCGTCTGCGTTCTCAAACTGAAATTCTTACATCTATATTATAATCTGATAAATCCATCTATATATGAAATTCTAATTCAGTCTGTGAGTAAACTCTCCTTGGAAATGCCTTTGATGTATTTGTGCTGTATGTTATAACAAATATTTTAAAAATTCTAGCTTGTAATTTTTTTTAATAATTGTTTAAATTTTGAGCCTTAGTTTAACATCAAGGGTTTTACTGTTTCCATTTCTACAGTTTAGGCAATAAATTATAGAGGTTTTTATTAGCATAGTCTATAGACAGTGATACTTCTTTTCGTCTTTGTAATGTGGATTTAAAAGGTGCATTTTAAAAGATAGACGTAAACCAATTGTTGTTCTATGTATAGGTATCTCTTTCCCTGTTGATTCAATGTAGAGTTTAAATCACTTCGTATTTAGAGTTTTGGTTTTTATGAGCTGAGGTTAATATGAGCAAAGTCAAGGAGTAACACAGTATCCCTCACTGTAATGGATACTGTTATACATGGATGCGGTTTTAAAGTTTAGGACAAATTCATTGTCTTAAACTAACTTACTCGTGTAACTGCTCGAGTAAAATTTAACTTACTCTTGCAATTCACTGTCTAATACAAGTGTCACTCATAAACTTGTAAAGAATCATAAAAACTACTCAAAGCTTTAACGAAAAATAGACCCATATGCAATATGAATACATGCTTATACAATCTATACCTAAAAGTACCCAAATCAATCGGATAAAATGTAACCATTTTAGTCATTCAACATGCATAGTTATGGAAAACAAAAATTCATCTGACAGACACACCATTTAAAAAAAAAACTATTTGGAAATTAAAATACAATATTGAAAAACAAAGCCAGATCAAATACAATAAAACTAAAATTATCAAACGTTTAAATAATTTATATTAGGGGTATTATTTTTTACATATTTTGCTATGAATTCAATAATTACATCTTCTCATCTGTTGTTAATAAGTTAAATAAAAACGCATCAGAATTTATAATCCAATATTAAAAAAAACAGATATTATATTTTTTTAAATATTTAAATTTTAAAAGTTCTAAATTAGTGGTATTATTTTTTAAAATAGTACTAATAAATTCAATAAATATATCTTGTTTTCTACTGCAAATAACCTATGTAAAAGAAACTAACTAGCAAAAATAAAACTGCTTTAAAGACATCGTGTTATTCATTAAAAGTTTTTGACCCTCGTGAATCAATGATTTTAAAATATAATTTAATTCCTTAGAAATAGGAGCCTCTCCAGAGCTTCTTTATCACTTTTACTATGTTCCCTTCTTTATCAGTACGCATCTTTTGTTTTAGCATCTTAAATTTTGACTGCGCAACATGCATTAGGTCATAACAAAATATCAACATAATGATTTAAAAAAATAATTTTATAACAAACTTTTATCTTATTTTTGTTTTAATTTCAACACATCAGCTAAAGTCCTCATTTCAAATTTCAGATGACCTTACTCTTTTAACTGGTACTACACGATGGAAATGTTAAGAGAGAAATAAACATGTTTGGTAGGTTTATTCAAGTTGGTATATATTGCTATTAATATTGTTATAATTATTGAACAATTAAAATACTTTCTTTTAACTTCGGTTTAAAAACATTCTTAGAATCATATAGTAGTAATCAAAGACTTCACTTACTAGGCTATAATATTTTTAAGCTATCAGTTACGTTTCGATCTAGTGTACATTGTTCTTACTATGTCTATCTTACTATAACACCGAAACCAAATAAAATTAATTATTTTCTGTGGAATACATAAAACAATAGTTTTTCTTAAATTTAGAGGTAGTTAACATAGACATTATCCATATTAATACAGTAATTAGTTAACTCCAACAAGTATAGAACCTATGTTTTCTGATTGCATCTTTAAATCAGAATTTCTACTAATTAAGTGGCAGTAAAAGTGAGGACGATTGTATTAACAGAACTAATTAGGTACGTTTCAGGCTTGACACTAACCCACAAGCTCTCAATCCCGGACAGCATTAGTATATAAACAATGACCGTCACATTACAATAGCTATTGAAATTTATGTTGTTTAAAAATACTTTTAATTTTTGGCTATGATCCTGGAGTAAAAATACGGCCAAATAAAATTTTACAAACTCTTTGTTAATTTATTAGGTTGCGACATTAACCTCTGATATTATATATTGTCATTATATTAGGTAAAGAAAGGACGGGGAGTTTCGATAGGAGTAATACATTACTCAATTAAACAATAATTCCAGGTTTTTGAGAATAGGAGGATTCTTAAGAGCGTAATTTGTTTCTATAATATATCACAGTGCAAAAAGTCACATAATAAAATCATATATTTGTAAAATAATTATATCTGGGTTTTTATAGATCTGGGATACCTGAAGACAAGAAACTGAATTTTCATGACGTTTCCGGGCTGATGAAATTGAACAGGTTAATCTCAAGGTAGATCTGGTGGAGGAAACACTCCAATATTTCCTCATACGTGTTTCATTATATTAATTTTCTCTTAGTTGTTTCTATGTCTAAGTATATGTCAATAGAGACTTGTGTTATCACACAAAATGTTATGTTTAAGTGTAAAGTGATATGACATCTCTTATAAAAAGGGAAATACTATCCTACGTTATAATGTCTATCCAACGTATTTCCAGTTCATTCATAATTCTCTTATTACTAATAATATTTCTACCTTCTATAAATAACACATTCAAAATATTGTTTGCAATTTGAAAGAGTAGTTGGTGTGAGATGAAAGCGGGAGGATATAACGGTAAAGTTTTACCTGATACAATTCACGGAAAATTTTACCCCCGAGAAGTGAGTAGCGTTATAACAAAAATGATGTTTTATATAAATTATTTTGAAACCGTCATATAAGCGATCTCAGATTACAACTTTACAATGTACTTATTGTTATTTCATTTTATATTTTTGTCATCATATTGAATCTCTTTAAGCAAATTGAACTTTTATTTATTGAAACTGAATTCAACCAATCATATATCAATATTATTCTTACAACTGATCCGTAGCACTACTCCAGCTTTATCTTTTCGAAAGTTCAAATGAAGTGCAAAAGTATAAAATTATGTGAGTACTTGCCTAAAATAAAAAATATTATTCCCCATATTGTCATATTGTCAACGTAGCTTCAAAATGTCTTAATATTCCAACTTCCTGCGTCTAACCATTACTTTATTCATAAACAACTAAATACTTTTAACGTTTGATAAGATCTGGAAGAAAATGTTGTTTTGATTGATTTCCTCTTGGAAAATTAAATACTTTCCAATATTTAATTTGTAATGTCAAAATTGTTACATCAACATGTTTGCTTTTAGTTGGAGCTGTATTATTCCATTTTATTATGAATTGTATGATTTAGGCCTGGATGGTAAAATCTTGTTCGAACGTGTTGGCGAATATTAGTTGAAGGTTATACTATTTTATTTATATCAACCTTTTGTTTCTGTTTTACCTTCAACTTTTTATGTTATTCTGGCGTTTTATTTCATATAATTAATTTTAGTCCTCATTTATTAATTTGAGTTGTGTTGTATAATTTTTAGTATTTTTATAGGTTTCTTAATTTACTATCCGCATTCCTGTACAATTCCATTTGAATCAGTCTTACTATGTTGATTCTTTGAGTTTACCAATAAATAGCGAAATTAAAGGAAATCAACAATCATGCATAAAACACCAACGCGCCCTCTTCAAGACATTCATGAATGGTTTATTGATCAATACTAAAAAAACTCAAATAAGTACGATTGCCCACCGAAGACGCCAACAAAAAACTCAATACACGAAACTATAAAAGATAATTCCCGGCCTGCACAAGGCTATATATATGTATAGACTAAATTATATTATAATATACTGCAGATGACCAAAGAGGTATAATTTTCCATCATATATATATACATATATTCACAAACAGACAAGTAAAAACAAGTTATTATTCCAACCTTAACTGAATAACTAGGGTTTTAAATAGGAGTCACATTTACGAGTATATAAACAAGAACGACAACCTAGAAACTCTCCGCATAAGAAAAATTATCGATGATGTTTTTATTATTTCAAACAATAAAAAATTGTTGAGTTAAAATCAATAATAAATTTTTAACTAATATCTTGTTCAATCAAATTTTTGATATTTCACAATAGTGCTTAGTAAAGACTCCGTCACTCCGATATTTTCCTTATCACTTATGATAATAATTGCATGCCATTAAATTGGTTACTACTTGAAGAAATCGAAACAACCTCAATGGGCAAAAACTATTAAAATCATATATATCTCCATAAGCAGAGAGCACTATTTTATACTACAATAAAATATTGCTCTTTTTCATTGAAAATACGTATTTATTTAGAAAATACGTCTATAAGTTTCAGTTCAATACAATTTGAAATACTCGTGATTGTAGGAACTCATATAATTCATGTCCATCCAATAGATCTATCCATATAACTTCATCGGACAGCGCACAAAATTTATACGATATTTGAAACTAAAAACAGGTTTTATTCATATGTGACACCATATCTCTGTGGTTCAAGAGTACTGTTTAAGAGGTTTCTTAGTTAAAATTTTCTGAATTGTTATAGTCACTTGAAGAAAGGCAACGAAATATTGAATATTTTTTTCAAATACTAAAACAACACTTTGCTCAACTTTACAGGACCTCTTGTGTAGCAACCATATTTTAAAGTTTTTTGTTATATTTATTAGGTAGATTTCGTTTTTTGAATCCAGTGTACCAAATGAGTACTTATATAAATTAAAGAACTGTTTCTCTGAAACGAAGTATATAAAGATATAAAAAGACAAAGTAAAGTAAATACAAAGTAAATATTGATATTAGACTCATCTATATCTAATTCAGTGTTCATTATTGGCGTCATACTTTAATTTAAATTTGCATGAATTTACATTTTCACTCGATTGTGAAACTATAGCAATCGATTTCAGCCTCGCAGTCCATTAAGTGGGTCGTACATGCATCTAGTATTAAGTTTTACCTTAATTCGATCAATCACACTCGCTTTGTTCAAAGTCCGAGTTATAGTATGTGCTGCTACACAAAAGGAAATAAATTAAATAAAGAATTAGGATTAGAAGAACCTGCACAGGAGAAAAAATATTTTAAGATGGCAAATGTGAATGATTCTCTTTATGAGACCTTCTTCAATTTTGACCTCTCAGTAGTTCCTCTGGAAAAAATTTTGAAGATTTTTTAAATGAAATTAATAATAAGCCCATGAAAGGTTATGACATAAATATAGTTCACTACCATCTACAAATTGTTACACTTATTATTTATCTAAGTCAATGTGTTTTAAGTTATTCTAACTTATTAAAAGCGCGGCTATGATTGACATTAAATACCTCTTCTTAAAAAGTATAGTTTAGTGTTTTTTTTTTAATAATAACTTTGTTCCATTATTTTATTTGTTCACTTTATATTCAGTAGATGAATATATATAATTACTTTATATTTAAAAGCTATATTTTCTAAATTAAATCAAATAACTAACAAAAAATAAAAACTCTACAATACTCGTAGTTATTATTCCTTTTATTTGCGTTGAAAATGTTTTGCTTAAATTAACTAGGTACTTAGTAAGTACTTTTAGCCTGCAGAAGAGCTCTATTATATAAATTAGTAATGAAATAACTCACTCCTTTAATTGAAAAAAGATATTTTTGTGTTAATATACGGATATTACCTATATCCATATTCGTAATAACATATATAATACTATTAGCTATTTAGAAAAACTGCGTTTAGCAATTTCACAAATTAGCAACAATAAATCTTACAAGTTGGGTTTTCTACTAATACGTACTTTCAGCCGTTCCACTTGTCAGCACTATTACATTGTTATTTGCACTTCTCCGGCCTCTCCAATCACGCCACCGTTTTGTTTTAAACTAGTATAAACTTTCCATCCCTTCTCTGAGTAGACGTAGTTCCAGAGCTACCCAATTTCTTACTCGTGTTTTCGTTTCAAACATGTAACAATAGAAACATCGCTTTGCTGTAGAGAAATATAAATCCAACATACCACTGTTAGCACCAAATTGAGAATCCAGAATTGATGTCAGAAGTTACTTTAACCAAGTGACAAAAATATACGGATTAAATCAAAACTACTTCTTATAGATACAACTCTCTTTTTCCAATCAGAGAGAAATGGAGAACACCAATCAAGTCACTGAGATGACCTTTCACTCCATTGTTTCAACAATCACTGACCCGCTCTTCTTGACTGAAGCTGGTAAAGTTTGCTGTTGATTATCATTTTTTATCATTAGCACTTTTTTTATCACAATTCCTCTTTCGTATTGTTATTATAACAAACTTCTTATTGTTTCTTCCAACCCAAATCCTTGTCCGAGGTAAAATAAAATCAGCGGCAATGGTAATAATGACAAATAATTCCTTCATAGAAATGAGAATTGCTTGACTCAGATTGGAGGAGAGATTGGGGGAGCCTATTTTATAGTTAATTCAAATATAGATTGCTTCATTTCCTCATCACTTGAGAAAAGAGTCAATCAAACGTATTTCAACTTACAATGTCCTTAACAAATGTGCTTAATATTTTGTTTTATTTTCTTATGTTTGATTACAAATTCAGTTTACTACTAATAAAATAAAGTGTTATTAATACTATTAAATTATTTTTTTTTCTTAGTTTGAGTATATTTTGAAACATTCTTACTAAATCCAAGACTGATGTCTAAAGAGTAAAAAGAGAGAGGATTATTGTTCATTGATTGAAGATAGACCTCGTTTTAAGAATTAAAGGAGTTCGTTAAAGGTCAATCTAATTAAGTTCAAATTGAATGATATTTGAAAAGAACTATGTGGATTATCCCAAAGCTTGAAATCAATGCTGACCTGGTTTTAATTATTTTATTTTTGAACGATCAGCTTGTGTTATGATTTCGGATATTTAAATTTAAAATTCGTTAATTAAATAATTAATTATCTTTAAAATCATAAATTTTTAAAATTTTTCTTTGCTTCAAACGGAAAATAAAAACTTTTTCAAATGTGTTTCGTCAAGTCTTTCCAGCAAATTAATCAGTGATAGTGACTTAAAAAGTCAGTAACAGTGTAACAGACTATTAGGAGGATGATTCGTGTCACAGAAATCAATAGAGAATAGAAATATGTTTTACAAGAATTACAGACGATTCTATAGTGAATTTTATAAAATAAGAAGAACACTGAATGAATATTTCCGCTGAAGGTTCGTAGGGCAGGTTTTACCTCTACTGCTGTTCAGTTTTCAGATTCATTTGGAGAGTGTAAACGTTTTAATCTCTCGTTTTATTTAATATTAGATATTTCTAGATGTAAACCAATATTTATGATTAGTTTGCGCCATTTCATTCTTTAATTGCGTTAAAGTGGTTATTTCCTACCCTGTTAAAGTGTCAAACCAACATAACCTAAAATGGGCGTTGTACGAAGTGAGTCAATATTTTCAGGCATATTATAGTTTCCGTAATTCAGATATTGAAAAACGCAAGATCAAAATGTTGCATTGTTTTAGTTAATATTTTGTAAAAGTAATATAATTACTAGTTAAAAGGTATAAATACTACTATATTATATATTAAAATGGATTTGTGCAATTACGCTGCACGTAACGATAGTAACTTAACCCCTTAAAAGGTTTGGAGAAATTATGATTGAGAATAATTGAAAAACTGTTTTCATATTTAGAGGTTGTTACATTACCTGATGAATCCGATATAGTTCGTCCAAACATAGTTTACCTGGTTTTTCATCAATAACGTGCATTGATTTAAAAAAGAACATATTATATATTGTTAAGGAAAGAAAGGTAAAAAAAGCAGAAATATTTTCTCTCCACAACAAATCACTCTTACAGGCCAAAACCAAATACAAGAAGCATGACATCATATCCCCCTCATATCAAGGTACTAACGTAACTTTCCACAACAATAAACATTAAAGCAATTATACTAAAAATCTTTCTTGTAAAACAGGATCGCTTTGTCTTTCTACTTGATATTACATTATTGCAATAATATTATGTCTGCTAATTTTAATACAGCAAGCTACGTTGTTTACAATAATGTTTTACATTTTTAAATCAAATATTATTAATAAACATGTTCTCATTTTTTTGCTATCCGATGTAGAAAAATTTGGAGCCAGAATTTTCATTGTGTTTAGGACAATAACACGGCCATTGAGTACAAAGGAAGTATTCACCTAAAACATACTTGGCGTCAGTGTAATTTTAGAGGTAAAGAGAAGAAAATAGGTAAATTTAAGAGGAGAAAATTTATAGGTAAATGCTATGTTCATTTAAAGTGATATGTGAAACTTACAGGGAATAAAATGTCTGGAATGCCATATGATTTCTCTTAGATTTAATGTAATTTATCAATAACGGTTTTGAGCTAAACTTGTGATATAAATCTAGTTATTGAAACATTAAATGTATTACTAAATATATTTACAGTGTTCTAGTTTCCGTCTCACTCGTGAGGGATGTAGCACATCTCTATCAGATATAGGGTGACCAGGGTGGAAACTGACGAAGGGATACATTACATATGTCTGTTTAAGCTTGGGGTGCTCCACTAAGAAACTTTTGACAATTGGCTCATCTCCCTTAAAACAAACTTTCCTCACCCAGCCCACTCCCGCGATCTTACACCACCTGATGCCTACGTCTGGGGAATGATAAAGAAGATTTTCCGTGATGATCCACCAACCTCCATCGTCCAACTACAGGACAAAATAAATTTAATTAATATCTACATTTAAATTTAAATTGTATAAACAAGTATGATTAAAGCAATTTTACTAACAAGAAACATAGTTAATATTATATTGTTATCCATTCTTGACCCATGTTTAAAATTTCAAGTCTCTAGGTCAACGGAAAGCTAGTTTAAACTCGATTGCAAAATTCCACATAGACAGATCGACGGAAACCGAACTAATAAAAACGATTTAATAAAGGAAAATCAAATAAAATCTTACAACTGTTTCAGTACTGTTTATTTTGACGTATACGTTACACATAGGCGTCCTTTGTAAATATTATTTCTCAAATATGCGGACATAGTTGTCCCGCACAATGAAGATTTTATGTACATTATACAAGCATATTTATAACCAGCGTTCTGTTTAATGTAAAGTCGTTTTATTTGAAAACTATCATTAAATTATATTATTATAATATCCTTGTGATAGTTTGAAATTAATATGACTTATCCAATTAAAAATACATTTTTTAAAGCCAATTCAGTTTAAAAAGACACTTTTTAGTCAATATCATATTTAAAGGAAAATAAGCGGTCAGAAATTTGTTAAAAAATTCTCCAAAATTTAAAAACGTTTATACGCAGTTGACAGTTTTTATTTACATTTGAACTGTCTCGTTTGTAAATCGTAAGTCGTAAAACCAAAAAGCATTTTAGCCGTGTATTTCAGGACGCCTGATTTGTTAGGGACATTTTTAAGGAATGCGCTGGGCGTGTACTCGGGGACGCCGCCAACAAACCTCGAAACTTGCTCACAGCTGCCGAATACAACAGAAGTTCGCTTGGAAATAGACTCACCTGTATCCGATGGAAATACAGTAGCTCCGTGCACTATAGGCCACTGTATAAACATTATTCTGTCAAACGGCCGTAGTGATTGTTTACCCGCGGGAGTATGGCTCCGTGTTTCGTACATGGAGAGGTTTACTTCTTGACAATTGCGTGAATCTGTCTGTGCACTATAAGCCACAATATAAACACTATCCTGTCAAACGTCCGTAGATATTGTTTACCCGCGGGACTATGGTTCCGTGTTTCGTACATGGTGAGGTTTACGGCTAGACAGTTGAGTGAATCTGTCTGTGCACTATAGGCCACAATATAAACACTATCCTGTCTAACGGCCGTAGGTATTGTTTACCCGCGGGAGTATGGTATCGTGTTGCGACATGGAGAGGTTTACTTCTTGACAGTTGCGTGAATCTACCTGTGCACTGTAGGCCACTGTATAAACATTATCCTGTCAAACGGCCGTAGGTATTGTTTACCCGCGGGAGTATGGTTCCGTGTTGCGACATGGAGAGGTTTACTTCTTGACAGTTGCGTGAATCTACCTGTGCACTGTAGGCCACTGTATAAACACTATCCTGTCAAACGACCGTAGGTATTGTTTACCCGCGGGAGTATGGTTCCGTGTTGCGACATGGAGAGGTTTACTTCTTGACAGTTGCGTGAATCTACCTGTGCACTGTAGGCCACTGTATAAACATTATCCTGTCAAACGACCGTAGGTATTGTTTACCCGCGGGAGTATGGTTCCGTGTTGCGACATGGAGAGGTTTACTTCTTGACAGTTGCGTGAATCTACCTGTGCACTGTAGGCCACTGTATAAACACTATCCTGTCAAACGGCCGTAGGAATTGTTTACCCGCGGGAGTATGGTTCCGTGTTGCGACATGGAGAGGTTTACTTCTTGACAGTTGCGTGAATCCACCTGTGCACTGTAGGCCACTGTATAAACACTATCCTGTCAAACGGCCGTAGGAATTGTTTACCCGCGGGAGTATGGTTCCGTGTTGCGACATGGAGAGGTTTACTTCTTGACAGTTGCGTGAATCTACCTGTGCACTGTAGACCACTGTATTAACACTATCTTGTCAAACGACCGTAGGTATTGTTTACCCGCGGGAGTATGGTTCCGTGTTGCGACATGGAGAGGTTTACTTCTTGACAGTTGCGTGAATCCACCTGTGCACTGTAGGCCACTGTATAAACACTATCCTGTCAAACGGCCGTAGGTATTGTTTACCCGCGGGAGTATGGTTCCGTGTTGCGACATGGAGAGGTTTACTTCTTGACAGTTGCGTGAATCCGCCTTCAGGTCTTTACGACTTTCGTTGCAAATAATCTTGGCGTAGATAGAATAATCTCTCTATTGATTACCTTCAGTTATAGAAACGAGCATCCGGGGAATTCAGTATCTTTGCCGTGTAGCAGTTGTAAGAAAAATTTGGAAAATAACTATATTTCTACTTAATGAATAAAACTTCGCAATAATAAGCTATATCACCACTTAAATCAAACACAAGTAGTACGCTACCATGCTCACCTCTCCCTATAAAACAGTGGAACACGATGCTCTTCCCATAAAACAGTGGAACACCATACTCTCCCTATAGAACAGTGGAACACCATGCTCTCCCTATAGAACAGTGGAACACCATGGTCTCCCTATAGAACAGTGGAACACCATGCCCTCCCTATAGAACAGTGGGACACCATGCTCTCCCTATAGAACCGTGGAACACCATGCTCTCCCTATAGAACAGTGGAACACCATGCCCTCCCTATAGAACAGTGGGAACACATGCTCTCCCTATAGAACAGTGGAACACCATGCTCTCTTATAGAACATTGGAACACCATGCTCTCCCTATAGAACAGTGGCACAAATACACTAAACATTTGGTTCTCAATCTTTCAAGCTCTGCGCCACCCTTTATAACTCTAGCATGAGGTTCGCACCCTACCCATTTATATTTGGTCAAAAATCAGATAATTTTATTAAATTCCTAGTATAAATATTTTTATAATACCAGAGGCTTGTAGGGGCAAATGCCACTATTCTTATTTAACCAAATTTTAAATTTGTGTATCGTAATTGTATTTTTAATACAAATTAAATTTTCTATAATACAAGTTTTTCATAACAAAATTTCCTTATAAACTATAATTTTTGTAAATGCGATTTCAATTTGATTTTTTTGACCAATCCTATTTTCAATATGTATCTTCAATCCATCTTTAGATTTGTCTCAACTTAGTGAAACAAAAAGTTGACTATGTGTAAAAACAGCTTTGGTCAATTGAAGTCCAGCTCTGAGGAGTGTTTGACCCTGAGCCTTATTTATAGTTATGGAAAATGTAAGTTTTAAAGGAATTTGGTTCCTTTTCATTTGCAATGCCATGTTAGGATCTATTGATATTAATTTATTTTTAGGTACCATATCTAGTACCATTAGCTAAACCTGATCCGAAGTTCATTTTTCTAATTAACCTTCAATACTGTTAAAATATTTCAAATTTTTCTCAACTGTACTCCGCTGAAATATTTGAAAATCAAATTTAGCTGTTTTTCATTTTTATGTATTTTTATAGAGATTTTGGGTATTTCAAGTTCCAAAAAACCCTATAAATGTTGTAAATTGAGCCACCTCTGTATGACCTTCCAAGCTCCCACAATTTCCCTCTCAAAATTCTCCTTACGAAATTATATATATGGATATAAATATACTTCACACTACAACTATTTGATAATAAAGTTGCTTGTTGCAATCATCTTGAATTCACTGATTAAACTATAATTAAATCCTACTTAACTAAGTGAATACGTAAGGACTTGCTGACGAGGCTTTGCTTTGTAAAGGGAACGAATGTTTCGAACGCGTCAGCAAGTAAGCTCCTATGTATTCACTTAGTTAAGTATTATTTAATTATAGTTTAAGTGATAGCGTTGCAAACCTACAGTGGTACACTTGATTCTGGCCTTGGACAACATAAATCGTAAAAAATTATAAACTCTTCCCAACGCTCCAGAGATGTTATTCTTCATCACAGAGACCATAACATAATAAATAAAGGCCTATCAAGACTAAACATTCTACAAAAAAACAATGGCGTTGATCAGTTCGCACATGTCACGTCAGTCTACCCGCTGGTACACCTAACTGAGGGCGCACAACTCTCGTCGGTAAGCAGTTTCAGTGCTCTTATCCAGCTAACCCCCGGAAACCATAGGCTCCCCTACCCAGTTCAAGATCCCTGCACTAAACAACAACTTCCTTGAATACTATTTCACCACACTCAAAACACAACACCCAATAACAGTTCAAATTCAGCGTCGCAAACAAAGCTACGTACAACACCTCTGGTTTGTATAAGCTAACTTCTACATCGGTTGAATAGTAAGCAAATAATTTTGTTTATGATTCAAAGAACACATAAAAGCACTCACACACCACAGGCAAGCCTTCGGTCAAACTTTACTAAATATCCACAAACCATAACTACGAATTTATATCAACAAACTTACAAATTTGGCCCAAACTTAATAAGAACGACTGATTCCACGCGACTTACAGCACGGAACTAACATTTAGGATTACGCCAAAACACATACTACATTCAATCGAAAAAGAATTAGGCTTCACATTCGACATAATCATCTTAGTATCTCATAGAAAATGTCATTCTGTTTATTACCCCAACCATCCATAAAAAACAAAAGAATATGATGTTGAGAAGGAGTTCAAGGTGGCTTATGAAGAAAACTGTTGACCATGAAGTTAGGGAACTTGCAAAGAGGATGATTGACCAGGAGTTTGGGGTAGTTGACAAAGAGAATCGTTGACCAGGTAGCGTTGTTAGGATAGTTACAAAGAGGATGGTTCACCAGGAGGTTGGGGCAGTTAACAAAGAGAATCGTTGACCAGGTAGCGTTGCTAGGATAGTTACAAAGAGGATGGTTCACCAGGAGGTTGGGGCAGTTAACAAAGAGAATCGTTGACCAGGTAGCGTTGCTAGGATAGTTACAAAGAGGATGATTGACCAGGAGGTTGGGGCAGTTGACAAAGAGAATCGTTGACCAGGTAGCGTTGTTAGGATAGTTACAAAGAGGAAGATTGACCAGCAGGTTGGGGCAGTTGACAAAGAGAATCGATGACCAGGTAGCGTTGTTAGGATAGTTACAAAGAGGAAGATTGACCAGGAGGTTGGGGCAGTTGACAAAGAGAATCGTTGACCAGGTAGCGTTGTTAGGATAGTTACAAAGAGGATGGTCGAGCAGGAAGTTAGGGTTGAAGAGTATGGTTAAACAGGAGATTAGGGTTGAAGAGGAGGTTAGGAACGATTTATAAGCAGGTTAGGTAGTTGACAAAGGAGGATGGTTGACCAGGAGGTCAGAATACTTGATAAAGTGGATGGTGTACCAGAAAACTAGAATAGTTGCAAGGCAATTGTCGATCAGAAGGTTAGAATGGTAGAAAAAGAGTAACGTTGACTAGCTAGTGTTGAGGAAAAGAGATCCTGCAGAAACCCCTCTTTCTCTGAATGATTGACAATGACAAAGTCACCATTACCATCAGTGACTAACTACACAAATTATAAACTATAATTGAGTTAAGTTCAGTACGAGAATAAACATTCTTGAATATGACTTGTTCGTTATTATTCGTTTGCTTATTTTTGTGTGATGAGACTTTATATTTCCCCAAGTGGTTTCGTTTCTGTATGCGCTAGTTTTACAGGCAGTTCCCAGCGTAAACAATTGTCTGCCATTAATAACAATATTTAGTATGGCGTGAATCTGCGCATCTGAACAACCAGGAAATCCTTTAGAGGAGGGCGTTGGCAGCTGATAGGAGGCGCGGACATTTCAGTGGTTCGGACATTTCAGTCTTTCTGGGAGTTAATTTATTTCCCCAAGACAAAGTTTCAAAAATTTATTGCCATTTTATGGCGCATTAACGTTGAAATTAGAATAATTATTCTCTGGAGCAAAGAAATGTTGATCGTTCAATACGCTCGGAGTTAGTAGAGGCTACGACAATCGCAGGTAACGTGAACGAGCGAACCGAGAACGATAAGAAAGAAATAGACAAAAAAACTTTATTTCTCACAATAATAATAATACAATAACCTTAATAATACAGTAATACAATAACATTAATAATAATAAAATAACATAAACCATAAGCACATAAACTCTCTCTCCCGCTGACACACACACACACACCCACACACACCCACCCACATACACACACACAGACACACACACCCACACACACACACACACACACACACACACACACACACACACACACACACACACACACACACACACGCGCACACACACACACATACACATACACACCCACATACACACCCACACACACACACACACACACACACACACACACACACACACACACAACAGTTTCAAAAGCAATACTTTGCATAGGGCTCCAGTGTCAATATTGTAAACAAGAAACCAACCAAATCCGTTTAGATTTGTTGGAACAAGGGTTTATTCAAAATAATGTTTGTGTATACGTGTTTTTTAAAGAAAAGATTGCTAAAGGAAGATAAAAATTAATCATCTATCTATAATAATATCAAAATAAAAGTTATTGAATTTATATCAAGATATAAGGAATTATAATTAGTTTAAGTTATTAAAAGCAAATTCTGAATTAAAATATTTCAATCATTCTAAAGAGTTAAAAATTTAACAACAATAAGATTTAATTTCTATGGTAAGCAACAATACCGTTCTCCCTAACGTATTTTCAGGGCCTACTTTAAGTTGAGTATTTTGAAGCCAAAAACCCGCCAACTTTAGAAGGCAACACCCTACTCTTTCTGATCACGATATTATTAGAAGGGGTAGCTGGCTGATGGCTTACACGTTTAGGAACTTACACACACACACCACACCAAAGACACAATAATGCTCGGACGTTGAGGGGGCATTATAGCTCGGAGGTCACTCGTCAGCCCGTAGTTCGGTGACGATATCGCACTACGTTAAAACACACAACACACACTCATTTGCTGTTTCAGTTAATTTTTTTTTACACCTCTTTACACTAGTTAGGGGGTGAAGCAGTACAAAGGGAACTGCCCACTCACTCTGTACTGTTTCATACCAGCTTTCAAGCAACTATTATTATAATATAGTATATTTCTTTATAATATATTATATTATAATAGTAGCTATATCACAACGTAATGTGGTAATATAGCGGCCTGCTTTCTTAAAACAACAACACTACACCAACTGAACCAGCTTTTGAGTGGGCCGTCAGCCAGAACACAAAAATATTTGCATACAAATTATATTATAAGAAATCATTGTAATATTTGTAATAATTGTATTATATTTAATATTTTTATGTATTGAATTTAATGAAATAAAACTTATTTTTTGTGTTTTTTTTAATTGTGTAACATTTTTTACATTTGTTTCTATGGAAACCAAATTAAGAATAAACTGTTTGGAGCCACATATGATGGTAAATTAAAATTGCAAAGTATAAATTCGTTTTATTAAATATTTTAAATAGTTTATGGCCTATTTCGACATTGTGTTACATTAAAGAAAACATAGCTTCATATTTAAAATGCAAGATCCTCTTCTACATGGAGAGCATAAATACAGTCCCTGTAAAGAACAGATTTTAGGCGAACTTTCAGTGGCTAGTTTCTTCTTGGACATCGATTGGGTCTTTATAATCACGAACATATAGTTACAGTTTCTCGAGGGGGTATTCTTTGGAAATACAGAGAGCAAACCAATATTTTCTTGGATAATAATGTCAGTTTTGTTTAAATTAGTGACAACTTTAAGAATAAAGCAGGGTGACGTCGAAAACGTCTGGTTTTAACTAGTGTTTTAAAGTTTCTTTAGTGTTAAGAAGACATAAACCCAGAAATAGAAAAATCGAATAGGTAAGAAAATTAACGAGTTTAGCTATTTAGAAAATAAAAAATTTTAAATTTCTAGCTTCAAAACAGTAATATACTCTTAATTCTATCGTTTAGTTGAAGAATGTTCCTTACATTCGACCTCCTCTGTCTCGCTAAATTGTTTTTTCATTAATAATAAAATAAATCCATTTTTAGCAAGGTTTAGGAGAGACAGAATAAGGCTTCCTTGCTCAGGGTGTCCAGTATTCGAGTAAGGTACTGTGTCAAGATACGGATCAAATCATCAATCGACCTATGTGCTTAAAAAGCAAAAAAAAAAAATGTTGGTGCTACCGAGAACAATTCAATTAATAACAGTAAACATTAGCTTCAACTTTCACTGTTCTTTAAAGACCTGTTCACTGTTCAATTTAATCGGAGCTAGGAGGGATGCCACTAATTGCAAAACAAATGAACCGAGAACGATTCAACAAAGAAGAATATAGGATCGATTCACTTTCGCTGTTCTTTTATGACCTTTTCATTATTCAGTTCAATCGGAGCTAAGAGGGATGGCACTAACTGTAGGTCAAATGAATAGAAAACGATTCAACGAAGAGCACGAAAGCATCATTTCATCTTTCCTCGTTCTTTTATGGCCCGTTCACTGTTCAATTCAATCAAAACTAACAGGAATGAAACCTACTTCACCTCGATAGAACTGAAAAGGATTCAACAAAGAACACTATAGCATCGATTCACTTTCGCCGTTCTTTTCACTATTCAATTCAATCGGATCTAAGAGGGATGACACTAATTGTAGGTCTTCAAATAAACTGAAAGCTTCACTTTCCACAGTTATTTTAAAACCTGTTAACCGTTCAATTCATTTTGAGCTAGGATGGATGGTAAAAAGGATGTCAAGTCAAGCAGTGAATCAACAATTTTTTAACAAAGAACACTAAAGATTCATTTACCTTTCGCCGTTCTTTTACGGTCTATTCACTTTTCAACTCAATCGGAGCTAGGATGGATGTAGCTCCTATTGCAAGTTAAGTGAACTGAAAACGATTCAACAAAGAGCACTAAAGCATCATTTCACATTTCCTCGTTCTTTTATGGCCTGTTCACCGTTCAGTTCAATCGTAGCTAAGAATGATGGCACTAATTGTAGGTCAACTGAAATGAGAGCGATTCAACAAAGAGCACTAAAACATCATTTCACATTTCCTCGTTCTTTTATGGCCTGTTCACCGTTCAGTTCAATCGTAGCTAAGAAGGATGGCACTAATTGTAGGTCAACTGAACTGAGAGCGATTCAACAAATAATCTCTAAGTGAAGACGTAACCACTTTCGGTATTAGGCTACTGCTTTAAAGCACGAGTTTGACTTTCCTAAATATTCTGGGCAATTCGTTGGAAGTCTTTGGAAATCTGACGGGAAATATTTTTAAAGCCGCCTAATGACTTCTTATTCCCACGGTATATAGAGTAAGTCATATTTCTCTCCTAACCGTATTTTAGGCAGGTTTTACGACCGTCCAATAAGCACAACTGTGACTCATAATATAAAATTATTATTATTCTCAAAAAGTGAAAGTGAAATTTTAAAGACAGACATCTGCATCAATGTACAATGTGAAACACTTAGCGATGCCGTCCTTAATAAAGTGGACTGTGTTGCTAAATATAACGATGAATATGAAATATCAAACGTGGCGATGAATAACAGCGTAAACAATCCAGGTAACCCTGAAAACTAAGAGTTCGATTAAACTGTCGATGGTTCAATAGAACAGTTGACAAACATAAGGGAAGATGAAGAAGAATGTATTGAATCGTTGAACTTATTAAAAATATTAGCAGTCTTATTAAAAATATATTACACATTTCTTATTACTTGCGACCAGACTTTTTGATAACTAAAGGCTGTTAAATTGTTAACTTACACTTGGAGGAAAGGTTTTCATCTTACGACTTCTTCAGCATCGTATTTTTGCTGCTAGGAATGCTGCAGTTGTGCTTCCTTGGTACCATTTTTTGAAAGTTAGAAGTGAGGTGATGGAAGAGTATGCGTGTTCTGTGCCGTGTTTGTTCATTTAGGATGTCATTTTTATGTGTGTTGCTATGTCTATATATTTCATACTGTTCTAGTGTGTTTATATTATGGCCTTTGTTGCATGTGTAGAGGATGCTCATGTTATTTTCCATACTTTTGCATGAATGCTTAGTGTGCATGAGGTGATTTGCTAAGGTGGATTCAATAGTAGTGTGCAGTGCGCTTTTGTGTTCTTTTTATCTTTCGGCGAAAGATCTGCCTGTTTGTCCAATATAGAACTTATTGCAGTTGTTGCATTCTAGTTTGTATACTATTGCAGATGTTGTATTGTGTAGTTTGTCTAATAAATAATTGTCATATCCATTTTTGTGAGCTAAATATTTGATTGTGTTTAGTTCATCTGTGTAGTTAGTTGTAGACGTAGGTGATTTTATTTAATCTGTATAGTAAATGTTTGAATGCTGCGTGTTTATGTTGTATTGGGTGGTTCGATGAATTGTGTATCCGTAAAAATAGCTGGTCGGGCTGTAACCACATTTCTACGTGGGTTATGCTAAACTGGCCAGTGGAACGGCGAAAGGATATTTTATTATTACATAAACTTATAAATTAGGCTGTATTGAAGGTGCACAGAATTGCACCAATATACGTTTAGCTTGTGTAAATATTTAACAACGGTGGTTTCTTGGGTTCAGGTCTAATTAACCTATAAACGCTCTAACAATCCGTGACACTTTACGGTGTCATTATTAGAGAATTTTACTCCTTATATCCGTTGGCTCGAAAAATGCGTACAGCAAAATATACGTACAAGAGGAAACAATAGCAATTGACTAGGGTAGGTCGTAAATTTGACAAGCGAAAAAAGCGTACAAACCAAACTACAGTTGTCAACACTATTTGCTAATAACCTTTAAAGTTTTGGATTCTCCCAGTCAAAATGGGTTAAAAAAAGGTTTACCACTTTTTCAGTGGTCACTTTGTTTTAAACTGTCGAAGTGTTGAGTTCTATTTAATCGAAAGATACTTATCAAAAGAGGCTGAAACTTTGACTCCTATGGATATGAGACTGGAGGATAGAGAAAAAAGTATATAAAGTAGGATGAAAAATTTTTCAAAAACTACAAAAATACCTAGAAACTGGAAAATAATGCCTTGTTCAAGATCTCTTTCCTAAATCCAAAATATGGATTAGATTAGACCCAAGAAATCACGTGGTAAAATGAAATAAATTGCTCAAGTTGTAATATATATTAAGAAAACAATCTGTAAAATTAAACAAATTTTTTAAAATTGAAAATAAAAAACAACAACAAAATTACCGAGGCTACAAACTGATTTTAAACACGTCATCTCTATCATTTTTCCAGTCCAAATTCTGGAAACAGTGTTGCAAACAGTTTCATGAGCTTCCTAAACCCACCAGTTCAGTTTGTTTTAGGAAATGCAAGACGTAGTAACGCCTTTAGGTGCATTGCAGTTAGCAGATATACAGTGTCTCATTCTGACCCTAGCATTTCAATAAACTTTGGTAATCATAAATCGTTCCATATAAGAAAACATTAGCCAGGAAAAAACTTCTCTGGTAATAGTTCTAGAGTTTAATGGGCCCGACATTTCACACCGTCACCTCGTCTTCTTCATTATAGCGTACTATTGTTTGTTCCTTTATTTTAACCGATTAACGTAAACCCTGTGACAAGGCGAATATAGGTCGACACAAAGACTGACAAGGTGAATAGAAGTATAAAAAACGGATCAAAACCTTGGTAGTATCGCGACCTCTGTGAAAGTCAACGTCTTTAATTTACAATTTGTGGCAGTCTGGAGCCACCGAGAGACTTTAAGGTTGGCTAGAAGAGGAAGGGTTAATTACAATGATTATTTGTAAAGGGGGATTTGACTACAACAGAACCAGTAGCCTTATAGCGTGTATATACACACACGAGTTTGTCGTTATTTTTATTAGACTCTGTGACAAGGCGAGTAAAAGATGACCAAATGGATCAAAACCTTGGTAAAGCCAATCATCCAATGAGATCTCAACCTTTGTGAAAGCAACACCTAAATTTACAATTTGTGGCGGTCTGTAGCCACTGACAGACTTTAAGGTTGGCTAAAAGAGGAAGGGCTAAATACAAAGATTCGTTGTAAAGCGGGATTTAAGTACAACAGAACCAGTAACCTTACAAGGTGCACATACACAGGATTTTATCTTAAACTCTGTGACAAGCCTAGTGTAGGTAGGCACAAAGCCTGACAAGGCGAGTACAAGTCGACAAAACGGATCAAACCCTTGGTAGTACCTCCACAATTAATTAATTGGAAAAGTCAAAACCTTAAATTGAAAATTGTTAGCTATAGGCCTATTAAATAAAATATAGGCCTAGCTAAAAATATAAAAAATCGAATAATACTTTGTTATTATCTAAGAGAGTTGTGAAGGCTTATATAAAACTGATGTCACACTAAAGGGGGGAAATATATTGCAGATTAGAGTAAACCTAGCGAACTGTCGCTAGATTGGACCAAAGTCTGAAGAAACTAACGCCGCAAGAAAACTATATCACAAACAACATCGCCATTTATTCAGGTTTTTATGAAAATCGTACCCTTCTTTACTGCAAATCTCCAATGTAAACGATAGAATCGAACATTTGGACATAAATACAACAAGAAAAGCCAAGGATACAATAAATCTGTTAAGCAAACGTAGACCAGCGATAACTCTTCAGCGGTTCCTTTCTCGTGAATGAATAAGCAACTACAAATGTAAGGTCGTAGTGTTATGCGGTGAAGAAAAGCAATGCATTGAAGCAATATAAATATTGTAAACGGAGTCGTAATGTATAATTATTAGAAATATAATAAACATTACAACAAATAAAGCAATATAAGGCCGTCAGATTTACCCCAACGTAGAGTATTCTTTTGTGAAAAGTTTAACTTTAGCAGAGCTTTGAAGTATGAATTCAGTGGTTGTGCAGAAAAGAATAGAACGGTAGAATGTTACTTTGTAGTGCTTATTTGGTTTAAAACATTATTGTTAAGTTATATTTATTAATTGAGTTAATTTATTGAAGGATATTTTAAAATACTATTAAATACCCTTTAAATATAAGTTGTAAAACTAAAAGCAGCTGTGATTTTCAATCTGGGGGAGTACAAAGGTTCTAGGGGGACATGGGTAAGTGCACTGAAACTGCCTACAGACGAGAGCTGTGCGTTCTCAATTAGGTGTACCACCAGGTTGACTGACGTGACATGTGCGTACTGAGCTTCGTCATTCTTTTTGTAGAATGTTTAGTCTTATTAGACCCTTGTTACTGAGTTTTAATCCGTCTGTGGAGCATAGGTAAGAGTCTCATTTTAAAGTCCTGTCCAATTTGTTGTGAGATCTATACATAAAATCGTTATCATCGAGTTTTAAAGAAGTAATACTTAAAGAAGTTCATACTTTCAGAATTACATTGAACTCAAGCAAGATTCATCTTGGATGTACTATGCAAATACAGTAGAGTTTCGATAACTCTAATGGGACCAAGATCCCTCGGATTACCGAAAACTCGGATTACATGGAATACGTTCCTGTGCATTAGAAAAAATGGGTGTTTCTATCAACTGTAATATATTACTATAAATAAGAATGCACAAATATGTTTATAGAACTTTACATGAACATTTCGTGGAAGCCCGACTCATTTCCTTTGCATATCGTATTGGTATAAACATTTCTTGGAACCCTGACTCATTTCCTTTACATACCGTGTTGGTACAAACATTTCTTTGGAGCCCGACTCATTTTCTTTGCATATCGTATAAGTACAAACATTTCTTGGAAGCCTGGCTCATTTCCTTTGCATATCGTATTTTTTCAAACATTTCTTGGAAGCCCGACGGATTTCCTTTGCATATCGTAATGGTACAAACATTTCTTGGAAGCCCGACTCATTTCCTTTGCATATTGTATTGGTAGAGACATTTCTTGGAAGCTCTACTCATTTTCTTTGAATATCGTATTGATACAAACATTTCTTGGAAGTCCGAGTCATTTCCTTTGCATACCGTAAGGCTATTAACATTTCTTCCTCCCAACTCATCATTTTCTTTCAAATAGATAAAATATGCTCAAAGAGAAATAGGCTTCAATAGAAATAAGCTCGAATTTAACGGAAGCTCGGAATGTCGGGACTTGGAATTTCGAGACTACTGTACACAGTTCTCAGTTAGACCAGCATTTGCCAAAACAATCCATGTCACAGAAAAAAATTTTGATTATCCCATCATAATCGAACTAATAGTCTATGCTTTTATGCAGGTAGTCCTACATTTGCCATTCTCTAGGATTAAAAGAAAGAGTACCTTAAAAAATTCTTTTGCCAAATGACAATCCTCGTCATACGCGATACAAAATGTTTAAAATTTCGGACTAAATCGGAGTATGACACGATCGTAGATAGGTTCCTGATATTAGGTATATTAATACAGTATGTAGGCCTACAATAAATATGTAAATCAAGTTGGTCTATTAGAGACTTGTATGAAGTAGGTTACGTTCTTTTCGCCTCGTTAATGACTTACATAAGTTTGTTACATAGATCAAACTTTGAAGTTTCACTTTTGTCGGTAGCTCCAATACCGGCGTGTTTTAACCATTCAATTTAATATTGTAATGGTAAAAGAGGTATATGAAACCTCTACAAACTTCCAAATAAACGAGATTTCAATAATTAAATTTTTTTTCCAAATTAAATACAATTATCTGATGTTTAATTGGCCTACCCAGCCTCGGTTTCATACTCACGCTGTAATATGCTTCTAATATGTAATTTCTTGTTTGTTCTAAGAACATATTTACACATCTATGTATGTGTAAATGGGAGGAGAGCGCTACCTTAGGTAAGTATTATAAGGGGGTCGGGGTTTCCTGAAAGTTTGACAATCCCAGGCTTCAAGAAATATTGATTTTAAGAAACGTTTATATACTTTATTATTTCGCCAAAAGTATAAGCTTTAGTTGCGACATTTAGACGAGTTTTTAGTTTTTACTTCTCAAACATGCGGTCATCGTCAATTTAAGATACGCGCGTTGAAGTCATTTACGGACATTGATTATGCATATTTATTAATACATCTCAGATTACTGTAAACTCGGGTTATGGGAAACCTGTCTTAAAAGTATAATAATTTCATTTCCTTATGAGACTATAAAGTTAATTTCTTTTCCTTAGTCAATTTAAAGTAAAGTTTAGGCAATAAAATATTTTTAAAGAATTTTCTAATCTATCTGGGGAGAGTTGGGCTCCAAACCACCCCCCCCCCCCATTTTTGTTTACGTAAACTAGTAATTTAAATTAAACGGTTAAATTAAACACGTGATTTAAGTAATCTCTATTCTTCAAACAGCTGTTCATGTTCTGATGTGTAATAACATTACGTCTTGTGGTTGTTGTATTACTTGTGTAATATCCTTGAAGTCTAAAATGGTTGATTTAACGTTTGGAAAGATCCTGACAGCACACAAGACCTGTCATGTTCGGTTGCATTTTGTTTTGAAAAGTGATGAGCAGTTAAAACGTGTCGAAGTTTCACATTGACAGGTGGAGCGGACGTTATCAGTTGTTAATGTTGTGGCCACAGCCTGGACAGTACCGAGATGGTTATCGGTTGACAGAACTAGGTGGACCTGCGCCTTCCGTTGTGTCTGAGAAGTGTCAAATATTCTCTCAGCACGCAGCCAGAGTTCGAAGAAATACTTTCGGGGTGGAGTCTACGGGTTGTTTTTTACTCCACATCAACCTCCCATTTCTACACATCCGTCCTATATTATTGGAAAGTTATTTGTGTTTCCGTCACCTAAAGTATTGTGTGAAAGTGACAGATTCTATTTATTTATGTGGTTGATTTTATTTCCAAAAACGTTTCCACCAAGCACAATATTTGAAATTTCTCTCTAAAACTCTATTTTATGGTTTTTGCTTCTACAAACATCACATTTTCATTTATCCTCCCCCGATCCAGGGGGCTTAAACCTCTCTCCTTTCACTTATTTCGCTGCAGTGATAAATTGATGTAGCAATGGAATAGTTTGTAAGATGCGTTTAGTAATTTTGCGACCTTATGTTGGCATCACTGGGATCAGCTGAGAAAAGTATCTAATAAATAATTTTTTGTTTATAACCTCAAAATTGCATTTAACAATGGCATTGTTTTGTGAAAGATTTATTTAGGTGGTCGGTTTTTTTGCAAGAAAGGTTTTTGAAGGTTTACCAAGCACGATATTTGAAATATCAAAATTTGAGTATTTACCAAGTTCCATTTTTTATAGTTTTTTCTGCTACAAACATCACACTGGGATCATGACAACAAATATATTAAAAATGTTTTGTTTATAACGTCAAAATTACACCCAGCAATGACAATCTTGTGGGAAAAAGGTAGATTCTATGATTTATTCAAGTGGTTGATTTTATTTGCCAGAAAGGTTTTCACCAAACACAATATTTGAAATTTAAAAATTTTTAAATTGTTTTCTGCTAAAAATATCACACTTCCATTTATTTTCTCCCCCATAGAGATTTAACCTTTCTCCTCCCACTTATTAAGCTGCATAAAGACTTTGTAAGATTCGTTTGGTAATTTTGCGACATTATATTGGCATCATTGTCATCATCAAACAAGTATCGTATTAAATAGTTCTGCTTATAGCCTCAAAACCGCACTTAGCAATGCCATTGTTGTGTGAAAGGCAGACTATATGATTTATTTAGGCGGTCGATTTTGTTTGCGAAAAACGTTTTTCAAGGTAAACCATGCACAACAATTGAAATTTCTCTCTAAATCTCCACTTTTTATAGGATTTCTGCTACAAAAATACATCTTTAAACAAATACATCTGCCATTAATTCTCTCCTTCATAAAGGATTGGAACCTCTCTTCTCTATTTTATTACACGGAGTGATAAAGTGATGTAACAATCATAGAAACGATATTAGAGACAGTGTGACCTTGTGTTGGTGTCACTAGGATCATCTGACCGATAATACATTAAAATATTCTGTTTATAACCTCAGAACTGCACAGTGTTTTCCTTTCTGAAACCGTGTAAGCCGTCAATAAACTTTTCTTGGTTTTACAATACTGAGTATGAGCCATGGACACTTTTCTTGGTGAACAGTTCAAAACCAGTCGAAACTCAGTGTCAATGATAAGCAACGTTCTGAGCGACCTGTTGAAGTGTGAACTGTTTCACTTGAAACCAGAATTCATGAAGACCGGCAATTAACAGTAGAACTTATATCACGAACAGCTATAGTGAGTGTTGGTGCAGTGCAAGCTCAATTGCAACGTTACAAGCTGGATTACAACAAAACCTTGACCAGGTGGGTCTCGAAAGAATGAAAACATCAACACAATGAAACAAGACTCAAAGAGTGAAGAGTAAAAAGAACGCTTTAAAGGAGATGTGGAGGTGATCCTCTTCGAAACAAGATTTTAACCTGTGATGAAACTTGGGCTTACGATTTTGTATCAGAATTTAAAAGAGAAAACATGTCACCTCACTGGTTGGAAAGAAATAAGCATTACAGGAAAAGTCATGTTGAATGTCTTTTTGGATTCGCGAGGAAGATTAACGTACAAAAACCCGTCTCTTATAATCAAACAAGCTCAATAATAAAATTAGAGAAAAACAGAACGAAGAAAAGGAATGTATTTGTCACGACGATGTAGCATTACACCTTCCCGCAACCATTGAAAACATACTTTTGGAAATACTACCTCGTCTTCGGAACAGTTCAGATTTGGTTACTTCTGATTTTCATTTCTTTGGTCCATTGAATGAGGCATTGTGTGGGAAACAGTTCAGCGACAAACGAGGAAGTCAAAGAATTTGTAGGAAATCGACTAAAACAACAATACAAAGACTTCTTTTATTTAACGATAAGGTGATTCAAACAACAAAACAAAAGATTCTTGTAATTTATTAGAAGGTGACTCTAAAAACAAAACAAAAGTTTCTTGTAATTTATAAGAAGGTGAATCAAACAAGACAAATGCTTCTTTTATTTAATGAAGAGGTGACTCAAACAACAAGTCAAAGACGTTTGTAATTCACGAGAGAATGACTCAAATAACAATACAAAAGATTCTTGTAATTTATGAGAAGAAACAAAAGCTTCTTGTAATTTATGAGAAGGTAAATAAAAAAACAAGACAAATGCTTCTTTTATTTAATGAAGATATGACTCAAAAACAAGACAAATGCTTCTTTTATTTAATGAAGAGATGACTCAAAAACAAGACAAAGACTTTTGTAATTCACGAGAGAATGATTCAAATAACAAAACCAGAGATTCTTGTAATTTATGAAAAGGTGACCCTAAAAATAAAACAAAAGCTCTAGTAATTTATGAGCTGACCTAAATAACAAGACAACGATTTATTGAAATTCACGAGAGGGTGACTCAAATAACAAAACAAAAGATTCTTGTAATTTATGAGAAGGTGACTCAAACTACAAAACAAACACTTCTTTGAATCTACCAATAATAAAAACTAGTTCATCGTTGAGATAAGTTTATTAATATTTCTTTAGGAATATTTAAAGTAGAGGTTCTCAAACTGGGAGGGGGCACAGAAGGTTTACGGGGAAGGCGTGGATAAGTGCACTGAAACTGCCAAATGACGAGATGAATTAAAAGCTAGTTAATTATAATTGATGTTTTTGACTCTTTTCGACTCTTTTTACCGACAATGCAATATATCCCGTTACCCACGTGATTATATCACGTTTTATACAAACACAACAGACCTATGACACGTTGCAATTACAAGTATCTAATTGAATTTATATTATTTTGTAACACTCTACTCTAAACTCAACTTCATTAGGCCTAAATTGGCATTGGCGTTTTTCTTACATTTCGCTATGAGACATATCCTGAGATACTGAAGAGGTTGCTATATCTCAGGTAGATAAGAGATTGCATCATTCATAACGTTAACCAAATGAAGGTCAGACTTCTCATAATTTTATACTATTAAAAAAATTAATAATACAAATTTTAATTTAATTGAACTTTTTTTATAGGAACTTACTAAGACTTTAAACAGTAACTCCTAGTTACCAAGAAAATGACTCGGTTCACACGAATTATAATTCTAATATACACCTGTCTAATGTAAATGTAGGATTCTATCTTAATCCTATGAATCTATCCCTTATCTTCCAGGATCTCTACAGGGTTAAAGACGCTTTTAGGTTTTTACAGGTTTTATATCCTTAGACTCTTATCTATAACTACAATCTATCTCATATCGTGTGGCGACATCGGACATATTTACTGACTTCTGTAAACAAATTTCTTATTTAGCGTATTTTTCATACTCGTTTGTGTGAGTTTTGCAAATATGCTGTAGTAAACCATTCTTAACAGATGTCTATTATAGTGACAAAATATCATCGCGTATTAAAAGTCAAAAGAGTCGATATGAATAATCGATTATCGTCTTTTTATCTGCAATTGAAACCTAACTCTTAATACACAGTTGAAATGAATCTTCTTTCTTTTCGAAGATAAATGGTACGTTTTTTTTAAACGTCACTGCATTCGCTCTACCGTAAACCTTTGTCACAGACTTTTGTCAAGAATTTAATTAATTTTTTAAGTTCAGAATTGCCTATTAAACAAAAGGCATTCCGGGGAATACAACGGAGCTCTAGAATCTCCAATTGGAATTACGAGAGAAGAAATATCTTTAATAATATAAAGTCAGCCTATTTATCCTACAATCCTATTATCTAAATCAAAGCAGTGGAGCAACCAGAAATCCCAATCTTAGAAGGGATTTGTATTAACATTCCGGGAAGCGGGTCCTAACCTATATCTTGAAGCAACATTTTGACAGTTAAATGTCGTTTATTGCTCTCTAATGTCTAAAGTTAATCACAATTTGACAAACGTAACGAAATAAATTTAATGATTTTAATGTTTCAAATTTCAAGTGTCTTCAATGAACTTTCAATTAATGGTTTTTAATTATTTAAGTGATCAGGTTAAAGGTTTATAATAGATAACAAGATCATACATAACTTACATCCATCTTCACACGCTACAATACGTTAATAATGCCCTAAAGATACAACTATTAACTTCGTAAAAAAATCTCGTCTTTTGTTCAAACAATTTTCTCATTATTATACCACAACTAATTCTTTTAGGTGCGCTTCGTAGTGTTTACCTCTTAAACCCGCAACCATTGCAAAACGAAGTTTCGTAAATTGATTCCTTTTGAGGACAATTTATATTGATTAATATCACTCAGTTTTAATTGCATCTCTTCTTACATGAAAACTATCTTTGGTTACCAATTTCGTTATGAAAGTTTGAAAAGAAAATTAAATTTGTTATAAAACCACCAAATTGAAAGTATTTTTTCTAGATGGTAAAATATAAAGAATATTGCTTATAGACCTAATACACCTGCGAGGATAGTGATACTCTCACTATAACCTGAACTCAAGTATCAGGCATAGCTATAATCAATCACGAACATGGAAAACAAATTTAATTACTTCATAGATTAAACTAATTTAGACATATTTTGTGAATAAGCATGCCTGAGTAAAGAAAGTAACATTGTTAAAAAGGTCAAATTCTTTGATAATTATACATCGGGCAAGTAGAAGCAGCTTGAGACTGGCGACGTTTTATTACTTCAAAATACTGTCATAAGAGTCAGCCTTATTTTTATGGCTCCGTTCCGTTTTTCTAACATTAAGTCAAATACGCCACGATTTATTCTTTGAGAAGGAACCTAATGAATTGACGGATCTTTCTCAGTCACTTTTTGCTCTGAATCGAAACGAAAAGGAGATATTTATTGTTAAACGTGTCGTCTTTGTGTTCCTTGAACTTTCTAGTTTAAAAATACACTACTTGGACAACAAATTTAAACATTTGCTCTTCTATATTTCATCAGAGAATTTAAAAGTTCCTTATCAAGTTATTGTTCATTCTAAACTCAATCTAGACCGTTTCATAACATATTTTTAGGTCTCTAGAATATTACACTCTGCTGAAGGCCGAAGAGCTTTATAATTGTGGAGTGTAACACATATCCAGGTATAATAATGGAATAAAAGTGGAAAAATCCTTCTGACTCGATACCTTGATATGACAGTCTTGTTCATAAAATCAGGTAATAAATGATTATTAGAAATGATTGAGAACCATTAGGCAGAGCTTGGGCTGAAAATGCAACATAATCATAAACAAGATGGTTTATAAAGCACTAATAACATAACTAGGCATCTCAAAAATATTGCCTGTTTCAATATAGTACAAAAACTAGCGATTGAAAAGAAATAGATTTTAAAATGATTACTAACTATTTATTCTGCAAAAGGGTAAGTTCGTAGGTTATTTTGTTTGAATGCATATTGAAATTTGTTTCATGATACTTTGTTAGCTTTTACGTCACGTAGTTTGAAGTGGATTTCCTGCAAAATTTATAATAAATAAAACTCAGCCAGCCAGTTTCTATCAAGTTTTTAATAAAGACTGATACTCGACATAGCACGGCACCTTCTATCCCTAACAACCAAAAAATACACCTCCCAAATGAAAACGCCCCTCCTTGTTAACGGATAAATAGCAACCCCCTTGATCCAGTAACCTACCCGCAGCCGGCGTTAATAAACACAGATGCTTCAAAAGCCACGGAGCCTTCAACCCCTTCCTCCCGGTCTGGTTGAGTTAAATACCAAGCACAATACTGTTATAAGAGGGTTGAACTTGACACGTTTAAATGTCGTAGCACTACGGTATTTATTTAAAATAATTGCTACAATTATTTCTACATCATTGATTGTTATTATGAATACGTAATTTTACGAGTTACTTGAAACAAACTTGTAGAACCCTTAAGAATTCGAACGTTGCTTAAAATATAAAAATAATTTGTGTGTGTGTGTGTGTGTGTGTGTGTGTGTGTGTGTGTGTGTGTGTGTGTGTGTGTGTGTGTGTGTGTGTGTGTGTGTGTGTGTGTGTGTGTTGCAACGAACCGGCCCACGCCAAAAGCGCGTGCCGCCCCCTTTGATCACCACGCTCACTTACCTGAGCGGTCAACCCAACCGCCGACCAACTCCAAGCGCATGACCAACACCCGCGCCCGCTGCAGAGTAATAAATTTGTTACGAGCCGTTCGCAGCCGAAGTTACGAACGCTGTGCATTGCTCGCCAAATTCTGCCAGTGAAAAAATCCCTGGACTTAAAACAAAAAACCTAACTTGCTGAGAATTAACCCTTTGGGTGAGACTTCCCGGGGAGGAGTTCTTTTGAAAGGCATATAACCGGAGAAATGACCATCTTTGTAGGATAGTGTAAGAAACTTGTTTATATGAAAACTCAATATGTTTGCAAGTTAGTAAAAAAAAAAATATTTATTTTTTAAAATTACATTTATTTATTTGAATGTGCATGGCACAGTAAGCACTACATTTTACCCAGAAAAACTCTATCAATTTAAAACAACTTAACATTGAAAACATCTTACTTGCTTATATTATTTTATCAGAAAAATGTACCAAATAATTATTAATTTGAAATTTGTTCACAGTCAACAAGAATATAGCAAAATGCAAAACCTTTCCCAATTGATTTTTTATTATATATTTAAATTTAACCCTTCCAATTTAAAACATTTATACATAACAAAATTAAAAACTATTTTCATAAAAAGAAACCTCAAAACAACTAACTACAGGATTAAACTTTATCTCCAACTCATTTACCAAAATCTTTGAATTTAAACTATTTAATCTTTAAACAATTTAACCCTTTCTTTAAATCAAAAACAAATCTTAAAACTTTATTTTAACCCTTCTTCTAACTGGGAAAGTTTTACCCTTTTGTACTGTCTAACTACTTGTGATTATTAACATTATTTTACCAATTAGTTTCTAACAATCACCTGAAATTATATTATTTTCATAAATTAAAATTTATCAAACTCCTCTGAAATAGAATCCATGTTATAAACTTACAAATGCACCTATTTAACGCTATAAGCTTGTCATCTGAATTAATTAATAACTCATATTTATATTTAACAATGTTGACTCATTTACTGAAAGAAAAACCCATATTTATTTGAAAAATTAAAACCCAAAGTTTCAGCTAATTATATGATTGAATCTGATATAAAACATTTTTATAGTTATTGAAAATCATTTAACACATTTACAAAACCTCTTATTTAACCCTTTTACAAAATGAATCTCTTATCCCTTTCCTTTTGTGAAATAAAATGCATTGACACTTAATTAACCTTTACAACAATGTAAATAACACAATTTCTGAAGGAAAATTGTATTTTCATAAACTTTTAATTAATATTTATCAACCAATAAATTTAGTTAATAAAAACAAAACCATACTATTCAATTTAAACTTCCAATACTTTTTTATATATCTCTTTTTTGAAGTACAAAAAAAAACATCTTATTATTTATATATATATATATAAATTAATACCCAAAACAAAACAAATTATTCCTTACATCTAAAACATGAACCAAAATACCTATTATTTATATGAACAATCACTAGACCCACTTAATCCTATGAAAACTAATAGTTGATAGTTATATTTTTCTCTTTACTAAATCTCAACTTTAAACAATTTAAAATTTATTTTAAAATTATATTATCTCCATATTTGTTCCTTACAACCCTTTTTTAATTTAAACCAAAATTTCTTATCTCAAATTAATGTAATTTATTTTTATTTGTTAATAAATTTACCTCATATAATTTAAAAAACAACCATTGAGTTCAATCTGTATTATTTATACCCAAAAATTTATTTTATAAAAATTTGAAATTTCGATATAACCCTTTTTTAAACAAACATAAAATATTATTTTAATTCTTATTAAAAACATTTATATTTAAAACCAAAACGATTTATTTAAATTTGTCATTAACTAAACAACTCCTTTTAACAAAAACAAACATTTCTTTTAAAGTCCTTTCATTTCTTCAAATGCTACATAGTAATGCTTGACCTTCCAGTCAGCTGATGTAAATAAACAATCTTACTGGCGGCCATCTTGAAACATAGAACTTGATTTTTACACTCTTAAAATACAACTATTTTTTAACTCCATTTTCTGTTCTTTCTACTAATTTTGTTTGTTAATAAGTTTGAACATATTTGTTTTCAATTCAATTTATGTCAAGTATAAACCCTTTAAGAATTTATTATTTCAAAATTACATTTTTAAAATATCTTTTTAGAATTTAAATGCTATACTCTTACATGAGTCTTGCGCCATTTTGTTTCTTTTAACCCCACCCTTAAACAAAACCATCAGCTCCTATCTTTTAATTTAAACAATTTGGAATCTACTATTTTTAAATGAATTTAATTTAATGAACAATTTCCCCTTTTAAAATTTTATCAAAACAAAAACTCCCATCTGCAAAAAGAAAACTGTACAGGTCTGACCTTAAATTTTTCCGTTGGACAAAGGCTTGAGAATCTTCCCTCTCCCTCAGGTGTTTCGATGGAACATAGAAGTGGGGGGCTGCATTCGTGCCGGTTCCAAGTGACGCTTATAGCTCCTTCCAAAATTTAAAAAGAGAAGTCCGCCATGTTGAAATCCCTCGTCCCTTTGTTTGAAATGGCCAACGCCCTGCATGTGGCTCCTGTTCTGTTCCCACGGTGTCGTCCTCTGTCTATGCATCCTCTGCATGGGCATCTTGTGGCTATTAAGCACTTGATGGTTAAATTTTGATTTACTAGTTAAATGAAACACTGTTCTAAACACCATTTTTAAAACACTACAAGCTTTTACACAGTTTATCGTTAATTTTCTACTTTTGCTATTTCAAAATTTAAACTGTTCTTCTCTTAAAAAACTGTGTATCTATTTAAAACACTGCATACTTTCCTATCCGTACCACAAGTAAAGTTGCATTTTTATATATTATTCCGAAACACTTTAAGACTTACGACGCAGCACCTTTAGGTCTTAGTTATGAGCACCGCTTTCGGATAGATCTTAATCCGAAAGGGCCCCATTTATGAAACAACACGTTTCAGCGAAACACAACCGTCTAGCCTGCCATCGTTTTTGATCGTTGTTATTCACTTAAAACAAAAGTTCATTTCTTCGCTGCTACTACTCACGCGAACTCCCTCGACCAACCTTCTCACGCCGTCTCTCGATGCCAAGTAACGCTTTGCCCCTCTTTAACCGTTGGGCTCGTTGTTGTAGCAATTTTTCCCGCGTTTCGATCAGACCAATCAAAAATCGATATTTCTCTAACTTGCCTACCTAGATGCGCGCGTCTGTCGTCATCACTGCCAGACCATGAGAAAGGAAATGCCATCCTAAAAGAAATTAATTTACTTGTCCTCATTTCGGGCTGCATAACTCTTTTCCCGTGCTTCTAACGAATTTTTCTTATTCTTGTCATTGTTCGTTATTTGTTGTTCTGCATCTATGGAAATGTCGTTTGTAATTTTAGGCCGAATTTGACAATTTTCCCCTTGCAAATGACCCCCTATAAGTTACTTTAAATTTTTAACCCCTTTCTCAATGGCTTGGCTTAATGTCATAACAAAAAAAAAATTCAACCTGGCTTTACTTTTAACTATTTTCCCTCTTGGTGGCAATTGTGGCCGGGTTCGGCCCGTCACAGTGTGTGTGTGTGTGTGTGTGTGTGTGTGTGTGTGTGTGTGTGTGTGTGTGTGTGTGTGTGTGTGTGTGTGTGTGTGTGTGCTAACAAACTCTAAAGAGAAAAAGCTTAGCCTGTTGAAGACAGTCAAAAAAAATTTTGTCTTTAGCTTTCGTTGAAACATCTATTTAGAAAATACATTGATATGGATACAGGAATATACATTACGGTTTTATTTTTAAATATTTACACTTTTTTGTCAAGGTATTTATCTTTAGTGTCTCGTGGGAAAAAAACAAAAACCCATTCGGTTAGTGAGAAGTCAAGGCCAGTTATTTAATAGTGCCAAGCAATACTAATTAATTATTTAGATATTTTCAGGTTCTAAGAAAGTAATAATAATAAGCATAAAGAAGACATAATTTATGATAGGTAGCTGTGTTTAAACAAATAATTATTCGATAACTAGATAAATGCTTTAGGCCTACACACACACAGACACAGACACACACACACACACACACACACACACACACACACACACATATATATATATATATATATATATATATATATATATATATATACTAAAAAAATACCACATTTATAAAAACATACACAACAATTTAATGAACCTACAGACAACATATGCAGACGACGTATTATTTAAAAACATTATACACGCAGCTCAAGAATAAATATGTATGACGTCAACAAATACCAACATCACGGACCGAATATTCACATCAGAAAAATAGAGAAAAATAATCAGTGATTCGCCAATTGTCAAGTGACCGAAAGGTACCGCATGACATAAGGTAAAATTATTGCACTTAGTGGTGAAAAAAATTATTTCGTGATATATTTTTTATAAAAGAATTTAAAAATCTATCTATACAAATTGATTGCTAATTAAATTGAAGAATTAATGCGTTGTTTTCAGATCAGAGTGTTAATTAAAAGCTGTAAGTATTAAGAATAGATATCTCAAGAAGATATTTTAATTGATAAAATTGAAATAACTCATGACAGAATGCCGTAGTTTTGCTCATTTAAAGTTAGAAGCTTTGATTATTATTATTAAGGAATTATGGCGGATCTTGATATTTAAACCAGACTAAATATACAAATAACGGAATAGACGTTTAAGAGGGACCTTTTCGAACAATATAAAGTTTCTAGAGAAATAGGTTCATAACTCTAGTATGAAATAAAAATGGCCAATTCCACACAAAATATCCGTGGAATAATCGCCAGACATCTGTGTAAGAGTCTGAGTGTAGGATATGTATTGTTATTAGTTCTGAGGTAAATGCTGGAACATGAATCCTAGGTGATGTCTCTCGTCCCGACTGCACATATATTAATAAAAACGAACTTAGTCTAAGCAAAAGCCTTCATGAGTTAGAGGTTTTATCAGTACAGGGGGTTGGATGACAAGTAACCATGTACTTGTTACTAGTATGCCAGTAGGTGATTGAATGGGTCACAGAACGTAAGATAAATGTCCAAATTGTAACAAAATAATAAATTTTGAGGGTATTCTTATTAATTTGTTGTTTTTTTTGCCCTTGTAACTTACTCTCGGCCATTATGTCCCCTTTTATATTAAATGTGGTTCATTGTATATTTATTTCTCCGTCCATTACTTCGACCTCTTTAGCCTGTGAATCTACCTTTACAGTAAACAACATGTAAGGTCGTCCTAAATACTCAACTATAACTATGAGGTTTTAATTTGAAAAATATTTCATTAGAAATATTATTCAAACTCTTATTATAGTAGTAGTGTCATGACAGTTCGCAGTCGGGTAACAAATATAACCGGTAATGAGAAACATCAATAACAAAATTAGAAATATTTTTGAGTACAGTGGGGGGTTTTATGTTACAGTCTCCCTGAGTCATTTAATTACTGCCAACATGATGCAAATTTTAAGGGAGAAATAAAAATGTTTGTCACGTTTTGTCTACTTTGGCATTCATTAACATTCTTTTAACATTAGTTTAACTAACCTTCTTAGAAACATGACGTAATTAAAGAATCCAGTAATTTTAATATTATTAGAGAGAATAGGGTAGACCAATATTGTTAAATCATCAAGGGACAGAAATTTCATCTATGAGAGTTCCACCTTAAGTTTTGTGAAAGTAAAAACGTTAATAGATACTTAGCTAGCTAACTAGTTAAGTTGTAACTCTGACACAATAGTTGTCAATTTCATACCACCCTGGTCTGTGAACAATGTTTTATCATACTACAATAGCCTATAATAAGAGTTATTTTTCCCCTAATCTTAAAACAATCGTACGGGTATTATAGAACCAAAACCTCGGTGCAATGTTTCAAACATTTTCCTCTCACGATCTCATATACATGAAGTATGACGTCATATGATGTTCATGCTTTACTTAAAATCATCGTTTAAAAGGTTTAAAACGGAAAACGTAGGGACGATAGAATTAAAAGCTCGTCTAGACTACCTTGTGGTTTGTTTAATTGTTACAGATATTAATAACTTTGAGGATAAATCCCTGAAAACGGTGATAATATATCGCAAGACTCATTACTCAAGATTAAAAAACGAAGAATCATGAACATATCCATGTATTCTCTGTATGTTAATAGATCGTAATAACAGCACTATACGCTTTTTTGTTAAAACAATATTTTATGTAATAAAAATATTATATATATATATATATATATATATATATATATATTTAGGTTAGTTTTGGTTGGTAAAGATTATTTAGATTTTTTGGACTAGGAGACTGACAGACTTACCTTGGTAAGAGTCCACACTGTAGTCTTGAAATAGAAACACATAAAAGCACTTAAACAATGATATATTTCGACCACACAGTGGTCCTTGTCAATCGAAGAGAAAACACAAAAAGAAATATGAGAGAATGAAATAAAATAAATACAAGTTGTAATCACAGATTGTGTAGAGTAGAAATCAGATGTCACAGATGCACAGATTAAAGATATATATATATATATATATATATATTGTTTCCATGATCATATGAGTGAAATATATCATTGTTTAAGTGCTTTTATGTGTTTCTATTTCAAGACTACAGTGTGGACTCTTACCAAGGTAAGTCTGTCAGTCTCCTAGTCCAAAAAATCTATATATATATATATATATATATATATATATATATATATATATATATATATATATATATATATTGGAAGAAAGTTGGTATGTATATTCAAAAAAATGTATTAACGTATAATGTATTTATTAAGATAAAGTGTAGGAGAAACAAACTGATCCTTAACCGAGAACTGGTTTGAATTTTAAAAAATTAAAATGTTAAAGCAGATATAAATGAACATTATTTAGTTCAATAGAACAACGAATTGCAGTGCCTTAAAGTTACCTTTATTTTCTGTTAGGTTCCTAGAACAATATTACAGGTTTAATATTTTTACAAACGCTTTATTAAATTTACAGGTTTAAACGCTAACCTGTGATAATTACTCCTTGCCTATGTTTTAACAAAGAGAGGGGGTGAGACTAACACACACGGTGAGTATTGATATTCACTTTGAGGGCTTGAAACAAAGAGCTCGGGTTAATTTTGAAAAAAGGAGAGATTTAGATACATTAATATATTCCTAGATAATATTATATTGCAATAACCCAAAGGATAAATTCATTAAAATTACTTAAAAAATAATATTTAAGATTTAATTACAAATTCTCTGGGAAACGTGATGACAATAAATTTTATACCGGTGAATTTGTATTGGACATGCTTAACTTAGGGTATTTGAAGCAGCCAATCATTGAACGGTCTCCATCCGTTGAGACGTACTCAAAATCGGTAGAGCTTAACTCGAGCTACTTTTGTATTATTATCAAATATGAGGTTAGCTTACGAATAGAGATAGTAATTGCCTTGAAAAACGCTAACTATTCAAAAGCATCTTTGGTTAAGTAAAACGCAATACAAAATAAACAGATAAAGTTACTTTGGAGTTTTTTTCGGTTCATTAATTTTACAAAATGTTCAATATTTATAGATATATTAAAACTTATAGAAATTGTTTGTATTTCTATAGTGATTCAAACAGTTTTTAGTTATTTAAAATACAGTTTATTGCTTCTTTAAATCATTTTATTACTTTTAAAATATGTTTGATATAATAATAAAATCAACAAGCTTATAAAAGATTATTCTTTTCTGTGTTAACATGTCTGTCGTCAGTACCGAAGACTGCGAATTTTCTGGCCAATCGTTTAAACAGAAAAGCCGTTAAAAGCACTGATTAGAAAAATAAGTTTTCGTCAAAGAAGCGTTCTCAAGGAGACGATACAACACACGAGTAAGATTAAATCTCTTCTACAGTCGGAAAGCTTTTACTTGCGTTATTAATTCTACGGAGCTAAACTCTCAATTTATTCTTAGGCCTTAGTAGCTTTATTCTAAGTAGAACAAGTTTTTCTATGGATAACCTCTTCCTCCTTCTCTCTTCCTCTCTCTTTCTCTCTCTCTCTCTCTCTCTCTCTCTCTCTCTCTCTCTCTGTTTCTCTCTCGCTCTCTCTATTTTTCTCTCGGTTTTCTTTCACTAGATTTATAAAATTTTTAGACGAAAGAAGTTAATAGTTTATGTGTTTTTCACTAAGGAGATAATAACATGTTCTATAAATGGACACGTTTATTTAGATTCTAAAAGATATTTGGTTTTCTTTTTATTGATTTTTGAAATCGGTAGTAAAATATGTTGAAATTTATAACTCTTTCTGGTGTGTTTTTATTTTACAACTTTTCCACATCCATTTCCCTCCTTTGTTGGTGTTCTTCTGCATTTAAGTGTGTCCTTTCATTTTAATAATTTTTTTCCACTTTCATTCATCTTTCAGGCGTACATGTTTATCTCGTATTTTTTTGTTATATATATGACTAAAATTCTTCTTTTTTGTCTATGAAATCGTTGTTTATTTTCTTATGAATAAATGATACCAATACTCAACTTTTCTGAGCCCCATCTAAAAATTCTTTACAGTAGCTACAAATATTTTAGTTTTTACCACTTCTAATGAATTCATTTCAAAGTTTTTTAACTCTAACATATATTGTTCCTCCTTATACTTAACAATTCTGTTTCATAAAGAAAATTGTAAAAAAAGGGTTATATAACAGGACATTAACAATATATGACTAAAGGAATTGCATAAAGTGTAACACATTTGGATAAATCCTTAAGGAATTTAGATGTGATTCCTGGTGTTGAATAATCAGTGATGAAACGTTTGGTGAAAAAATAATAAAGGAAACTTTTAAATACTTCTACACATATTTTATTTTTAATTAAATTAAAACTGTTAAAAAAAATCTATTCTTGCTACGCCCTGTATCTTGATACGTGCTTTCGGTTCGAAGACCAAAAAAATGAGAGGGATGTTTAAAGCCTACGAAGCGAGTCCTGACCTTCTGCGCAGCTTCCCGGAGCATTTCTAAAAGAAAGGCTTTTGGAAATCATATCTCAACCAATATTACGATACATAGAATTATAATTTACAATTTTTTTTTTTAATTTTTATTTTTAAACTAATATCTCGGTTTGTTTTCTGATGCTGCTGTAATATATAACATTTTTGCCTAAAATAATGTACGAAAGTACAGTTGACTAAAAGTCCCTTATTGATTTTAATACAATATGATGAACAGAAAGAATGATTTCAATTGTAAATTACAAACTGTGAAGTGCCCATTGTGCTGAATAATGTACTTTGTATACCTCAAAAAAACCTTTTAAAACAATTAATTGAATGTAACTGTTGTTCTCTTTCATTACTTGGTATTATTATTATTATTATATTTGCCTGTAAATATATAGTATGCATCTTCTATACAGCTATATAACCCTTTTTACTTGCTAATTTAATTAAAGCAATCTCATAATATTTTTAAAAGACAAAATACATAAAAACAAAATAACTTTTTGTGTAAATTAATCCCATTAGTAGAAGATGACTAATAGCCAAAACAGTTAATTTAGCTCTACAAACTGACTTTGGTAGAAGGGACAAGACAAATATTGCTTTGGAAATGTAAAACATTTATCTCGTCCTTGCTTGGGTATTATTCATGGTAAATATATATATATATATAAAATACTAAAAAATATATTATCAGGGTTTTATACTGAGCCTACAATGTAGCATCCACTGTGTTTAATATTAAAAAAGTGATACTGAACAGACAAAAAGGCGAGTAAATTGGTTGTCAGTGTCACCCTTTCTACAAAAACGTTAAATTATTCAAACACACTACACCACTGGGAGTTTTAACTACAGTATCTTGTTCCTGAGATCAAACACTTAACTTGGTTTTATTTAAATGCATTATATTTTGCATTGCTTTACAGTGAATAATTAACGTTTTGCACAGATTATTATATAAAAAACACGTAAATAAAATAAAAGTGGTAAAAATAAACATAATAAAAAACATTTTAAAAATTAAATAAAACTGTTAAAGTATAACAAACAACCTTAGAAAGCTATACAATATAAAAATATATTTTACATACACACAAGTATATATATATATATATATATATATATATATATATATATATATATATATATATATATATATATATATATATAAAGAACAAAGTCTAAATACAAATACAAGAATTATAATTGAATTTACAAATCAAAGCTTTTCGTTGGCTAACAGTACCAACATCATCAAGAATATTAAACAATTGTTTAATATTCCTGATGATGTTGGTACTGTTAGCCAACGAAAAACTTTGAATTGTAAATTCAATTATAATTCTTGTATTTGTATTTAGACTTTTGTTCTTTATTAATGCACAAGAAAACATACTGCGATATTTATATATATATATATATATATTTATATATATATATATATATATATATATATATATATATATATATTATATATATATATATATTATATATATATATATATATATATATATATATATATATATATAAAGCACAAACATACACACGTACACACATACATTCAAATGCACATACACTCACACACACACACACACACACACACACACATTTAATATGTTCCAAAGGTACAAATCAGTTGAGGGATAGAATTAATCGAGGTAAAGATTAATACATTTTCCTATAGTGTTACTTATTAAAAAAATTACATCATTAAAAATAAATATTTAGTATAATATTGTGTTGTTCCTTATAATTGATTATATTCAGTAAACAATTACTTGAATTATCCTCATGCTATTACTCTTACAGTTTCCCAATAAGTTGTGTTATTCTATGAATTTGCATATAATATACTTGCTTAATATATGGCACGTGGAACTATGTGATGTTTGACCTTCCAAGCAGAAGCTGATATAAGTTGTTATGTTCAGTAGCAGAACAATGTTCGGCAGTTTGTTGAAACGTCATTGGTCTTCCGTATTTGTGCGCGGGAGGCTATCTGTAAACGTTAACAATAATTCTCTGCTTAAAGGAGTTATTCAGTGTATCAGCAAACTGTTATTGGTTATAATCTTTTTCCCTTCTGTAAACTGTTATCCATACATTCTAACACTTGTTAATTTACCCAGCACTACCAGACTTCCCAAATGTCCTGTACGATTCCTGCCTCATTTGTTTAGGTATGAGAAATCTATTCGTCACAAACGAATAAGTGCTCAGTTTTCACCAGATTAAAATTCATAGGTTAACATCAAGCACATTGTGTGTGAAACGTAATCAGTTTGTCATGTTAGTAAAGTGTTTCTTGTAAAGTGTATAATATAGGTCAGGTGAGTAATTTGTTTATAATATATTTTTGTGTCTACATAAGAGGCACAAAGATTTCCAAATTGTAAAATATATGTATATATATATATATATATATATATATATATATATATATATATATATATATATATATATATACCCTCGTACTATACTACGTGCTAAGAATTGTCCTTGAAACCTGTGTAAATTATCATCACAACAATAAGTATGTAAGGCAATGAATATTCCTACATACCCTTAATATTTATTAATTTTTTTAATATAGGTTAATCAACTGACTACAAGAGTATTATGCCAAAGACCCATCATTTATATTACTTTGTAAATAATAGCAAGGAAATATTTTCGTAGCATGTAAGGGGAACCATTAGGGAGTAAAGATTACAAGAAGCAGGTAATGGTTCTGAGTAAAGCCGGCGATGGTTCATTTCACAGAAGCGTCACGTCTACTTGGCTTCAGATCCTAAATGCGAAATAGTGTTAACTCTATCTTCTTTCTAGTTTTCTTAATTTCTCATCATACGACCGACTACACATTATTTAATTATAATAAATATTTTCCTTACCCTTAAGCATTGGGGACACGATCCTACCCAGTGGGATGTAAGAATCATCAATAAAAACTGAATTTTTAGATACGAACCGCAATAATATGTTCAGTTAAAAGTGTAAGCCTGTCTACCTAAACTAGATTCATAGCTTTAAAAAAAATAATTAGGCCTCTATTTAGACCGCGATGTTCAATGTAGGGGCCGCAGCATAGTGTGTTCACACTCAATGGTATCATTCGGTTATTATTATAGTTTCACTTAAAGACAGACAGATAATCGTATAAATACATTGTAATTAGGCCCCTCATTGTAATCATCTACTCGCTTGGCTACCATTTAGTTTGCCATGGAATTTAATGCGTTCACTAGCATAGACCAGACAAAAATGTTTACACTGTCGTAAATTCTGAGAATTCAGTTGAACGATATGGTAACTCATATGCTGTCTATCAATCCTGTTAACCACATAATCAACGTGGTACATTCTCCATATATCATTCATATCCGGTTTAATTTTACTCAAATAAGCTTTGTAGGCTTTGTAAAGTGTGCCGGGGTTGTTTGCCCATCTAGTTTCGTATGTAATTTGTTTACGTAACTACTGCACAGCACTGCACCGCTTATTTTTTTATTTCCATATACGTAAATTCAGAGTGATTTTACATGATTTAATTTTGGAGGGCTTTTCTTCATTTGTTTTGTGAAGTTTGATATCCCTTTAAGTTTAAAGTGTAGCAAAATCTTCGAATCTCATAAGAAACTACCTGATTTATCTCTTAAAGAAAAACCTCGCGAACTCTTTTTTTCGAACAAAGACTTAATTTTGAAGATTAAAGACTCTATCTTGTCATTATCAAAGTATAGTGAAAATGTGGACAGCAAAAGAATTCGTTCCTGGAAGGAACCACAAGTGGAATTAGTTTTGAAAATTATGGTTTAAAAATATTCGTGACAAAAAAGCACGAGTTCGTGGCTCATTAATGCGCCATAAAAACCGAGGATCATGCAACAAAATTATGAAAGCAGGATTTTAAAGCCACAGATGGATGGTTCAGTCGATAGAAGAAAACATTGCATATGACTGGTTACAATACGAATGGATAAAGATAAGTATTCTCCTAGCTGCAAATACAATGCAGATGAAACAGGACTTTATCATCGTGCTTTACACAAAAGAATACTTTTGAGTATTCAAAAATAAAATTCTAGTGGCTTTAATACATATAAACAACGTATTACTGTTTGCATGTGTTAACATGGTTAGACAAAGGAAAAACTCTTAATCATCTAAACTCCACGCTGTTCTCAAGGTATCTAAAAGCTTCTGGTTGAATATCATTCAAACTCTAATGCTTGGATGACAAACATATTTAATGAATAGCTGACCAAATGGGATGGCAGCCTGAAGCACAACGTTGCCCTTGTGAATCACTACAAAGTACTTGTGAAACGTATAAAAGTGATTTACGTTCCGGCCAATACTATAACACTTATACAGACCAGGGTATAATTTAATATCTGAAAGCTTTTTACCAAAGAGAAATGCTTTTTAGTATAATAGAGAATCAGAATTAATTCTAAACCCTTACCTCAAAAGCATTGGCTAAATATTCGATGCTATTCCTCTTGTAGCAAAGTTTTGGAATCAACTTTCTGAAAATGCTTTAGAAAAGGCGTGTGTTTTTATTAAAGAAAATCAAGAGCTAACTAGCTGAGGAAGACTCAGAAGAGAACTTGACGCCTTTTGATTATATATATATACTGAGTGGATGGAAGTTGACAATAGCATTGAAACAGCAGCGGGAATGACTGAAAAAGACAAGTAGACCATTTCATCAACATCAAAGCTTACTGCAGAAGAAGATACTGATGACGATAAAAATAACAAATATGTACCCCCGAAGATCTAAGCAGGTACTTTATCAAATTTAGAGACTCTACGACAGTTTGTTCAACCAAAAGCAGACAATTTCAACAAATATTATGAATATGAACAATTTATCAACCATACTTTTGGGAGATTTCCCCGTGAAAAATTAAACAAATTTGAAAGTGTAAATGAGCTGGATTTGTTTGAATTGAAGTTTTATGTGTTTAAGTGTTTTATCAAATTTCTTACGTAGTTTAAGTATTTTTTCAAATTATAATTATTAAAATTATTATTTTTAAAAAAATCTACAATCGTCAAATTATATAATCTGACGGGAAGTGTTCCCGCAGAATATAACAAGTAGAACATATATTTAAAAAACATATTCGTCTATATCTTCTATCTGGACAATCCTGCCGAGATGAAACTCACATTAATGAATATACAAGTATTATTACAGTTTTTAAAATATAAATATTACCCAAGTTTAGGGACGAAAATAGGATAAATCATAACTTGAAGGTGCATTCCCTGAAGAACATATGTTGTTCCAGCTGCCTACAGTTTTGCTTACAGCATAATTTAATATTCTATAAAAACCATTTCCTATATTGAAGTTTTCATACAAATTAACATCAATCCATGTGTAACAAGCTATAAAAGTATCGCTTTATTTTCGCATAGGTAGTAATACTCGAGTACAAGGATTAATCTGTCATTACAACAACAAAATTTCGCCTTCTGATTAGCTTCTTTTATTTGTTTAAGAGAGTCATATAATTTATAAATTTATAAAGGCCTCAATATGATTTTGAGTTGATTAGAGGTTTGTTTACAGTGAGACATTACTTTTACTTGTGTCATTACATTTAAACTACAGTATTATTAAAATAGGTTTTCCTGAGCTTGAAGGTTCTTCTATGTAGCAATATCCAAATGATGCTCACGAGGTTTCACAAAATTACTCTACGGCCATCTCTTACCAAATTAATTTTATGATTTTCCTAATAATAAACTTAAGTAATAAACATCCTTCGAATAATTTTGATATGCTATAAAATAAGTAGATAATATTTTACCAACTATTGTTTTTTTTTATTAGGTTGAACTACTTAAATCAATATACAAACTCAATCAATAAGTAACCCTTTCTGGGAAGAAAGAAACTAACATTCAAAATGTCATAAATTTCAATAGATAAACAACAGCAGGCAAGTATAAATGTCTTAATATTGCCAACATTTAATTTTTTTAAACCTGCCGAAAACGCTAGCTTTTTCTGGCTTTCTTCTATTTTTTTAACATTAAATCAAAGACGATTTATTCTTTCAGACGAAACCTAATGGGGCGAATCATCTTGCTCAGTGTCTCTTTGGTCTGAACGGAAACAGAAAATATTTATTGTAACAAAATATCTTTGTGTCGTTCGTTGAACAATGTAGTTTAAAAAGCACAAGACTTGAATAACAAGTTAAATTTTTTTTTCCTACATCTCATCGGAGAATCAAAGTCCAGTTATTGTACTTACATATCATACATTAGTCTGGTTGGCAGCAACAACGGTTTACAAATTGTGGAGTGCTTACACTTATAAAATATGTTGTTTATTAAAATTAAAGTGTGAAGCCTCTTAACTCGTCATTTAGTAATGTAGGTGTTTCTGCCTTGGACTTGGTGATAAATATCTCGTAGAAAAGACTGGGAAGCATGAGGGCTTGGGCTTAGGTTGATTATGCTAAGTATGTGAAGTTATATTGATTTTTAAGACATTATGAATATCATTAAATACAAGGGATTGTCAAAATTAATGAAAGTTTCAAAAAAAAAGTATAACAATAATGAGTTGATGAAAATTTTCAATTTAGTAAGATCTTTATATTATCTGTATAATCACAGGATATCTGTATAAATCACAGGAACTCGGATGAAATGATTCCACCATGCCTCTATTCGACCCATGTTAATTACTTGGTATTATGAGTGTTAGTTATTGCTAACAATAGGAGCAATGTAGGAGTAACAAGGAGTAATGTAATTTCCATATATACAAAGAAAAAATTTAATTTTGTGATTTACTCGAACCAAACTTCTTGAATTGCAAAGCCTTCAAATATCGTTTGAAATATAGACTTGTATTTAGACTTTCAAATTTATTTCGTCTCCTGAATTCGTTTAGAGAATGCGAAACTGTTTGACTCACTTTGCATTTATTGGGAAAAGTTAATTATCTTGGGTATAAACTTTTTATTCGATGTCAACTGAAACATTTGTATGTATTTCCTTTGAGACTTCACTACAACCTATCACCAGAAGAACTACGACTGTTGAGGTCAAAAGAAATCAACTTTTTCTCGACATTTTTGTGTAACACTGGCCGAAGTGTCTTATAACATTCCAAAAATACTTTATCGTGCCTCACATCACTGTATAATGCAATGATCTAGTGTGGAACGCGTCTGCTGAGAGAAATCAGTAAATAGTGGTTGTTTGCTAAGTTATACCAAAAGTAGTAAGTTACAAGATTTTATACTAAGCTATATCATTATGATCTTTCGAAACAGGTTCTTCATCGCTATATCGAAGCGTAGATGCAGCTAAGGTGTATAGATTATTGAGTACTTTAGTAGAAGAAACATTTAAGGGAAATTATTATTGTTAGTGGGTATAACATTAAAAGAAAATTTGTTATAGCCTACATCTTGGCATTTGCTACCTCACACTTACACCAAACAAAACGTAAACGACTCTATTTTTAAACATTCTTTCATCTAATTTGTTTATATTAATTAAAGAATTTTTTTCATTACAAAATAATTATGAAACCAAAGTCGTTTATCAATTTTTTTAGAAGAAATTTATAAAAAAAATATCAATCCTCGTCAGTAACAAAAATGTCAGCAAGGCTCATAGTTTGTCTTAGAAATAGGAACTTTATAAGAGAAAGATTTTATTATGAACGCAATTGCTGGAAAAGAGTGATTGGTCTAAAACGAGTTTTATTGTGTATTACATGTAGCCACTAATACAAAGTAAGAAGAATAAGAGAAGAAATTATTTGTGTAAAGAATTGTAGAAAGGGGGGGCGGAGAAGAATTGGAAAGAAAAGGATTTGAATGATTGATAACTAAATAAAGACCATTAAATGAGGAGTTGGGGTAATTAGGTGGTTCCTCAGAAGTTAACTTCAAACAAACATTGAGTTACGGTTTGCTATTGTTGTTGTGAAATCTGTAAAGTAATCACTAATTACAAAATAATTTTTCTTTGTGAATTACTTACATTAGTGAACGGAACGTTTATAAATACATACATATATATATATATATATATATATATATATATATATATATATATATATATATATATATATATATGTATATATATATATATATATATATATATATATATATGTGTGTGTGTGTGTGTGTGTGTGTGTGAATTCTTTTTTTATTTTTTTAAATTATCTAATTCCCTACCGGTGCTCATAGTTATCGAGAGAGATTGATTTATAAATGCCTATTTCATTCACGTTGATAATGATATGTGTTTACTACGCGTTCATTTAAAAATCAGCAACAAAATTTAACTAATTGAGCTGAAACACAAACATCACTAGTATTTACGAAACTTTAGTTACCAGTATTAGACAATTCATAGATTTGTCCATTTAAGAATGTCTATTTTCTTTTATTCCTAGTTTAAAAAACTTTAAAATAGATATAGTCTATATCGGGAGTAAGAAAGTATATAAGAAGATAACGTATAGTATCCCTTATAATATTAACATATCAACACGAAACAAAAAAAAGAGCTCCTTCAGTCCGTAAACTCAAATACAAAGTTGCCTCTAACACAACAAAGCCTATACAATGCAAAAACACTTAATAACAAACAAACATGGTATGTGTGTACAAGATCATCTCTAACGACTGTTCTAGCAGGTCAAACAGTGGGAAAAGTCACCACAAGGAACAAGTAAAAGACCTAGAAAATGAACAACCCAAATAAAAACTAAATGTCGCTCTTTATATATATATATAGAGAGAGAGAGAGAGAGCACGCTACATATAGGCTTATACATCAACAACGACTAAAATATGAAAATTCTTAAGTACACCAAAAAATCATTGATATAAACACGACAGAGAACTTTGAAATGCACATCACCACCAAAACCACCCACAACATATTTTAAACGACAAACCACATTCATAATCAATTATTCTATGAACAATTACGCACCAAAGAATACCAAAACACTACAGAATCACAATAAAAAAATACACCTAACACACCTGAGCAACAGTCTTGTGAGTGAATTACAGCATTTATCAATATCAGTAAGTAGTGGTTTTATACCAAGCGATACCAATAAAAATAAACAAATAAATTACTATCTTAAAAAGTTATTATTTTAAAAAAGTGCTATTTAAAATTTAAATAATAAATCCAGAGGATGATCATCGTTAACGCAGATATTTATCTACAGACATTAACTATGAGTGAAAGATGTTTCTGGAAAAGATATGAACGGTGTTTAAAAATAGTAGGCCTACTCCTAAATGTTAATATTAATGTTATATTGAATGTCCAAGAGAATTCCGGCAATGTGAAGAAGGCCCTGATGGCACCTCACTATAAAATGGTAGTAAATTACACATTTTTTGTAGCCTAATCGTCTTACAACGGTACACTTTAAAAATACATTTTACAATATATAATAAGTATTATATAATTAATATAAATTTGGTAAGTATTTGCCAATTACTAAAGTATATGCAGGAATTGCAATTATAAGATATGCAGGAATTGCAATTATAAGATATGCAAGAATTGCAATTATAGGATATGCAGGAATTGCAATTATAAGATATGCAGGAATTGCAATTATAAGGCATGCAGGAATTGCAATTATAGGATATGCAGAAATTGCAATTATAAGATATGCAGGAATTGCAATTATAAGATATGCAGGAATTGCAATTATAAGATATGCAGGAATTGCAATTATAAGATATGCGGGGATTGCAATTATAAGATATGAAGGAATTGCAATATAAGATATGCAGGAACTGCAATTATAAGATATGCAGGAATGGCGGAACTAAAAACACAGTGAGTATACTTAAGTAAAATCTTGTGAAACGAAAAACCAAGTTATTACTCCCTCTTACTTTTCAGGACAATCCCAAAAGAAATCACCAACGACTTTATTAACCACACGATTGTAACAGAATCAAGTTAAGGTAAAAATAAGTGCTCTTATAAAACAAACATAAAACGAATGGGGTTTACTTTGTATCACCTTCACCAAGAAAATATTATATTCCATTTCAATACGAATATCTTAAATAAGACTGCTTGTCTGTTACCATTTTATCTTAATTAGCGAAAATAATAATTAGGTGATATTTTAATAAAAGTTGTAGAATAATTGAGTGTAGGTGATTGTCAGGAGAACAACATGGTTTACTGGCAGGGGACAATTAGATTATTAAGTTAACAATTGCATTGTGGACGACCGTGCTGCCATCCCAAAGAAAGGGAAAACATTATTTTAACAAATACCCAACAGCCAGAAATTTAAATTTTATTTATAATGTATTGGTTTTTAATGTATGAGTTTTCGAAATAAGGTATTATCATATTGCCATATTGCGCGTAAGTCAACGGTAATAAACAAATATTTGACGTTAATCAATGAGGTTTTATCAAGTTGTTATATTACAAGTAAGTCATCTTAAATAAACAGAGATGTTATGTTAATCAATGTTCTTGGCTAGATATGTAACGATATATATAATATAAAATGTAATAAGGATTTGTATAGTATTATGAATGCTAGTAAAATTATATAACTAAGAGTGTGAAATACTATTGTAAATTCATGTATTGTGACAAATAGAAAAACCATTTTTTATTTTAAAATGAATTTTTTATAAGTACCTTGAATTAATTTACGATGTAGGCCTATAGGTATAAATTTGTTTAAATTCAAATATAAATGCATTTTAAGTCTAAAATCTAATGACACAGCGCTACTTGAAGTCCTTGAAGAGCAATCTAGGCAAAGTCATTTAACTAACCATATATTAAATTGACTAGACGTAACCGTGTGCATAAACTACTAGAACTTTTTATGTAAAATATTTTTCATATGCTACCTTAACCTTTATATTATACATTGCCTTTGTTTTATATAAATAATAAGGCGCCATTTTATTAGGCGGAACTAATGAAATTCCTATGGAGGCTTGCAACAAAAGGCTAGGGTTAATTTTAAGAAGGGGAGAGATTTTAAGATATTAAATACTATACCTATTAAATATCAATTGCCTTAAGCGGCCATCGAAAAATGTATTTTACAAATATTGACTGTACAACTAAACAGGAAAATTATTTGTAAATTCGAAGATAATACCCTACACAAGTTCCAAAACATTATTCAGGATTAATTTAGACCTAATAAGCCTCCATACAAGAAGTACTCGATATTAGGATGCAGTTGCTTGTATTACGTGACAAATGTAGGCCTTCCTTTAGAGGCTTTTATTAAAAAACCAGCCATAATTAAAGTTTACTTTATAGACTTAAGTAATAATTAAATAGTAACAAACAAATCATTTTCTCATAAGCATTTATACTGAAAATTCATTATCATGAGTAAGCACAAAAAATATATATTTAATACTTTTTGTGAGTTATAATCTGCTATTATTAATTATTACTTTTTTTCTTGAATTCTCAAAGTGTTGGGTAAACCAGCTTTCATTGTGAGACTTGATCGGTACAGACACCTATCGATATAAACTATGCAAAAATGCAACCACAGTCCCATATGTTTAGAACCTCTGGTACAAAAGTTGAAAATGTTATTGTTTTGCAACGATAAGGAAAGATATGATCCTATTTCTTTGAAGTAATATGAAGCACTTGGATTTGAAAAAATGAATAACACCTAATTATTTATATAAAATATTCTTTAACAAACTATCCACTAATTTTCATAATGAATATATTATATATATAAATATTGGTTTGTGTGTGTGTGTGTGTGTGTGTGTGTGTGTGCGTGTGTGTGTTTACTTTTTATGTTATATAACATAAATATTTATATAATATATATATATATATATATATATATATATATATACAGTAGAGCTACATTTATGCTAATTACATTAGATGTGGTTTCCAAGCTGGCTTCAGTCTAGAACTTGCAGTTATAACATTATGTTTTTGAACATATGTCGCAGTCTTTTTTTTATATACCATCTCCAATGATTTTCTCGCTCTGTATTTTTAACAAATATTTAAAACTTAATGAATAAAAAAAGTGTACAAATATAAGTGTAAAAACAACTTCAATATTTCTACAACATTCTTGTCACTGTCAATATTTCTACTTTTCCTCAACAATAAGTTCAGAATATTCTGTGCAATTTGGAAGAGAAGTTGAGGAGAGAAGAGAAGAGAAGGGCACTGTGATGATTTTGTATCAGATAAAACCAGCGGAATATGATGCCCAGGGATGTGGGAAGCACTGCAACAAACAATATTTTTTAGGTACAATATTTATTTGAAACCGTCATATCACCGCTCTCAGATTACGTTTTGTAACGGGAAGCCTAAATCGTCCCCTTGGTTGACCTATAAACCTGCAACACATATCCTGGGGCTGGCTTAGGCTTTATGACGTAGTAATTTCCGTTGTAAACCTTTTATTACAGTTTTGTGAATTTTATTTGTTTTTAAAAAAATGTGTAGTGTTTGGGAATTTTTTTTTATGGTTTTTTTTGTAAACATTTGAGTTTGTTATTTTTTAATGCTATTGTATTACCTATATTTGACAGTTTTTGGCCATTAGGCAGTTCCGCTGATGCAATTGTCTGACCTCTATGATTAGGAAGATGACGACTTCTTGCTTTAAACTGTTACTGGTAATAAACTGTTCAACTGTAAACACAAAATGTCCTTCTAGTAAGTTACGTATTTCGAACTCCCCCCGACGAAACCACAAAGAGGCAAGAGAGAAATATCAACAAGGGACTTCACGTTCGTAGTGGATTTTTCGGAGTGAAAAGTCACATTTTTTATAGAACTTCTGTCAAACTAATGGCAGTAAATTCTAGAACTTATTTAGGCTTTAGATATCTTATTCCAGTCTACCGACGAAGACAAATCAAGAGCGGAGTCATTCTGCTTCACGATAAGGCTCGGCTTCACATTTTTGTAAACTCAAAACCGCAAGGGCAAGTTTTTATGAAAATTAATGGAGCGCACTTGCTAGGAGGACTACGTTTTAGTGTAATCACTAACAGGGTGCAGCATTAGACTTTTATTTTAAATTATAATTATTTACTGTAAAGTAAATTATTTTGTTGTTTATACATCGCAAGATTGCAAAACGCTTAGGCCATGAATTTATCCCATGGAGAATGAGGAGGTGTATTGAACATTGCAAACGTATCGGCTTTATTGATTGCATTCCGAAACCTAAACATACACACGCTGACAAAGTGCCTCCTCCCTCTGTCAACAGGAATTCCCATTAAATATAAACGTGGTGTTTGACACGTGCGAATTCTTGTATGTGTTTAGTTAAAATAATCGTTCCATTAGGACCTATTCTAAAAACTGTGATGGAATTAGCGTCGTTAAAAGATAATAATTTTACATTTTCATAAATATAAATAATTACTCTAATTTTTCACTACTTAACTAAGTGAATACGTAATTGCTTACTTGCTGATGCGTTTCAAAACGATCGTTCCTTTTACGAAGCTAACCTTGTACACTAAAATAAATAATTATATTTAAGTTTCTTGATGTAATCATCTTGAAATCACTGATTAGTTTAATTATATTTGATAAGGTGGTTTAAAGAAGTTAAAAAATTAGATTCATTTTAATACAACCCACCAGCATTGAGATACACATCTAAAATAAACACATAAACCCGTGTATACACATTTATACACTTAGAATACTTAAAGCCTAAACCCCTAAATTTACATTTTTACATGCCCTGTGTGTAGACATCTTTAAATTGCATGTGTAAACAGCTTATACCCTTGAATTTGCATTTCTAGGCAGCCAATAATTATAGCATTCACCACTAAAAAATAAGTCTACACTTTGCCTCTGTAGGTTAATTCCGCAAATTTACATCATACGTAGTCTAAGTACACAAAGCTTCAGGCAAGATGCTGAAGCATCCGTCACAACCCCTACATATATACACTGCTACTGTGTATATCTCCAATCAAAGCTTTACACGTGGAGAGATAATCCATTCCAATATCAAGGCTGGCTGTACCATTAGGCTGACTCTGCTGTTCATACCTATACAAATAAATACAAGGCCCTAAACCCACCCTGGAGCCGAAGCTGTTCCCAGTTCTACACACACAATCAATTTTCAGCATGTGCGACGTAACATCTCATTTTTTAATGAGTTATGTTTAATGTTTCCCTTTGCTAAACGAAGTCAAAGCATGCGATTGTTTAATAGTTATGAAAAACGTAAAATTATTTGTTTTAATGAACTAGTATGATTCGTACCTTTATTAAATAATGTGCAAGAAATATTTTATTTTTAAATAAGCAAGTTTAACTATCTTATTTTCGAAAATTATAAAAGTCGTCTGATTGTTTAATATTTGGATGAAGCCAATCACGGTTTTTCTTTTCAAAGAGGAGAACTTACCAAAGTGTGAAATATGGGATACAAATTTAGTTTTCATAAAAATAGGTTTTGTCTCATAGTCGAGATAAATTATTCGATATTTAGTATACGATTAAAAAAATCTAATTATTGTTAGTTAGTTGGGATAAACACAATATTATTTTCTAAAGTAATTACAGAAGAAAAAACTAGATATTGTTATTCCAATTTGAGCATGAGTTTTGTTTATGAACCAAAACACTTCTTTGGCCTTTTAAGATTAAATTCATTCTGATTATATATATATATATATATATATATATATATATATATATATATATATATATATATATATATAGTTATACTTTCTGATGCAAGTCCTAAGTTGTTTCAGGTATTAGACATGTTTATATATAAGTCGTTTCTGATTTGTAATTTTATACAAAGCAATCGATTCATTTGCAATAATATAAAACCACATTTATATCAAGTGGGAAAAACAACACTCTTACTAGTCACTCATCTAATAAATACAATAACTTATAAATAAAAAAAGTTGTACTTGAATTTTTAAATGATTATTATTTTATGCATTGTACATTGTTTTATTTAAAATTAATTTTAAAATCAGACAAAAATAAAGTGGGATGAATAAATTTACAGCAGGTTGTCGGAAGCTCCAGGAATGTGTAACAAAGAAGATAGGCTTCGGAATAAATAGAGAAGGCTTAGTGTGGGTCACATATCCCTTACATTTCCTTCTGGCTCAATAATTTATACCTCCCTGAGTCATGTAATTCCGACGACCGTAAATTGAACTGAATATTGTCTGTCCTTGTAAAACATAACTTCCAAACAATGATTAGATTGCTTTCATTGCAAACTATAGTAAACAATTGCAAATAGAATCGCTATTCCTTACTGTCTACGACTATGCGTGCAATAGCTTTATGTGTATGGTTGCTTACAAACTAAAATTTGTTTTTTGTAGCTTTATTTAAGATACTAAGTACTAAGAAAACTTTAATGCAAGTATAACAGTGAGTGTCTGCACACTAATATAAATTGCCTTGAAGCTTTGTTGAAATATTATGACTTATTTTATGCTGGCCTAATAGTGCAGTTTATTAGGTATATTTCACAGATGTTGTAAACATTATATAAAAAATACCAGCTGTATTTGCAATTAAAAAGTAGCGTAATATGTCCAAGGCTAATTAGCAACAGACGTGACTTGTTGAGCGAGACTTTTAGCTTTGTTATTCCTGAGCCTTAAATGTGTTACTGACAATTATATGTTAATCTTATGACATTATGGAAATAAGCCCACTTAAAGATCTAACAATAATATAAGAGAAAATGTACGAATAAATGAAAAGGTAGAAGAAGTGCAAAGAAGTTTTTTATAACGTTATTAAACTGACAAATAATAAGACTACAAACCACTTGTCGTAGAATAACAACGTCTGTAACAAATTGTGACTATATTTGGCTCAGGAAGTATTGTAGAGATATAATATTACAAGTCCTCGAATATATTGTCATAGGTAATGGAAATCACTTTTAGTGGGGTTTCTGTCATTTCACTTTTCAATCGTGTAATAGAACTTTTACAAAGTAACGTTTCTGGCCTTCAACACATTCCCTGAAAATAAAACCTAACGGGTTTAGGTAAAACATCCACTGAACGAAATTAGGGACTAATATATATTACAATTTTTTATTTTGTATATTTATTTACTTTTATTCACGTGTGGAAAATGTATTTTTTTTTAAAAAAATAAAGCTTGTAGTTCTTGGGGGCTTTTTAAATACCTTCATTTCCGGATGTTTGCGTCCATAAATGAGGAAAAAAGATGAAAATGGAATACACGAACCTGTTAGCTTTTCTAAAATGCAGGAAGACAACAACAGAAATCAGAAATATGAAAATACAAAAAATAGAAAAAAATAGATTTTGTAACTATGTTTAAATGGTGACAAGCATGGCATTAAAGTTCCTTTATTTCTCCATCCGTTGTTACTAATTCAGTTACGAAAATTCGCTGTGGGAAAGAAACCGCCGAACTGTTAAATTAAACCCATCCCGATAGAGAGAATACTGCTTTACTGTCGCTATGTTTCTCTAGTGAACGTCCACTAAATATAAAATGTCTTCTTGCATTTACGAGGCTGATTTTTAAGTAAAAACGATTCTGCAAGAAACACATCGTGAAACTTTATTTTTTAACATAAATTGAATTAGAAAAGATTTTTACTTTTCAACCTGTTCCTGACTAAGTCGTGGACCTATATTATTTTATCTTATTATCAAAGAACTCTGCCACCTGACAATTTAACTAATACATATTAATTTCTTGCAACACTTTATTTCTCTCTGACCGATGACCACCGTGAAATACCTTGGGTTATATAAGTACGCCTGTGCCACGTCGGCTATTAATTGACCAAGAAAATACCTAAACGCCGAACTTAGAGAATTTCACAGACGCCATGCAGGGGCAAGAAATTCAGTTTCGGAACTTCAAGAAAGAAATGGACAATACCCAATAACCAAACATTTTTGAAAGATACTTTACTTTTTTGCAGTACAAGGTTATATAAACAATCTATTTTTTTCTTTTTAATAAATCTTTATTTCAAAATATATTAATTTAAAGCAAAATTAAATAAAAAATTAGTAGTCTAAGGGAGATAAACTTCTCGTAGGTTACCTAAATTACCTTTTAAATATTCTAAATTTACTTTCCACTCACCCGTTTGTCTGAAATGGGAAGTAACGATTTAAGTTTACTGAAAAATCAAATATTGCTTTATTCCTTAATAACGAATAGAAATCATTTATTGACAAAATCAGATAATTGGTAGAATGAGTGAACTAAATAAAGTTTGTATTAAATTGCATAGCCTATTGTAACTATCTAGGGTAACTTTAAAATGGTTAAGACACTGATATTGAGTTAAATGAAGTTTGTATTAAAATGCATAGCCTATTGTAACTACCCAGAGTAACTTTAAAATGGTCAAGACTCTGATATTGAGTCAACTGAAGTTTGTATTAAAATGCATAGCCTATTTTAACTACCCAGAGTAACTTTAAAATGGTTAGGACTCTAGTATTGAGTTAAATGAAGTTTGTATTAAAAGGCATAGCCTATGGTAACTAGCTAACTTTAAAAGAGTTAAATATTAACAAGACTCTGATATTTGAAATTTAACTTTACTAAACAAAATTATATGCAAAATTAATTATGATAATGGAAATTGGCTAAATGTTAGAATATATTATGAAATTTGGGATTTTTGATAATATTAGGAAAGAATATATATATATATATATATATATATATATATATATATATATATATATATATATTGTAATCCTTGGATGAGTTTCTTTTTCATGTCATATATAAACAATTAAATGACACTATCATAAACAAGAATTTTTATTTTATTTTTTTTTATACATTGAAGCCTTTTGCAGATTAGCAGTATTAGCGTTATCAAAACTTTCTAAGTACCTTATAGTTCTATGACTCATCGGGACTCAAATGACTTTTAGTCATAGAACTATAACATACTTAGAACATTTTGATAATGCTGATACTGCCAATCAGTGAACAGCTTCAATGTATGAAGAAAATAAAAATAAAAATTCATGTTTATGAAAGTGTCATTTAATTGTTTTATGTGTGTTTGTGTTAATATTAATTTAGACTTAATAAGGAGACGTTCTACACTATTAACCTGAAACAAGATTGGCGGGTTAACTGTAAATTCAGGTTAGATAAAAAATAAGATACAAAATCCTGTAAATGTACAAAGAAGTTAATAATAAATTCAAATCTCAAATAAAAAAATGTATACCTTCCAATTAAATTCAGGGGTTGGTTCCCCTGAGAGGTTTATTCCTTGAGTTACAGGTTTCGAACCAGGGTTCCTAGTCAAGGGATAAAACATTACTTTCTTACGGACAAGGAGAGGTCATCGAGGTAGGGTGAGTGAAGGAGAGTAGAGGAGTTAGGCGGAGATAAGCGAAAATAAACCTAAGAGAGTCTAGGAGAAATCCTTTCTATCCTTTATCACTATAAAAACTGTCCAGGTAATCTAACTTAAGAGTCATTTCTTATTGATGAAACTACGTTAATTCCTTTGTCTTGTTTTACCAACAAATTTCCACCTTCATCAAATGTCTATTTTCTAACTGTTTTAATGTTCCTCATTGCTTACTCATCTGACATATGACCTATATCCATCAATTTTATTCATCGGAATTTGGCGCCTTTTTGTTCTTGTCATATTGTTGTCTCCCATCTTGTTTACACTTATTTAAACGCATCTCCTTTTTATGTTCTATTCGAAAAATGATAGTTATCTATTAGGTCTACTTCAGATAAAATTACGTACATAGGTAATGCCAAGACGCTATAGACAACTATATCCTTGACCTGGGAAATTTAAATTAATACGTTAATCTTCAATACGTTCAACTCTTGAAGTAGTGAAGTAGTTTCTACTTTGGTGTACGTTATTCCATAGCCTCACGGGACCAGGTGCCCGTTTATCCCTTCACGAATAAACTGTTTACCTTGGATATTAACAAACTTGATTTCGTCTTTGATTAAATCTAATCTAAGTAGGTATTTTATAGCTATACTGTAGCATAACTACATTTATAAATATTTCATATAGTATTACTTAGTGTTCTTTTTTATAAAAAATTCTAAAATTTGTAAAGTTTAATGTGAGCTACGAAGTAAGCCTTTTCATTTGTGCGCATCTGTGTAAATTCATTGCATTTTCTGTATTTCTGAGGACTTTCTACATCGCCGGGTAAAATTTTTTTTGCAATATCGATTACATCTATCGATATCTAGATAATAGATAATTATCTATCGTTAGTATAATAATTTTTGTATCATAACTGCAGTATCAGAAATAAATCATAACTGGTATTTTTGTCGCTTTAGTTTTTATAAGTCAGGGTATTAACAAATTCAACCACCTTATCGCCAGTTAAAGTCACTTTGTATATTTCTTTCAGTTTAATTATATATTTATTGAAACGCTTTTTTTATTATTACTTTAAACTAATCTTATCTGCTCCTGGAGAGGTATAAGTTAAATAACCCACCTGCTCAAGGTAATTCTACACAAAGGTTTAATCTAACCCTAGGCAAGTAAAATAAAAGCTAAATTAAGAGCATTATTGTCAAACACATTGCCGTTACCAAAGCGTTCCCATGGCTACAAACAAAGTAGCAACGTGTACGAGATTGAAGAATCAATGCTCAGAAAAATGTCTACAAAAAATTCGAGGTTTAATTGTTTTTTATTTGTATAACTTTTACAAAAGTAGACGAATCAGAATTATCAAATTTTTAAATCCGTAATTTTAAAATCTCCTAACTTATCTTCTGATTTCACTTTTGCTTTTTTTTACTTTTGAATACTTAGTACTTCTTATCAAAAACTTTTTTTAGTATTACTTCAAATATTTGTCCGATTGTACTTTTCAGATATATATTTAGTGATTTTATTTTCATTTAAAGTTTTTAATAAATAGTAATTTTTTTATTAAAATCCGGTATTTTTTAAATTTTTATTTTAATTCCTTTTATTTTAATATTTAATTACTTTTTTTAATCTTTTACCTATTTATAATTTTACTATAGAATTAATTGATAATTTTATGTTTATAGTTTATATATTACGAATGTAATTTAGTTTTTAATTTCAATATTTTTCGGTTTGTACTTTTCAGATATATCCAGTATTTTTAAGTTTAATTTGATAGCAATTATTTTATTTTATTTCAATAGTTTTTAAATTCTAATATTTCAACTTTTTTTTATTTTAAAATTTGATTGCCTTTTTCTAATCTTTTACCTATTTTTTATTTTACTATAGAAATAATTGATACATTTATGTATAATTTATACCCCGTTATTTTAGGTTTCACACATCCATACTTCCTTAATGGACACTCCCTTATCCCCTTCAACGTTTATTACTAAATTTACCATTTTGTCACTCATATGAAATTGTTTGTAATTGTCACTGTCGATGTTACGTCTTCAAGCCATATGTTTAATGACGGCTTTAAAAAGACAAGAAATTAGATTTAGAAACGTCATCCTAGCAAATAATCATTTCCGACACGTAAAAACAATCGTTGTTTTATGTCTATTACTTATATTAACTATTTTCCTACAATTTCTATAAACTCTACATAGAGCCTACTAGAAACAAAGTAAGGCCATTGTTAATTGGTTCTACAATTCAAATTTAATATGTTGGGTAAACAATCTAACAGCTCTTTCAAATTTATACAAGGATCAATGTTTCAAATAAAACCAATAAAGTATTAACACAATTATGTACTAGTAATAAAACAAAATACAATGTACTTCATATTAATTTCAGTTTATAAACTGGCCTAAATCAGCCAAAAACATGATTTTCAGATGTATTTTTTTTAAACATATTGACCCAATATTGGCATATGTTACACCTCGCTTACCTCTTTAAAGTTTAACAAAAATTAATAAATTTCAATTGATGTAAATAAAAATAAGTCTATAATTGAAACGTTTGACCGCAGATCAGAGATTATTTGTGTCTCGTTGTTTTACCTCCCCCTTCAACGGATATAATCACCCTGCTAAAATATGTGTACAACAGACATTAGTTTATTTATTTACCATATCGCCGATACGGCTTGTTGCAAACAATTGAGCTTGTTACATACGGAAATATTCCAGAGAGATATAAGCAATTAATACTGTCCCTTGATTTTGTATCGCAGTGGTTAATTTAGGCACCACATTCTACCTTATCCTCATTAACATGGCACGCTTTAAATTTCAGAAAATAACTTATATAAATTAATAAACCACAGACAATGTATTGAGTTTCATTTTTTCATCAGTCTTAATTTTTACAAGTTCGCAGATAATTATATTCTTTCTTTAAGCTTTGCTGTTAATGTTATTTAATACTTGTCAAATTTGTACTTTGCATGTTTTTGTTATTAGCTTGGGTTTTCTTAAATCATTGATTTTCTATCTGTTCAACAACTTTTTCTACTTATGTAGGTTAGCTTTCGCATATGTTTGTAATTAGCAGACGTCTATTTCGTAACAACACATTTTTCTCCCTTTTTGACACTGCGCACTCTAACTATAAATATAAAAATAACAAAAATGGCGTCTAACAGTCAGTGCCCCTCGTGTAGAAAAAAACGCATTCTCCTTAGCGTTAAAATATTTTTGTCTTCTATTAAATCACAAAACTCTTCTGCCATTATACCAGAAAGGTGCCCTCAGTTCCAGCCTGTTACAAAAATCCCTGTTCCCATATTCCTACCGCAGACAATGTTTCGGCTGAGGGCACTAATTCAATATTCAAATTTATGATTAATTCGTGAGCGACCAACTTACTAGCCAAAATAACACCAAGCACTATCTGCATATTATCTTAGGTCAGACTCACTATAGAATCCTGTAAAAATAGCTAAATGCTCATATTTACCGCAGGACTCTAATTAAAACCTGTTACATATACAATTACCAATAATTGAAATTATCTCTTCCCTTCGGTACTGCCGTTACCACAAATTATTCGCACATTGAGCATCAGTTGGACCCCTGCTGTTATCCATCCACGTCGCAAATTCCTTCTTGAACCTTCATAACATCTCTACAACTCTTACTCCCTACCTCCAACATTAAATGGATATAGTTGATGAGTAGTAAATAACATTATACTAAATATTTTGTTTCTATTTCCTGCAGGAACCGCTTGACTTCAATTGAAGATTTAACTAAAATTAATCTTTAGTACCTATATCCGTAGAAAAGGATTAATTAATTTGATACTTATTAATACTTTTAAAAGTATAGTATATATAACTACAAATGTAAAAAGGGAGTTAAACGAAGCGTGCAAACAGAACTTTTTTAAGTGTTGGACTAATAGGCCGTGATTTATGACCCCCGATGAGGGATGACGGCAGTGCCTGATGTTTTCTTGATGAAGAATACAATTTCTACCTAAGAGCCAAGTAGCTGCTTATAAATTCTGACTTGTACTTTATATGTTTCAGTCATAAAACTTGTAAACTAGTTAAGACTCACAAAAACATGTAAATTCATTATTGGTCTTAAAACACATTGCATACACATTCTTACATCACGCCATGCCACACAACAACAGCACTACACGCATGTAATGTCGTTTGAAAAAACAAAATGTCAATAATAAAAGAGAGAGAGAGTTAGTCAGCCAGTACTCATGTTGAATAATAAATGTCCCTTCTACCGTCCCACTTAATAAACGTCCGGTTATTCAGATAACCCTCCTCGAATCCAGCCCTCTTACTAACAGCCCTCCTTTAAAATTCCTACCCGCAACCACAAGATGCCACGAAACCACCAAACCCCCTCCTTCTCTGACTGATTGACTGACTGGCTTACCTCTGCATTGGTTCTCACGAATCCTTAGTGAGTATGCTATCATTCTCGTTTTAATATAGACACTGTGTTAAGCCATTCTTAATAGTTCTAACTAAGATTATAGCTTGGGGAATTTACAATACAAAATTGAAATTATCTATAAAACGCGATAACTAAAAATTCAAACCAACTAACAATGAAATTATTATATTTTAAACAAAAAACATATTTTAGAAGCCATTTATCTGTACAAAATATGTTTTTTTGTAATTTGTTTGGACCACTTCCAATAAGTAGCGTGAAACTTTCCTTTGTTTTCTGCCCAGATTTGGTAAAGAATCAAGTAAACTTCAAAACTAGTTTCCCCGTAGATTTATTACTGACAATAGGAAGTAAATTCGACATATTTATACATAAAAAAGCAAATATTTATTTACGATTTCTATTTTAGGATCTGGAGTGTTTTTGTTGAAAAGTGAATGAACTCACATAGCTCTAAAGTTTAGAGTCGTATTTTGCAATAAAGTTGCTTTTAACTTTATGTAACATCAATTTTTTGCTAACGAAATTCAAAACTAAACTTAACTTTAAGTGAAACATATTTACGTTTTGTAGACAAATCGAAAATATAAACAAAATACTGCATTTTTTTATGACGTTTGGCAAAACATTTAACCTTAAAGATAATAATTTTACTATTTCTATGACCCTACAATTATTAAATTTCAAAATAACATGGAATACTTAATGAGTAAAATTATCCTCTCGTTACACTAAAAAATCAGTACTTTAAAAGTAAAAAAAAAAAACCACCAACACAAATATTAAAACAATATTATAAAATAAGTTCTTATATCTCTCTCACTACTTTTTTGTACCAATGAAAAACGAAAATCAAAAGCCGTTTCCAAATTGAATTTGTTATCACTTGTGTTAGTGATAAGAAAACCAGTTACACATTTGGATCAGTTTGACTAATGTGCTGTCCGCAGACTATTCTATGATTTTTATATCTCTGAAAACGCCTTTTAACCTCAAACCTTTTACGAAGTTCTTCAAAGGAACAAATTAATTTCCCTGGGTGCGTATCAAGTGTCGTAAAAAATATTAAAAAATATTTGTATAATAAAATTATATATATATGTATAAAAAACACATTCATAAACATGAATACTGAATTTTTTTAATTTATAATTTATTTCAAGCTGAAACCTTTCGTGATTAACAGTATTTAAATTTGCAAAACTGTTTGGTTGCGTATTGTTCTGTAACTACATCAGGATTCATTTATTTCAAAAACACGTTTTGCAAATGTTGATTTTGTTAATCAGCGATAAGCTTCAGATTCAAATAAATATATAAAGTAAAATAAAATACAGTTTTCGTGGTTTTGAAATTGTTTGTTTAAACAAATTTATACAGGGCTTATGTATATAGCCTCTCTCTCTCTCTCTCTCTCTCTCTCTATATATATATATATATATATATATATATATATATATATATATATATATATATATATATATATAATAAATTTAAAACATTTCAAAAACAAGAAAGAATACTTTTAACGCATATATTATTCAAAGCTTTTCGCCAAGCTTTTCAAAGCAATCTATTGATTGTGTTAGATAATTATTTTCCTGAAGATGCTGGTACTGTTTTATCGGCGAAAAGCTTTGAATAATATATGCATTAAAAGTATTCTTGTTTTTGAAATGTTTTTAATTTATTAACTATATTACAAGAAAACATATCACCATATTTATATATATATATATATATATATATATATTTATATATTTATTTTTTACTGAAAGCCCCAGTCTTGTTCACTCCTTCACCACGGTTAAAGCGTACATCAGTTAACATATTCCGAATTATTCCTTGACTACACAAAGTGTAAAGCGGTTTCAAGTGTTGCTCGACAGACATATTAGAGAAGGGGTTCCCAAACACTTTGGTACCACACCCCCTCTTCTTGAAATGAAAGCCTTATGCACCCGCCTCTCACTTTACATTATAAATAAATAGTATGAACATCATGGAAAAAAACAAATAATAATAGTAATATAACATTTACAACAATACCATTATAACAATTATATATATATATATATATATATATATATATATATATATATATATATACAACAATTTATTTATTCATACATACTTTCACAAAAAATATGATATAATATTTCAAGTTTTAATTCGCAAGGTATATTTTAACTGTTAAGAGGAAAATCTTAAGATGGATGAGCTTAATTTTTTTCACTAGGATGCCTATTTGAAATTATAGTTTCAAGGTTTGTGTAAAGGCACAAAGCAAGTCGCTAGCAACATTAAGTCTCTTTCTATATTTTGTTTTTATTCCAACAAATAATATTTCTCGCACAATTAGGTGCTTGAAAAGAATCAAGAATAATCGAAGAGCTACCTATGATACAATTCCAAGTGTTTTATCCAAAATGAAGATTTGACCATTGTGGTGCTGTTGCCACACTGAACGCAAACATTCGTTTCGCGACAATTTTGTTCTATTAATCTTTTCAAGCAGTCTTCATTTAATTTCAAATTTACAAAATATGCACAACCTTTACTTATATATCTCTTATAAATGCATACATTTCATTTAAATTTTCTGAACATCATGGTCAATAAAATTACGTATGTATAAAAATATGTGGTGTTAATTTAGTTTTGAATTTTAATAAATTGTAAACATAAATTTTAACTAAATGAGAATGTATCTAACTATTTTCCAACTGGCCTTACCCCCCTAACTTGACTACAACCCCCCCCCCATTTGGGAACCTATGAAATAGAGAAACAACAACCCTCGATCTCTTATTATTCCCTTGATCTAACACAGTCCTAAAGAAAGTAAATGATGTCCAGCAAACAATTACATAAAATGTTTAGTTAGGTCTGTTTATAAATATGCTTAATTCGGAGAAAGATTCGAAGCCCATAAAATATGATAATGTAACCTTGTAATCCTTTTGGACGGATTATATTCTCACTAAATCTCTCCTCGCTACGCCACGGGTTGCAATTAATACGTTCTAGTTATTAACCAGCAATAAATTTAATTCAGTAAACTAATTATTTACTGATAGCCCCACTCCTGATAATTAATTATCTTTCCTCACCAACGTTAATTGTAAAGCCTGCTTGCGTGAACATATTTCGGATTAGTCCTCGAATACGCAAGGTGTAAAGTTGTTTGTAGTATTGTTAGACAGACCAATTAGAGAAACAACAGTCCTCGATCTATAATTGTTCCCTTGACCTAACAACAGTCCTAAAAAAACTAAATGATGTCCAAAAAAGAAATACGGAAATTATACTACCTAATATTGTTTGAATATATTAAGTATATGAGCGTGCTTGCATGTATGTAGGCCTATGTGTGTATCTATATTAATACACATATTTCAGAACTAAAATTAACGAAGAGCCCCTAAATGGACTATTTATAGCTTATTGTCATGTGAAAATCACAATAAAAGAAAATGAAGTCAAACGAATTTTCAAAGTTGTCCCATAGATTCATATTTCTTTTCAGAAGGAATATTTTTATTTCTAATTTTCATTTCTTTTATGTAAAAATAAGAATTTAACAATGCATTTGTTATTTCTTGTAAGTAATTATTCTAATTTTCTATATAAATAACAATCTCTACATCCTTGTATGCTTTTTAACTTACAGTCCTCCGGATTACACAATACCAGACTTAAGAAGGGATTTTGATTTCGTACTGGCTGCAACGCAAGATTTAATTCTTATCGTAATATCTAAATACTTAAGTAAACATTCTGATTCTCTCCGTGATGATAAACTAAGACTTAACTATGTTATTTAGGTTCATGTAAATATATAATATTATCTTTACCGTAACAATGTATCTACAGCACAAAAGCAAGAGCTTTTGTAAAACCATAAAACACTTTTAAAACAGCAATAATTTTAAAACTCAACAGAGTTAGTCTCAAACCGTGATATTAAATGTCATCGTGGAATTATGTAAAGAATTTCATTACAGTAAAAGTTATTCATGACAACCCTTTGCAGCGCCTCCTTGTAACGAATAATGGATAGCGTGTTCTTGTATTAGGTCTCGTTCTAAGAGCTACACCTTCTCAGTATTTTACTTTTTATAGGCTTTGTAGTTTACAAGAAGCGAACTAGAGTGAATAAAGGCTATAAGTCTGTAGTTGGTACAACTCTTCTAGGTACAGTCAACTCCCGATTATCCGGGATCGCATCAACCGGATTACGGATCAACGGGGGTCGTCAGCTCCACTTGAAGCAGTGGGGCGGGAGGAGTCAAATGTGAACTCGGCGGACGGATGCGAGCGCGGGCGGTCGTTGGGGCGTACAGTAACCTTTACGGAATAACTTATAGACTGTCAACTCGCCCTCAGTCGCCACCCCGTGTCCTAAATCCTCCCTACCTGTTTCCGCGCGACGCGCACTCGCGGGCAGAGTTTCGGTCAGCATGTCTGAGTTTACGTTATATTTCTTGTTGTCCTTTTATAAATTCACGCGGTTCTATGACGCGCGAATCCCTAATTACGCGTTATCTCCAACGTCCAATCAGATCAGAGCACATCGAAGCATCGAACGTGATGCATGGAGGTGCGATAACCCCGAGCGCGAGCGGCCGTTTTTCGGTGAATAAATCCGAACGCCGAATTCGCAGAATTACGCGATCGCTCGAGTCGAACGTAAACACTACCCTTCCTCAGTGGTCAGTCTATGCGTTGCTTCTGATCAAAACGAACTGTACAGTAGTGACGGTACAACAGGAGGCGGTACTATTTATCAGCTGTTTTTACAGTCATTGGGTAGAAGTAGGGCTGTGGATATTATGGTATTTGTTTTAACCGTGATTTCGCATTATTCGTGACGGCCCTGCCCGTAATTATCCCGGATAATCGGGAGTTGACTGTATAAGTATATATCTTAATTACTCATAAAGACGAAATTAAGTCCTAATTAACACAACAGCAAAAACCTTATTTTATTTCTAAGTAACCAAATCAAAGGTAAATACATTTAAATAAATATTAACGAACACAAACTTATAATAAATAATACATTTCCTTCCATATACTCTGCATTGACATAATAATAGTCAAGAGTTGATATTCTAAGCCTACATAAATTCTGAACTAAACTAGTTGAAGTACATAATTTTTGCATTTATATGTATTAATGATGATAACTTTGTAATATCATGTAAGAAAATATTATTCATTCTTATTTGCTCTTCTTTATTATTAATTTTTACCCTTACTCACAAGCTAAAGTCAAATTTTGGTAAAAGAAACTTATTTTTGTATCAATATACTAAATTTAAAAACTAAAAAGTTTTGAAATATACTAGTAATAAAAAATCAAAACTAATAACTGAAAACATTCATTTTAATTATACAAGGAAAGAAAATACATGACTTTCGTTTCACAATGTTCACAACTTCACTAGTGTTTATATTATTCATATATATATATATTTGTAGATTATGCAACACTGTTTTCTTGTATACACTTATCACTTTCACTTATGTACTTAAACAAGAATCTTACTTGGTATTTATGCCAGTACTTTCAAAGACTGGTTAGTGTCTCCATCTTCGGGCATACTGAACAGGGTTTTGGACTGCGAGCTGCGTGGATTTGCCGTTGACCTTGGTGTACCGTTAACTTCTATTTTTAGATTCACTGCACTGTGCGAGCTTTTAACGTTCGTTTTGGGGTTAATATTGTCTATTAGATTGAATAATTTATCGTGTTTTGATTTTATTTGTATCTGTTCGTTAATTATGTTATTTTTATTTTTATAAATTTCTAGTTGTTCCCAGATTGTCATTTTGAGGCCTTTTTGGACCTTTTTTACTAGGTGTACGCTTTTTAATGTGGGGAATGTGTGTTTCTTTTTGATTGCGTGTGTGGCTAAGTTTGAGTTATAAATTTCAGGTTTGATGTATGCAATGAGGTGTTCTTCATATATGTCTTTTAATTTCTTTTTTGTTTGGCCTATGTATATTTTATTACAGTCTGGGCATTCGATTTTGTATATTCCGTTATTAAGTGTGGGACATATTTTTTCTGGTTAGTTTATTTTGTTGATTATGTTTCCTGTGTTTTTGTAGGCTATGTTAATATTATTATTTTTCAGTGTTTTAGTTATTCCTTTTATGTTGAATCCTGTGTATGTGAATGTAGCCCATTTTGTTGTTTGTGGTTCGATTTTAGGTTGTTTTAATTTATTTAATATTTTAAATTCTAATTTATCTATAGTTTTTTTATTGTATCCATACAAATAAAAACAGAATACAACCAAAAAACAGAAGAATTCATAAAATCCCGATTAATTTTTACATTTAGAAATTAATTAACTCAATTGGCTTGTAAATGGCTACGTGACTTTCTTGTCGCATTGAGCATTAAGCGATTAAAAGTACTTCCGCTTACCCGGTCACTTGTGAGCAACGCAGCATCTGATCAATATGTACAGTTGTTTCAATTTACTTCCATTTTAAAATTTCTTGAATCTCGAAGTTTACCCAAAAGTTTATATTTAAATATGCGGGTGCATTTTGACACGTACGTTTACGAAAAATATCCTTTGCAAAGGTAACTTTTCACATGACGGCCTAGTTGGAGTGACATTTTAAGAGACGTCATTTACAGAAATAATTAACTTTTGATATAACCAAAACGTATCTTCGTCCGTTGAAGTTAGTATTTTCAAAAACCGACTGTTATTGCGCTCAAAACGTTTCCTAACTTGCCGTAGGGAATGTACAGTTTTGCACTTTTCTGGTTTTCAACAATCTCCTCCTTAAATGTATTATATTTTCTATTTGCTAAAATGGAACAAGAAGTATAAACGTGTTATCTGCTTTGTTATTAATATTGTCACGTATAGGTTGAAATATTAGGTATGCAAAAGCTGGATGCAACGTCGACCGCACATTAGCTACAGATTATTCTAAGTTAGCCTCATTACAGAATAATGTGAAATGTTGCTAAACAAGCTTGCAATAAAATCTCGCTAAATGTCTGTACTAACTGTCTAACCTCAATTAAAATTTATTTATATAACAGCCTATATTTACAGATTTTTAAAGTTTATTCAATGAAACAGTATCCACAAAATTACTGCAATAACTAGTCACAAGCAATGCTACTCTAGTTACTTAGATTACAAAACGTTTAATCTTTAATAAAAGCACACTTTACAAAAATTATATAAAATTTGAAAAATAAAGTGTGTGGCCTTCAGTTATTCATTACTTAGAAAAGCTATATGAAATACTAAAAATTCACATAAACCTCAAGTCATTATTACTTCATTACTTTTACTGTGAATTCGTTAAAGAAGTTGTTTTCAACCAAAACTTTATTTATTATAATAGATCTTTAAAATATATCAAACGCATATTATTTAACAAATTTACGGTTTATGAGTGTCAATACATTGTTCATTGTTGTTAAACATATAATTTTTGTGTCAATCAATACTTCTTCCTTTGCTTAAACAAAACTGATTACATCAGGAAGTAGGAGTTCCTATTCAAAAACACTTATTCACCTTTATAAAATTTAATCATATAAAATTTAACCTCAACATTTTAATGATGGAAATATTTATTTCAACAGTTGACTTACTCTGAGACAATTTATATAGTCAACGTTGTTATTGTACATATATCACTTACTCTAACATTAAAGAGAATATGGAATGACTTTAAGGAGAATCTACAAGAGAGTGCTTTGCTTTAGAAAATCTAATATTTTGCTCAAGCGCCCTGCTGAGGTAAGGATAAATATTATTTTGTAGTATATTTTAAATAAATAAATAGAAGATTATTGCTTTAGACACATCTTAAAGAACAATTACTTTTTTTCTATACACCCTCTAAGCTTTTCTCCAACAATCATTGTCAACATTATCAAGAAATTGTTATCATATTGGAAACCAACAAAACACCCGCTGGAGATGAAATCGTACTAAGAATATTTTCCAGAATGTTAACAGCAATGTGTAGTTAGATATTTGCTTCTGTTTGAAAGATTATTATATTAATAAATACAGTAGAGTATAGATAGTTAGAGGTAGATGGAACCGAAACCGCCTCGGATTAACGGAAACTCGGATTACACGGAAATACGTTCCTGTGCATTAGAAAACATTGGGTTTCTTATAAACCCTAATACTATAGTTAAGAATGCACAATATACGTTTATAAAACTGTATTGATTACAGTACTTACATAAACTAATATCACTTTAGAATACAATCTTCATTATGGTTGCTACATTTTTTCCAAAAAGTTATAAAGTGTCTTCTGCGTCTGCTTATCAGATCGTTTACGAGCTGCGTTGTCGCATAGACGTCTTAGTAGAAACACATCTGTTGGCGTCGGGCCTGTTGTTCAATATAGCGTAGCGCAGTTTCCAAGGCAGCCGTTCCTTCAGCGTGACTAATTGTCCCTTCTTGTATTGTCTCGGTTGAACCTTCATCTTTATTCTCGTCTTTACTACCTTCAGTAGTTTCTTGTACCATGTGTCATCGTTACTTACGGTCGTACTTACTCATCCATTGATGTATGTCCTTATTATCGACATTTTCACAACCGGAAAATATCTTGCTAAGAAACATTAAATTTGTTTCTTCTTGTGGCTCAATGACACAATCAACAGTTTTATTATGACATAAGTTTTTCCATGACTACTTTATGTTTCTTCTTTTATTTCGTTCCATAATTCGGCTGTACAGTACTGTATACAACTTCAGAAAATATATTTTTTTTAGAAAGCCTACAATGCTTACTTCCCCTTCCGTCGCTTCCAAGAGAGATTACAACGTCTGTATTTATTTCATACCTTCCAGTCCACCGTGATCTATCGGCTGGATTAGGCTCGTAACATTTGTGCGTAGAAATAAAGCACGGATCTCATTGGACCACAGTTGATCATCAACAGTATATGATTTAACAGTTAATCATTTTAGTTTTGTTTCAAATAGATATAATAGTATAAATAGAAATAGGCTCGAATTTAACGGAACCTCGGAAAATCGGAACTCAGGTTTTCGAGACTCTACCGTACATAGCAAAAATATTTTCACATTTTATTTATAACTAGATATTTAACACTAAAATAATATTATTACCTTTTTAACTATTAATATTTTCATCAACAATAATAATAATATTAGTAGTAGTAGTAGTATAAATACTTCATTCACTTAATCAAATGTCAATATTTTTCTGAACAAATTATCTAGTATAATCTATATATATATATATATATATATATATATATATATATATATATATATATATATATATATATATATATACACTATAACGTATAAATTTTAGATATAAATTCTTAAGGAATTTAGATAAATATTGCAGTTTTTCGTTACATAATTAGTTTATTGTCCTTCAAAGTCAATAATTAAATTGAATTTAGAATGGTGCATTCAATAAATTATTTTACCAACAAATTTTAAATTTAAATTTAAATACATCGAGTTTTAATGAACAAAATTATACAAAATACAATGAACAGAAAATACATTTGAAACGTTTACACTATTTTTACATCTGGCTTTACATTCTTTAAACATTAATGAATTTATGAAAACTTTTTAGAATTTATGGCATGGCATAAGTTATCCACAAAGAGATTGCTTCTAATTATATTAAAATACATTTCAATTTAATTTTATTTAACATTTAAAAAATTGATATTTCATCATACAGATTAATTATCACTTCCCGCGTTTTATACATATAGAAACTTGAACCATTTTGCCGTGAACAGTTAAATTTTGATTTCACTACACTTTATGTTAAATTTAGAACTTATCTGAACTGGAATTTGTGATGTAGAACATGGTTCCTGGATCAGATCTCGCCATTCAGCATTTTGGATTTGCGTTGATTGACAACCTCGCTCGGTGTTGAGTATTATTGTAGCAACATTTCTTGGAACAAAATAAAATAATAAGTTATGCCTTCACATAATTGAAACTGTTAAAATAAAAAAAATCCATTTTGCTCACCTCATCTTGCGACGTCTGTACGGGTCTACGGCCGCAACCAAAGAGGAGAAAATTACTGCCTACAACGCGAGTTTTTAACTTCTGCGCAACGTTCTGGCGCATCTTTCGATATCAGGTTTTTGTGGATATTTTATATCAACCAGTATAGTTTCCTATATAATTTACAATTTTTTTAAATTTTATATTTTAAAATTAATATCTAGTTTGTTTTCTCTGTGTAATATGTAACATTGCTTAAAATAATGTTACAACACACACACACACACACACACACACACACACACACACACACACACACACACACACACACACACACACACACACACACATATATATATATATATATATATATATATATACGAGAAGGATATTGCTACTTTTTATTTTTAAAAAAGAAGTTAGTTCTAACAGAAGTAGTGCGCTTCCTTAAAACAATTATTTATTTCAGTGGGATGATTTTTTTAATATGTAACGAAATATAGAATTTAATAGACATTAATGGTGGCCCCGGATATGTATGAAAACACTTTGTTAGATCACTCATAAATAGTTTACAAATGGTGATAATTGATCTTTATGTCATAAAGTAATAAGTAAATGCCAGTGGTTATTTACAATTTTACCAATAACGTTTGTTGTACAATTATGATATTTTTACAGAATTTGGTAATTGCAATTATAATCAGTTTCATCCTATACCTCAACCCAGATGAAGCAATAAACAACTAAATGAAATTCCGGACCAAATCTAATTATCTAATTATAATCTTACTTGTGCTTCCTGATTCCAACTCAAACACCTATGGCGCCCTATTCCTTAAAACCTCCCAGAAATAGAAGTTAGATAGATGAAAGGCCAATGTAAACACAGACAGGATCAGCCTCATTGAAAGTCTAATGGAAATTGCTCTATTGGCTTGCACTTTGAGTCCCTGGGTGGTAAAGAAAGTTTCTAGATTAACACGCGCCCCAAAAGAATTATAAGGTTTTTTATCGTTCGTCGGCTAGAAACTACTTTTAGTTGGCCAGTTTTGAAACAAATTTCAAATAGAATCTTACAAAAATTTTAATATTATAACTTCAAAATAGTATTCATATAACATGAATGATAGTAAATTCGAGACCTGTTAATAGATATGAGTGCCCAATCTCCTAGAAAAGTTTCAGTATAAGTAACGATCCTCAGTGTTGGCCGTATATTTGATTAAACGTATTTGAGAAGAAAATTGTTGTAAATATGGTTTATAGCTTTAAGAAAATAGCTGTAACAGTGGAAATACATTCTAATGAACTTTCAAAAAAACTCTTTCCTTCAAAGACATTATTAGCTTCTTTCTTGTAAGCCTTTTTCTCGATCTACAAAACGAACAAAATGTGTACGCCTAAATTTAATTTTTATTTAGTATCACCTAAACTTGCAATTAATTTAAAATAAAAACAAATCTCATCCATTTATGATGTCAACTAGTGTATAACTGTAAGCGTTAGAGTGGCTTATAGTGACAAATAAGCTTTTAAAATTCCCCTTTAGGGATTTTCAAAATTCCATGTGAAATTTCGTTTCTAAGCCCCATGCAATATCAATACAACAATCAAGGTGCGTCGGTAGCACCCATTGCCCTCTCTCTGTCTTGTCCAAACCATGGAACTAGCTGCACGTGCATTAGATAGCAGAGCGAGGAAAAGTTTGATTTTTTAAAATATGTAACAGTTTCTAATATACCTTTGTTTTAGTAGATGGGACGCGGAGTTACTGAATAATGCCGGAACCAAATTCACAATCATGAGCGAGCTGATACTCTAATGAATCCTTTCAACAGGACATGTATGGTTTCACCAATTGTAAAACCAGCTAAGTTGTAAAATTTAAGACTTTTAGTGAACAAGTTTATTATTATTATTACTAAAACTCGGAGGGACCTTATCGGTGTAGAGCACTTAGCTGCAGCATTTGTACTCTCTTCCCATCCCTACCACAGGACTAGCTTAGTGGATACCTACCTCATTGCAGAAATCAAGTACCCACCTGATGCTGAATCTTCTGATATCCTCTGGTGTACATACCTGCCAGCCAAACCACTTTCTCCTTGCAGCTCCCAAAGCAGGACACTCACAGAGTACGTGGTTTGGGCTTTCCTCTTGGTCCTCGTCGCATCTCTTGCACACAGGGGACCTAGATTTTCCAATTTTGTATTGGAACCCCCCTCAGATTCCCATGGCCTGTAACCAGCTCTACAGTAGCTCTGAGTTGATGTCTACTTAAGGAGAGTAGTTCTTTGCCCCACAAATCTCCCACAGTACCTTGGATTTAATACACCCCAAGGTTATATTCCATTCTTCCCTGCACAACCTGTCTATATGTGCAGTAATCCTCTTGCGCCCCTCCTGAGGCGACATGCCCACTGCCCTCAGCAACGGTCCTTGAGTTATACACCCTTGTTTTGCTAAGGCGTTAGCTCTCTCATTCCCTATCCAGCCAGAATGTCCTGGAATCCAGGTTAGATTGAGTGAATTATACTTACTCAGCTCTGCTAGAGAAGCTATAGTCTCAGCCACCAGCCTAGAGCTGGTACTAGCCTTACCTAAAGCCTTCAGAGCTGCCTGACTGTCCGAGCAAATCCAGATGGTCTTACCCCTCCTACCAGACCCTATTATTTCCTCAGCACATAGTTTGATCGCGAGCACCTCCCCCTGGAAGACAGAGTTGTAGTCCTCCAGGCGATGACTAAATCTGTCTTGGTGTCTCGGTCCACTAAATCCTGCTCCCACTCCTTCCTTCATCTCGGACCCATTGGTGAACCAGATTTCACCATGTCTGGGTCTATACTCCACCCATGCCTCTCTTGCAATAATATGGATTTTGTAGTTTCCTTTTTCCCTTTTAAGAGACAGTATCTTATCCTGAGGTTCTATCCAGAGCTCCTTCAGTGAATCCCCAAATAGCTGTTTATGAAGTTTGCTACTTGTCTTGCCACTGCCTGGTACAACTTAGCCGGTATGCAGTTTTCATTGCCTCCATCCTAATTTGAAGACTCAAGGATGGAAAACCCAACATAACCCTCATGGCCGCAAATGGTGTGCTTCTCCTTGTAGCTGTTATGCCTCTAAGGAAGAGCCCCTGCGCGCGGTCCAGCATTCTTTTACTTGTTTCTTTATGTGCCCTGTCCCACCAGACGATTGAGGCAAAGACCTACCTCGGCACCACAATGGCGGAATAAATCCAGTTCATCTGACGTGGACTCAAACCCCATCACGTGCCTATTGCTTCTCTGCATTGCCAGAACGTAGCTATGGCTTTTTTGCACTTATGCTCCAAGTGCTCACGCCAGAGTAGCTTCCTATCCAGAATAACTCCCAGATATTTAGCGCTCTCAACGTAGCTTAATTTGGTATTACCAACTTCAATCATCTCCAGCGATTTAGTTTTATATCGCCTAGTGAAGATGAGTGCCACAGATTTCTCTCCTTGAATGCATAGTGCATTCTCCCTTCACCATACTTCTGTTACCTTGAGTGCCTCTTGAAGCAGGTCTTTGAGGACCTCTTCAAATGGTCCCCTAACAAGGATAGCTATGTCATCCGCATATTCTTCCACCTTGACACCCATTCCACTGAGCGTCCTTAGTGGAACGTCCACGACAAGGCACCACAGCAAAGGGGATAACACTCCACCCTGCGGGCAGCCCTCCGAGACCATCCCATTTATCGTGCACCCCATCCAGGATGCAGTACTTATCCGGTTTTCCAAGGAACTCATAATCCAATTTATAATTCCATCAGAAATTCCGTGATCCATAGCTGTTCTCTTGATGGCCAGTCTAGAGGTACTGTTAAAAGCCCCCTCCACATCAAGAAAAGCCCCAATACATATCCCCTTGTTGTTGATCTGACCCTCACTAAAGTCCACGACCGACAACAGCGCAGTCTCCACTGACCTACCAGTTCGGTAGGCGTGTTGGTCCTGATGAAGCGGATACTGCTTCAAAGAGAAGGTCCCTCCTTCAAATAGTGGTCCACCAGCCTTTCCAATGTCTTTAACAAGAAAGATGTAAGGCTGATAGGTCTGAAGTCCTTTACTTCTGTGTAACCTTTCCTCCCCGGTTTGGGGATAAAGATAACTTTCGTTTTGAGCCACTGAGCGAGCGTGTAACCCAAGGCAACACAGCCTCTGAGTAATCCTGTCAGTGGCCCTATTAATTCCTCCAAGCAATTTTGTAGTAGTGCTGGAGTAATATTATCTATTCCAGGCGCTTTAAAAGGCTCAAAAGACAGCCTCTCTCACCTTTTGCGCTGAAATCACCTGCCCAGCAATATTCCAGTCCGCCCTTAGCCCAGTATGTCGGAGGTTTTGAGCACCGTTCCCTACCAGTCTAATATCGGGAAAACTGTTCCTCATAAGCAGACGCAGTGTTTCCTCCGGGGTGTCAGTAAAGCTACCATCAGTCTTCTTGACAAACTTAAGCTCTACCCTCGGTCCACCTGCTAACACCTTAAACAGTCTAGCAGTGTCACTCAGTGTGCTTGTCTCTGAGCACCACTTTTCCCAAGAAGCACGTTTAACCTTTTTAATAAGATTTTTATAGAGACCCTGGCTGTCTTTATATGCCTGAAAGGTCTCCGCCGTTTTCTTCTTCTTTGCCCTATTAAAGAGCCTTCTAGTCTCTTTCCGTCTTGCCTCTAACTCGCTGTTCCACTTTACCGCGCCCAGTGTTTATCCGCGAGAGAGGGCAATTTTTCTCAAACGACGTGGAAATTGCAGTCCTGATGTAGGCCTCAGTATTTTCCAGTTCGTTTGATGTACCATATTTACCACGGAAGTCTGACATCCGCCTCCTCACCGAGGACTTAAAACCTTCCCAGTTTGTTCTTCTCGGGTTCCAAGCCACACCACATGGGGGACAACTCCCCTCATCGTAGCAGTGATGATTCGGTGATCAGACATGGAGGGCTCGTCCGAAACCTGCCAGTCATGCACCCACTTTACCATTTGTCTATTACAGAAGGTGATATCTAGAACCTCCATTCTGTTTGAAGTGACAAATGTTGGCTCGGCACCTGTGTTTAAAACCACAAGGTTTTCTTCAATCAAGAAGGCTATGAGCTCCTCACCTCGCTCATTTGTGTCTGTGCTGCCCCACACCTCATTATGAGCATTGGCATCACAGCCTACTAAGATTCCTATATTCCTCTCCCTGCAATACCGAACTAACTTACGTAATTCTGCCGGGGGCGATTCTCTATTGTGGGCGCAGTAAGTGGAGGCCACGATGAACTCCCTGCTCCCACTTACCTCGCTCTTGCCTCGAATTCTAACCACCGCAAGGTCTTTACTTGAGAATTCTTGAATCAGCGTGGCTTCTAGTCCTCTGACTATCACACATGCTCTATGCCCCTCATGTTCCCCACTTGCGTAGGTGCGCCCAGCTGCAGTCAGACCCCTTATACGGTTCTTGACCGTCAGGACCAGCCACGGTTCTTGCACTAGCGCAAGCGCTGGTAATGTGTGCCTCACATTTAAGCACCTGGTTAGGACCACCGAGGCGCTTTTACTGTGGTACAAGTTAATTTGCAGGATCATTGCTTGAGGGTCAGCCATATCCAACTGACCCCTACGCCTTCTCCTTATTCACTCTCTCTTCCGGGTCCCTAGAGTTCCACTTAAAAGTGACCTCTGCAGTCCCCAGGAAGGCTTTCCCATCTCTTGCCTTTAATAGTCTGGCCGATGTCTCGTCCAATCCTAGGCAGAGTAGGCTTGCAGGTCCCCACTCAATGCACTGTAGGACCTTTCACTTCGAAGTGTCAATTTCTGGGTTTTGCATCCCCATGAGCTTGACCAACTGAGTGGCCTCCCTTTTTGGTGGTGGTACTAGCACCGTCACTTTCACCGTCACTTTCACCGTCACTTTGATCAGATCATCAGGCAGGACTAGCCTTGCCTGAGTCCCGTCCTCGAGCTTAACTGACGGTACCACTTCTCTCAGCCATTTTGCCGATTCCTCCTCAGCACAAATAAATGCTGCGACTCCATCCCTTAGGTAAGTGTCTCTGAACCGCGGAAGAAAACCTCCACTAGGAGTGTCCAGAATCCGGTCCATGACGGTGCCCTTAAGGTGGTCGAACGCCGCCATCTCCATCCTCACGCCTACACTATCCCCACAGGTCATAAGAACCCTCGATAGGTTGGCGGAGATCGACGAGAAAGACGGCCCTCCCGACCCAGCAGGCCTAGACCCTCGTCTATTCCTCTTGACCTCCGACTCTGGAGTAGGATTAGAAGTACTCCTTTCCTTCATTTTCCTCTCTCTCTCTCTCTCTCTCTCTCTCTCTCTCTCTCTCTCTCTCTCTCTCTCTCTCTCTCTCTCTCTCTTGTCGTGCTAAGGTCCTACCGGATCCACTGGCTTACGGGACGACAGGGCGGGTTCTAGCCCCAGCCTCCGTCAAACAATTCCACTGCCCGGACCGGTGTTTCCTCAAAGGGGGTGGCGGTGGTTCTCTGCCCTCCGCCTCCACCTTCTTTGCTTCCTCATGGTAGGAAAGCCAGAGTGCTTTCCTCCTTTGTGCCCCAACTGGATTTCCATCTGTCTCTACGGGGGCCGAAGCCACCTCCATAGGAACAGATTTGTCGGTAGGTTCTAAGCCCTGACCAGTAAAATTTATTTTTTTTATATCTGCCATGTGTGTTCCCACGAGCAGCTAGGGAAATTAAGGTCCGCCGCCGCAGAGCCCCGCTTACGGCGGTAAAGCGACTTAAGTACTCGGGGGTGGCGCCAGGTGCCCCTGAGGCTCCGTTAAAGACCTTCCTTACCCTGAGGGCCACGAATCTACATCGGCTCGGATCGCATAACACCTTCCGATCGGGAGTGTATGTGCCCATCCAGACCACCAACCTGGATGAGGGGTACTTCTTGGTTGCCGCCCGCAAGGGAAGGGCAGGGCGAGAGCCGGGCAGATAACAACCCTTCAAGTGCTAGGACTGGCCCCTTTTTTTGTGCCGCCTTCATGCACAATTGCCTGGACTTCCCGTTTATAGGGAGCCACATACGTACAGCTCCGCTCCACCCGTCACCCACGCCCGGATTAAGCCTCTCCACCACGTCAAGGTCATGCAGCCCATAGGAGAGGTAGTGAACAAGTTGCAAAATTTAATTATTTAAACAGTGATGTTCAAATTTAATACTTTAAACTTTCAATTTATCATTTAAATTTAATTTTTGGCATCATGTGGTAAATTGTAATAAATCTAAATTATAAAAATTAAATATGAAAAGAATTAGCAAAGCAAACTCGAAAATAGAGTCATTCTCAGCCAAAGATTTGTAAATTGTGAGGCTCTCAGTAAATAAGTAATTTGTTCTCATGAAATCTGTAACTCACGCTATGTTTTTCAAATATGTTTTGTTTGTAATTTAATAATTTTTGTTAATAAAGTAACGTTTTATTTGTTCAAAATGAAGATATATGCGTAGAATTATTTAACGAACGCACATAACTTTGCATCTCAATTAAATAAGACTTTGCAGGTCATCATCTCACTGTGTAGCAATAAACTGCAATATTCAACATCAGCTTGAATTCCTCAGGGATTAAAGCTCAAAATAAAATTTATTAATGTTACATCTTATGCTTCTCTGCAGCAGCAAATTTGAGTTGTTCGCAGAGATTATTCTTTACTACTACCGATGCCAGTCTTAATAGATACATTTAGAGACTGATAGAGCGGCTTTTACAAAAAATTTTCAATGTTTTTTTTAGATTGTATAATAGTCAAGCATTTTAGAATTGAAAATATAACTTCAGCAAATAGTTGTGCATTACTTTCTTTCAGTTATCTCTAGAATAAAATACGTGCCTTATCTGAACATGACATACTCAAAAGAAATGCATTGATTCGAAAGCAAACAAAGCCAGGACTCAACGAAAATTGTACATGAATGTTTCGCAGCGTTGTACTCAAGCGTTTCTCAAACACTAAATGTTGACGTTAAGTAAAGAAACAGATCGTCCAGGTTTCTGTTCACACGTTTAAATGGGAAGTTCTCTATCTTGTTTAACATGGCCTTCTCCCTAGCGAACAAAAAATATTCTGAAAGTGCCACTGGGGGAGGGATTTTTCAACAGGTTTACATTACCAACCGCTACCTAATGATAAATTAAATCAAATTTATTGAAAGCTAGTGAAAAAGTCTTTTGAATTTTGTTTAATATTTTCAAACTCTTTTTATTAAAACACTACACGCGTGTGTTAATAAAACTTACACTTGAAATACTTTATGTAACATTATTTACCTATTGACATTCACTAAAATTTACATCAAATAGTTGAAACATTATAAAAACAAAAAAATAATCATATTGTTTAATAAATCATGAAAAAGTGTGTTCATAATAATATTTAAAACTATTTAAATGAAATTATTGTACTTAAATCAAATTATGTTTGACTTCAATGAGGAATTAACAACAATAAAACTCATCCTCTTTTTTTATCGATAATTCAGAGCTCCATGTAGGATATACATTTTGTTTTGTCTATACCTTAAAAGGAGATTACTGTTGCTTCTTATCATCTACCGGGAAAACAATGCTCCTTGAATAAAGTATTGTATATCCGTAGGAAGACTAGTTTCACCGATGATGGTAGATGTTTAATCATGGAGTATATAATGGAATCAGGACCTGCTGCAGATTCCTTCTTTGACAAGAGACCCGACTCCTATTTCCCAATCGAGAACGGAGTGTTCAAATTAGAATCTCCAGACAAACTAACATAACAGTAAAAGGTATTGCTTATTCCTTCAGTTTATACATCTTGAATAATCTACTCGTATAAGCTGCAGTAGAAGAAAAGTTAGAAAATGACATTCCAAGTATATTAGCTGTATCAGCATAGTTTGGGATCAATCTTCCAACCGGTTGTTTCAGCGCAATGGCTGGCAACGGAATGGAAATACCAAAAACTGATCTTAATTTCCTCCACGCCGTAGAAGATAGATTGGGCTAATGTACTAAGCTCAAGGTTCTTTCTACTCAGTCTAAATATCCTCCGTGCTTTCATAAGGAGTATTTTATATTCCTCAAGATTTTCACTTGTTGGGTGGCAATTAAATCTTCTTCAAGCTCTTTGTTGTAAACAGAGGACTTTTGAGCATTCATCGATCCACCACGGCACCGGCAGGCGTCGTGAATACACAGATGTTTTTTAAGAAAAATCTTGTTTGCAGCATTCAAAACGGACTTTATTTCAAAATCATTTACAATTGCATCATTGGGTGTCATATAATCCATGCCAAGTTGTCCAGTAATACAAGGTAATTTGAGTAGGCGTCTCAGTTGGGTTTTTTCAAAATCTGACGGGGATGTCAAGCTTAACAGGGAGGGGAGTCACATAAGTTGATCTTTATGGGCACAACTGTTTAGATAAGGAATCGGAGGAAGATTTTTATTTAGGAGGGGTTTTTATTATGCCTTCCTTTATTAACTGGTTTTTTGGCAGTTGATACAGTTTGTGCCGATTTAGTTTGTTGAACTGGTTCGTCATCCTTGCGAATTATCAACTTCATCGCAAAAGGCTTATTACCAGATGGCAATATCTTCTGCATCGAACTGATAGTATCGGTTAGAAACTTTCTTCGTCCACTAAGCCCTCCCGCGGAAGAGGTTGGTAGAGGAACCAAATCGCGTGAGGGTTCGCAGGTTGGGCCAAATTTAAAGATGGGAAATTTTGTGTCTAATAGTAGGTAACTTGATCAGTGAGAACTTCTATTACTTTCGTCCGGTCAGCACAGTTCACACTGGACTTCTTAGAGGTCAGTAGCTGTCAAAGTAGTGGCATAGATCTTACGATCTACCTTTGATTGGATAGATTTATGAATATGTCTAGCCTCAGAATGACCCTCTTTGACAAAAATTTAAAGATGTATGAGGAGCCACAAATATCTTGACCTAATCAAAAAAATGTCATGTTTGAATGAGAACGTGTTTGTCTCTCATTTGAAGTTGCAACAAGCAGTGTCCCATTTCTTAGTTTCTTAATAACGTGACCGAACCTCCAGCACAGTACTTGCAACTTCAACCCAATTCTCTCCAGGTAAAACATTACGTGACTTTTTTTAAACTTACTCCGTTTGACGAGTTTTTTATTCCATAAAGTTTTTAAAGCCACTTATAGTGTCAAGCATTATGGACTAGACTATAGGAACGAATGTACCCATGGATCACTTCCGATCATTTCCAACCCCCAGAACTCTGTAGCCTATAGCATTTTCCTTAGCTCAACTGGATGGACATCAGTCGAGTACTCGTAATACTGTACCCAGGCTCTGACACCTGTGCACTACTGACACTTCCTGAACCAAGGGTCGAAGCAGCTGGTAGACCAAAAACCGCACTTACGTCTCGTCAGAACAAGCTCTCATCAGCATGCCGGACCAAAGTTTGTCAAACTCTGGTCTTTTCAGCACTCCCAACGCGCAACAGTTCTGACCGGTCAAAAATACCTAAGAAAAGTTGTAAGTTTTGATATGTATTAAAATTATGTTGTGAGTGTAATGTATGTAAAAAGTGTAATAGAATGTGTGATAATTAAATGCGTGTTGTCAGCATGTGTATGTTAGACTGGGGTACCGCGATGGACGCCAACCCCCTCTTAGTAGGTGCGGCTAGTCGGCACCTCCCCTTCCGGGTTAGCTAAACGTAACTACGAAATACTGAGAAGGTGGGTTTGCTGGATAAATGTTGGGCTGTAATCATTAGAAAGCTCAATGTCCTCCGAGGATAAATATGGTAAGCTAAAAAAAAACTTAAATATACTAGTGTAATAATAAACCAATGAAAGATATAACATTTCGTGCTACAGATGGTGTTTCTTATATGGTTGGGAAGGAAAATTGTTGCTTAAAATTAATGAAAAGTGAGATTTTTAATAGTTGTTTAAAGTTATTTAATAAAGAACAAAATGAAGAAAAAGAACAAATGAAATTGAATTAATACGAGTCACAAAAGAGAACTTCTTACAAAGATTTATGGAACTATCTCAATTTATTAACGAATCATGAGTGATATTTATTCGATATCAATAAAAAACTAAATATATAGTTAAACATCCAATGAACAAGTAAGGTTTTGCTAGTTCAAAAGCAAATATCTTTAGTTTCATATCCGTTTTGAATTCTACAAATATGTTATAAAAATATTTTTGAAAAGAGTCATTGGCTCCAAAAATAAGACGGTACTAATACCCCTATAGGACTACTTGACGTTGTCGATCATCTGAAATGTATATCGGATGATCCAAATGCAACCACTTATGTAAGAGAGTTATTGTTATTTATTCCATCTTCATGACTAGAGTTTTATGGCAATAAATTATTTATTGTAACAAAAAAAATTAAATCTCCTGGATTTAACTAAACTGAGGGACTTGTGAGAAAAATTAAGTAACTTGGAAATGCAAATGACTAAAGTCTCTATACACAATATCAAGAGCACAGTGGTACAATATATTACAATAAAAATATTGAAAAGAACCCCAATACCACAAAAATAATCAAAAATAACAAATAAAACAAGTTACTTAAGATTAAACCCTTATGTACATTTCAATGACCATGTCATCATCATCAGAGGGTCTTGTTACAAAACACAATCTAGCACACAAGAAGTTACAAACTAGAATGATACCAATCGTTCTCCGCGGTCGCTATATATAGGCGTGAGGTAAGCTCTGCCCCCTCTCCGCCCTCGACCGACAAATAACGATCGGCCATCAGGAACCCAATAGGTTATGTCAAAAATTACATTATAATAATACATATGTAATAAAAACTACAGCAATAACAATTAATAAACTAAAAGTAATTAGATTAAAACATCGTAATTTGAAGAAAGCTATTTAAGTAAACTATATAATGGTGAGTAAGGAATAGGTCCTTTATCTGCATTCATTAATTTACAATTTGATTTGACTATAAAAACACTTTCATAACTATTAAGTAACTTTTTTGAGTTTATACATTTAGCTAAAATAACATTTTTATCTAAATCATGCTGATTACTAAGGACATGTTCTGCTACACTTGATTTTTCAGGTCTTTCATATTTAATATGGGCAAGATGTTCTTTATATCTGGTTACAATTTTTCTTTTTGTTTGACCTATATACATCTCGTTACAAGTACTACAAATTATCTTATAAATACCTGATTTTTCCAACATTGGAATTTTATCTTTCGGGTTGCATAATAAATGCTTGAGTTTATTTTGAGTTTTATAGGCTATCTTAACATTTACCTTTTTAAAAATAGAGTCTAACCCTTTTGTTAAAATATTATCGAAAGGTAAACTAATAAAATTACATTGTTTAACTTCTTTTTGAAGAGTGGTAGTTGTGTTCAAAACATATTTTAATCTTTGTTTTCTAACAATATTATCTATAATTTTGGTATCAAAATCGTTATATCTAGCCACTCCTTTGATATAATTAATTTCCTTATAAAATCGTCTAGGACTAAGTGGTACTGATAGCTCTGTTAACCAAACTGTTAAATGCTGCTATTTTATGTGTATAACAATGGTTGGAACTATTTAAAATATATCTGTTATTGTTAGTAGGTTTCCTGTAAATATCAAATTCAATTTTTTCATGATGGAACTATGTATACTATTAAGTTGGTTTACAAAAACATCAACATTACATTTACTGCTATCAAAGATCGCAAAAACATCGTCAACATATCTTAACCAAATCCTAGGAAAATAAGTAATACTATTCTTTAAGTTTTCTTCAAATCTGCTCATAAAAAGCTCAGCAATGAAAGGAGACAAACTGTTACCCATAGCAGTTCCATCACATTGTTTATAAAATTCATTATTAAATTTAAAGAAATTTTGGTACATACATATTTCAGTTAATTTGACATATTCGTTTATTTTAATAGGTTCGATGTTGTTTTCTTTTAAAAAATCTTCAACAAACAATATAGTTTCTTTAACAGGAATGCTAGGAAACAACGAACTTACATCAAAAGATACCATAATATCAGTACTACTAAGTTTTATATTCTTAACCTTGTTGACAAATTCTATGTTGTTTTTAATAGGAAACATACCACGTTTTTCTTTTAAAGAAGTAAATTTATAGGCTAACCATTTTGATAAAAGGTAGGTTGGGGAATCAATCCCAGAAACTATAGGTCTCATTGCTTTCCCTTCCTTGTGGATTTTTGGAAGGCAATATTACCTAGGTATAACAGGATTAGAAATTTGAAATTTATAAATATCTTTCTTAGGAATCACTAAACTACAATTCTTAATAGTATCATTTGTAACTTGAACAAACTTATTTAGTGGGTTTTTAACAATTTTCTGATAAGGGCCTTCTTCTAACATTTTAGTTACTCTATTGACATAATCGTTCTTATCTAAAACTACAATTGTATTACCCTTATCAGCTTTTAAATAATAACAATCTTTGTTACAAAGACCTTTAACTAACTCAAAATTATTTTTAACATTAGCCGGTTTATTGGCCATACGAATATTATTTTCCATTTTAATTTTACAGGCGTTTCTTATGTAATTTTTATCTGACTCTTTTAAATTAGAAATACTACTTTCTATATTAGCTACTATATCAACTACAGTTTTGTTAGTGTAATTACAATGTGCAAAATTTAACCCTTTACTTAATAAATTAATTTCTTCTCTATTAAAAGTTTGGCTAGATTCATTACGAACTAGCGGACAGGTAGGGTTTTTATTATTATTACCTATTTCATCCAAATTTAAATGTTTACTAATTGCTACAAATTTCTTATCCAGATTTTTTACCTTACAATCAATTTTATGCCTATTTATTACATACATTTTTCTACAAAAATTATTCCAAACAGTCTCTATGCTAATTCTTTATTGCAAGCAGCAAGATCAAAGGCTTCAATTAATGTAAACAATAAATAACTTATAATTAATTATTATATAAGAGAAATTTTTCATTAGTATTATTATAAAATGTATTATTATGTATGTTCCCACATGTTCTGAAATTTAGTTACTGTGTTTTTTTCAATAATTTCAATTGATATCCTTCTAAACGCTATCATTCGAATGCACTTAAATGTGAATAGTTATATGTTTAATTATTACAAACTGTGCATATGGGGCGTAATAACAAAACATTTTGGGAAATACTAACTTAAAATATCTACCTATATTTTATTATTTTAAAGACCTCTTTTCCGTTTGATATTTCCTGTTGTTATTTTCATTATGTAATTTATAAATTAATTTCAAGTTGATCAAGAATTACCTAAAGATTAGATTTACATTTGATTTCCCTAGACTTAACTTTCAATTTCAAACTTTTATCCATGTTATTTGTTCCACTGAAAACCACTATTACAATATCTTCTTGTTAGATACACTGTATTCTATGATTTTTTTCAGAATAAAATTCTGTCCCCTCTGAAATACCTCTTGACTGTTTCTTATTGTGTTATTTGTAGGACCTAGAAACATTTTAATGTTAATCGATATTTCACTTACTGAGTTTTACAATACTTCAAAGCCTAATGCAGCACTTTGTATTTACAATACACAAAGAAATACTCTCAATTGCTGCAAAGCTAGTAACTATTTAGGCGTGAAATAAGTTTCTTTTAGATGAAAAGCGATCCTTGCTTTTAAAAAGGACGACTACCAAAGCGTTAAAAGCTAACGTTCTGATCAAAACACAATAGTGTGGAGGCATTTATTCACTTTTATGTTGTATTTTATTGAATACGTTCTTGAAATGTTCTACAATCTAGGCTCACGTGCGTAGGACAATTTAGGCTCGCCTGGGTGTTACAATCTAGGCTTATGTTCGTACGACAATCTAGGCTCGCCTGGTTGCTACAATCTAGGCTTACGTTCGTACAACAATCTAGGCTCGCCTGGGTGCTACAATCTAGGCTTACGTTCGTACAACAATCTAGGGTCGCCTAGGTGCTACAATCTAGGCTTACGTTCGTACGACAATCTAGGCTCGCCTGGGTGCTACAATCTAGTCTCACGTGCGTACGAAAATTTAGGATCAAGGTGTAGTTAGCTTCTATATTTCTAACATACAGACGTTTGTCTTGGTTGGTCATGTGTAGACTCTATCTAGCTCAGAGTAATGTGTTTTACTCACAGAAGTACCTATACCACATGTGAATAGTTTGGAGAGATTTGGCAGGGTTACAATCGAGGTGTAGTTAGCTTCTATATTTCTAACATACAGACGTTTGTCTTGGTTGGTCATGTGAGACTCTATTTAGCTGAGTAATGTGTTTCACTCACAGAAGGGCCTATATCAAATGTGGATAGTTTGGAGACATGAATTTAACTCAGAGCTATATGGCTACCTAAAACTGATAATTTTAGTTATTTTGGAAATGCAGTATGTGTTTTGCTTGAAAATCTTTATAACTTAGAGGCAAAGAGTGGCTAGTCCGGAAGTCTTTGTAACTTGGAGACCTGTGACTAAATGGAAGACAACACCTTAGCCACAAACCTCTGACTTAGAAAAACGTTACTAATTTGGACACATGTATCTAACTCATAGAATGTTTTAAGCTTACTCATATATGACTTCTTAAGAAATATGTGACTAGGTTGGAGACATGTGTCTAGATTTAAAATCTTTACAACATAGAAGAAAGTATTTGTAACTTAGAGATACGTAAATAACTTGATATCTTGTAGCTAGTCTAGAGGTCTCTATAACTTAGGGGCTAGCTTGGTGACGTGTCTAGTTCAGGTTATATGTGTATATCTGAGAAACAATGGCTTGCTTTGAAATATTTATAACTTAGAGCTACATGTGCTTCGACACATATTTTTATTTTAGAGTTTTATCAAGCTTGGTAACTTGAGGCAGATCTTGAGGCTGTCAAATGGCAGACGGTCAATTTTCTTTTAAAAAATCAAGAACTTTTAATTTACACATCTTTTGTGTTTGCCATTATCAGATCTCTTTTTATTTATATAGAACGACGATTTATAACTTAGAGCTACATGTGCTTCGACACATATTTTTATTTTAGAGTTTTATCAAGCTTGGTAACTTGAGGCAGATCTTGAGGCTGTCAAATAGCAGACGGTCAATTTTCTTTTAAAAAATCAAGAACTTTTAATTTACACATCTTTTGTGTTTGCCATTATCAGATCTCTTTCTATTTATATAGAACGACGATCTAAACCTACGTAACACTAATAGTCACGCGAAGATGTCTCGCGTGTATAATACAATTTCGCATATCTAAGTACCTCAGTTTTGCTGTGAGTTAAATGCTTACACCTTAGAAGCACGCATATCTTTGTAGACCTGGATGTAGGTGAAAATCCAGGTATTGTGTATTAAGTGATGTTGATTATTGATTGTGCAAGTTATATTCCATATCACATGCCACATTAGGTAGGCCTAAATGCATATGTAGGTCAACGTTTAAGAGGGGAAAGACTCACTTGTTACACTATCGTACCCACTTCCTGTTTAACATTCACAAGGGTAGTATTTATTGATTGTTATTAAATTGACACTTGTTCGTAATAAATAATTTATCCAAGACATCCACATCAGTAGTTTTTAAAAACGTAAAGAGACGTAGTATGTTCCAAAAACATTTAATACTCATAAAAACACATCCCACCTCTTTTTCTTCATTTTAATTTGGCACTATCCTTTTTTACCGATTTTCCAAAACTTGTTTTACTTTATTCTAAATTTATTTAACTCTGACTTTAATTTTTATTGTTTGTTTTTTTTCAAATCTGGTTTTTCTTGTTGTCGTCAGTAACCGCCAAGTGCTGTATCTGAAGAGTTTTCAAAACGCCATTTAATCCTATTTACAATTCCATCCTTCTTCTATTTGTAGTGAAAGGAAAACTGCCTCTCACTATATTCTCGCGTTATCTTCAGTTGTTCTTTGATTTATCCCTTTTCCATTTACTTATAACATTTATCAACCAAAATAGAATGTTTTAATGTTTTTAAAATTATTTTGTAAAGTTTATAATAATATTTTTTAAAAAACAACAGATATTTTAGAGAGATTTTACAAAGTCATTATTAACGACAAAGATATTTAAAAATGCATGACATTGTAATACAATTTTTATTTTGAAAGAATTGATCTTTGCATTGTAACCATTTAGATACACAACGCTAAGGATGTAGTTTAAAAATTTAATAAAACACAACCCTTAATGGCAAATGTAATGGCATGCCCAGAATGTAAAGTTCCGTATGTGTTTGATCAATATCAAGATGTTTGATTCAAAGCACATTGCATGACCATTCTAGGTTACTTCTGTTAACGTTCATGTTTACTTTAGTCAATCTGTAGGATCACTTTTGTTAAATATCTAGTGCTATAGTCAATTTCCAGGTTTATTTCTGTAAACGTTCAGAATTATTTTTGTCAACTTCTAGGTTTACTACTCTTAAAGTTCATGTTTATTTTAGTCAACTTTTAGGTTTACTCTAGTTAAATTTCTAGCCAATTTCCAGGTTTACTTCTGTCATCGTTCAGGTTTATTTTTTAAAACTTCTGTGTTTCTTTATGGAAAACGTTTGAGTTTAATTTTGTATCCTTCTAAGTTCATTTTTGTCAACTTTAGGCGTTATTTTTGTAATTTCCAGTTAACGTCTGTGAACTTTCGGGTGTATTTCAGACTTACATCCGTCAATATTCGGAAACTTCTAGTTAAGAGTCTATATTGCTAAGATTTATTTGCGTAGCCTCCTAGTTTTAATTCTGTCAGTATTTTTTTTTTCTTTTGTCAACTTCCAGGTTCACTTTTATTATCTTTGGATTTTCTTTCGTGGCTTTCAGAGTTAGTTCTGTTAAGGTTCATATTTTGTTTTTATTTTTGTAATTCCCAAGTATATTTTTGTTAACTTTTGAAATTTAATTTTATCAATTTCCGTGTTTACTTATACATTCGAATTTTCTTCTCTGAATTTCAATGTTTACTTCTAATATCGTTCAGGATGGTTTACTTTGTCAATTTCCAGCTTTAGGCCCTACTTCACTCAATAATCAGGTGTGTTTCCGTCAACTTCTAAGTTTACGATTGTTTATGTTAAGGGTAATTTTTTGTAACTTCTTAGTTTATTTCTGACAATATTCACATTAATGTTTTTAAATTTCCACGTTTACTTCTGTTAAGGCTCTAGTATACTTTTATGACCTCCAGGTTAACATCTATTAGACTGATCTTCAATTTTTTTTTATTTTCCAGGTTTAGTCCTGCTAACGCTTTGACTAATTTTGTCAACTTTCACGTATAGTCATTACTTTGTCAACGTTCAGGTTTGTTTTTGCCTACCCTAAGTTTACATTTGACAACGTGCAAGATTGCTTTTTCCAACTTAATGTTTTACTTAGATTAAAGGTTTCTGTTTAGTCTAATTTGTTTAATTTAATTAAAGTCTAATATTATTAGTCTAATAATGGTTAGTCTTTAATTTTTCCATAAACAAGATACAGATTTTCCTTCCAGATACAACCAGAAGAGGACGTCATATGACTTTGTTGAAATATGGAATGCATAGATTAAAATGTTTCTTAAAGCACCCTAAATTTCTCTTAAATTAAAACGTTAATTTATTTTTATAAAATGTAATAAAAGCTTGCCAACAGTTTCTTATAATGAAATGAATATCACAATTATTCAGAGCCTTTCCGAGTAAAGTGTTTGTGTAACCGAAAACACCATTTCTATGGCGGGTAATTGGTTTTTGACTGAATAATTGACTGTCAGAGATTGCTTCAGTGTTCTGACAATCAATCTCTTCCACAGCAAGATGACGATAGATCACTTACTGGCAATATACGGATGTAGGCTTGCTTTGAAAGTGTCGACGTTTGAAGTAACATTAAATCAAAGGAGAGTGTATACTACAAAAAAACAAATCCCAGTGCTTATATATTTATAAAATGAGTTTAGCGCTGCTTATTCATTTATAAATTGAATAATAAATATAAGTGGGTGGCGAATCCAGCTGCAAGTAGGGGAAATTACTCTCTGAAGCTTAGATTTAAGACATGCAAACTTCTAGTAAAAAACACAAACATGTTACCGTAAATGTAACACATTTTGGGGAACAACTACCTAGATCAAACGGTGAAGAATATTTCTCTATTTAAAATTGTAAACTGTTACTATAGTTAAGAACAAAATAGGTACTATTTTATTAATAGATAAGCCTTTTTTCATCTTATGAAAGATTTTCATCTTGGGCTAACTTGAGGAAAATCCTACATCCACCCCCGCAATAAACTAGTGCTTCTAAAAGCGGGATGAACTATATACCAAACGCCTTTTCACCATTACGTTACACCGGATATAACGTTTCCTGCTTTTTTAATATGAGGGTGTTAAAGGGTGGAATGAAGAGTTTTGTTTGCTACAGAGTGGTCGGTAAGGATTTAGCGGTAAGTTATGGCTCTATGTTATATCCAAATATTTGCAACAGTAAAAAAACTGATGGCTCGTATACATCAACTGTTCACGTGGTAACGACAGATATGCTGGTATTTTTGGAGATTGTGTGATTAAAGGATATTATGTAACTAAAATATCTAGAAGGGAACTTTATCCCTATCTAAATACATACTCCTATCAAAAGAAATTTCTTTATTAGAATCAACACATCTGACTAACACACCGAAAATCCTGCCAACACGAATGAAACAATATTCCTCTCCCCCTCCCTCCTTAATATCCTTAATAATAAAATTTGTCCCCTAGTACTTATAACACTTGCCTTATTAAGTTGACGTAAACTCTAGCTCTTACAAACACAATAAGCTTACTCCAAGCCACATTATAGTTGGTTCCTAATGCACACTAACCAGCACAATGTGGTTTCTATCCTCTTGAAGATCTCCACTACTCCATCTAATAGAAAACATCATTAGCGTAATGAAAATTGTTTACCATCGTTCTATATAGTTGTAATAGGAATGCTATTAGACTTTATTGTTTATTACAGTCATAAACGTTTTCATGCCATATGAAACTACTACATTAAATACACACACACACACACATACACAAACGAACACACAAATATATATATATATATATATATATATATATATATATATATACATATATTTATTTATTTTTAAATATACATATTTATATATATATATATTTATAAATATATTTATATATATATTTATTTATAAATATATATATATATATATTTATATCAAATAAAAGAGAAAAATATAATATATCAAATTGGTTTATAAAATGGATATAAAAGAAAAACTATAGATAAATGAAATAATAACATAATAAGAAAACAGAAACTCGAAAATAACTTTGTACCTAATAAGAGAGAAAATATTTGGACAACTTTTACATTCACTGGTAACGAAATAAATAAAATTACAAGATTATTTAAAGAAACAAATTTACAAATTATATATAAAACTGATAATAAAATTAAAAATTTAATAAACAATAACAAAAATCAAAATAATATGCACGAAAGAAATGGAGTATATAATATAAAATGTCAAACTTGTAATAAATTATATGTAGGACAAACAAAAAAGAAATTAAAAGATAGATACAAAGAACATTTAAACGCTTATATCAAACCAAACATATACAAATCAAATTTAGCTACGCATTGTATTAATAATGGACACGAGTTTCTGGAAATAGAAAATATGAAATTAATAACAGAATTAAATAAAGGATTAAAAATGAATGTATTTGAAACATTGGAAATTTATAAGCATAAAGTTAAAGACAAATTAATTGATGAACAAATTCTAGTGAGATCAAGGCACCAAACTATTTATAAGGTCATTGATGATATAGAAAAAATTACATAAAGTGCAATACTTATAAACGTATGGTCGTTTGTAGCACATATGATTTAATTTTGTAAAAATATTTTATTAGATAATTATTTTTCTAAAGATGCTGGTACTATTTTATCGGCGAAAAGCTTTGAATAAATATATTTATTAAAAGTATTCTTGTTTTTGAAATATTTATAATTTATTAACTATATTAAAAGAAAACATATCACCACATATATATATATATATATATATATATATATTCCAGGCTCCAACAAATGTACTTGTACTTAAGGCACTTATACATATACCAGTGAAAACGCGCTAAGCAAACTATTTTATAACGAAAAAAAGAAAGGCTATTGGTTTAAATGAGAGAACTCCAAAGATAATAAAGCTCGTAGCTTTAGACGAGACATCGGGTTTAACAATTGTAAATAAATAACGTATTCTCCAATTAAGACTCCAGTAGTTACAGTGGTCCTTAACTAGTGGCTAATACTAACCGTTGGACTTCACAGAAAGATTAGAAAGCGTAAATGTCATTGTCTGATGTAAGTACGTACGTTAGAGCTCTACAACAGGTTCTGTTGAAAAGACATTGTCATCTGTGGTTTGAATATTATAAAATATTTTTTTATATCACCTGCTTGTAGGGGAAACAAAGCCTCACAACAAAGTGACATTATTTGTTGACATACTGAGGTTGAATCCCAAAAGCCTTCACGTAAGGTTAAGTAAAAGATTTTATCTCGTGTTTTGTTTCTCATCCCTCGCATGAACGCTTTTATGAGGTTCTCTTTTTACCTCTTATTTTCTAGCAACAAAATTGTTTTCAGCGAGCTCTGAGATGCTGAAAACTTTATTAAAAGTAAAGAGATGAGAGGTTTTATAGCGTTAACTTACACGTCAACCTGATTACTCACATTTGTCATTAATGGAATAAAATAATGAATTAAAAGCTAGGTAATTCTAATTGATGTTTTTGACTCTTTTCGAATCTCTTTACCGACAATCTCAGGTACGAATGTTTTCAAAGCAATATCTAAGCGCTGCAACGATCTATTTCCCATTGCCCACGTGATTATATCACGTTTTATACAAACAAAACAGACCTATGACACATTATAATTACACGTACCTAATTGAATTTATAATATTTTTTTACACTCTACTCTAAACTGGTCTTTCTTAAGTCGAAATTACCATTTAAGTATTTCTTCCATTTCGCTATGAGACATATCATAAGGTACTGAAGAGGTTGTTATATCTCAGGAAGGTAAGAGATTGCATCTTTCATAACGTTAACCTAATGAAAGACCCAGACTGCTCATAATTTTCATGCTATTAATAGAATTTAATAATAATAATAATACGTAGCGCTACAGCCCGGGGTGGACCTTGGCTTCCTTAACAATGTCCCGCTATGTACTTCTATCCTTAGAGTTCTGTTTCCATGTTGTAATGCCGAGTACCCTTAAATCTTCTTTGAGTCCTGAATTTAATAATACAAATTTTAATTGAACGTTTTTTGATAGAAAGTTACTAAGACTTTAAACAGTGGCTCCTAGATACCAAGAAAATGACTCGGTTCACACGGATTATAGTTCTAATATACACCTGCCTAATGTAAATGTAGGGTCCTATCTTAATCCTATGAATCTATCCCTTATTTTCCAGGATCTCTACAGTGTTGAAGCCGCTTTCAGGTTTTTACAGGACTTATATCCTTAGACTCTTATCTATAATTACAATCTATCTCTTATCATGTGGCGACATCGGACATATTTACTGACTTCTATAACCAATTTTCAATGTTAAATTATAGCTTATATTTCGTATTCGTTTGTGTGAGTTGTAAATATGCCGTAGTAAACCATTCTTAACAGGATGTCTATTATAGTGGAAAAATATCGATATAAATCATCTACTGTCTTCTTTTTGTCTGCAATTAAAACCAAACACTTAATACACAGTTAAAAATACTCTGAAGGGTATACTATTCATTGGCAGTTAAATCAATAAACTTCTACATATTTCTTACAGAAAGATTATATAAGGATATACAAAAGACGTATGCAACAATAATATTAAAGTTTGTTTCCGAGTTCACATGTTTGTTGCCGACAACAAGTTAGAGTTTTCAGGGCAATCGATTAAAGTATAGAGTAGGTAAAAGCACTGGCTCGGAAAATGCGAGGAGTTTTCACCAAAGAAGTATTGTCAAAGAGACGACATAACACAGAAGTAAAATTAAATTTCTCTTACACCGTCAAGCCATTTACTTGCATTCTCAGTTCTAAGGAGCTCAACACTAAATTCCTTTTTTCTGGTTGGGAGTTTTTTTCCTAATTAGAATGTGTATTCCCTATGTATACCAAACCTTCCCCCCTCTTCTCTCTTCTTTCTGAGAAATAATTAATAGGACACCAGCAAATGTGAAAATCATTTTTCAAGAGCCTTGGGCTTTCAAGAGGACGTGTTAACGATATCATAGTCTTTGATAATGCTAATAAAGTAGGTGGCGTACATTTATTGGCAGATAGATATAAACAACGTAATTGGCAAATTTTAAATAGTGCATCAGATAAATAAAGTATCAAAACAATAACACTAAATAACCAAACATTTTATTTCTTGTTACCATAATTTTTATAGTGCTCTTTTAGACAAGTCTTACTGGAATTTTGACATGCTTCTTCACTCGATTTTTAATATGGTTTTGATGTGCTAATACTGGAATTTCGATGTTTTGCTTTACTTGACAGTTTACTAGAATTTTTTGCCTGGTCGGACATTTTCGCATTTCTTTCTGGTTGATCTTCACTAAAATTTGGTTTCACTCTTGTGCCCTCCATCCTCTCCAGTACACTCCGGGAGGAAATATTTATGATAATGTTTTACATCACAAACGAATTTATTATAGGTTAGTTTTTGTATGCTGTTAAACTTCAATACCTTTAGTTCTGTTCTGTTTGGTTTGTTAAAATCTTCATTACGTTTTGTCACAAACCCATTTTGCAAACGGCGTATTTCCGTTCCCCGGGATGTACTTGTGCGGTGCACAGAAGCGGGTTGGTTGCATCCCATGAATTTTGATGAAAAGGCTGAAAATGTGCCGATCCTAGGCCGGCGGTCAAGCAAGAAAAATTTCGATGGTTCTGGTGGCAGCTAAATCAAAATAAAACAAAACTTATATAACTTATTGATTATATTTTAAAATAAGTTAAGTTGAATAGTAACGGAACATATATTTTATGTTATACAATAATTAACAAACCATTTTTATTTCTTACTTTCAGTAAGAGTTGATTTTTAGAAATATAGTGATTATTCTCTAGTTACATGTTCATGCATTAACCGTAAAAACATACATTACATTAAGCACTTACGTTTTTTTTAGAAACAAAGTAGTCTACACAACATTTTTAGTTATAGGGGAAAATGGAAAATACAAAACGAAAACCTGTTGACAAGTTTGGAGGTCACGATTTGATTTTTTTTTATGTTAGGTTTGGGGTTGGGGCAGCGGCATAAAAACTATATGGTGCACGGCGTAGCTCCGACAGATTCTGGGATTATATTAAAACATGTTCTTGATAATTAATTGTTTGACTTTGAAATGGGATAGGTAGATCCTTTCTTATTGTGCTGTTCCGAAAATATAAAAGTATGTCAACATCGGCCAACGGTGTGAATAAGTTATACAGTTACCATTTTCCGAAGTCCAAAAGTAAAGACGTTAAGTCACACTGTGACGGCTTTAGAACATTAGACAGCAACACCCAAACAGGGAAGTGAAGATCATGACCCAATAATAGCAATTTCGCCTTTCACTAGTAGAATTACTTCTGAGAACGGTTCTACACTAGCAGTATTTAATTCTCTTCACTACCTCTAAAGGGATGTATTTTAAATTTTTGTGAAGCCAGGAATGAGAACACGATATTTATAAGGTTTTTGTAACTGTGTTCTAAACAACGTCTATAGATATATATTAGCACCATAGATATATATTTTACCTCAAATTATGGCTGGATATTCTATAATCGTTTTTCTAAAACTTCACATTTGCTAAATATTTTAAAAGGTTTTCCCTCACTTGGAGATTTTCCAAAACCTTTTCTAGAGTTTTTATGGTGTTGAATTCGAACAAGAAAATTAAGTGACGAACTTCCGAAATACACCTCAACATATATAGAGTATATGGTCAATATATAAAAAGATTTTTCAGACAGTTGTAGATAATAGTCGGAGTGCATCAGATAGTTTGTATTTGTGATGTGATGTATTATTGATAAATTATTTCCATTATTTAATGACGTACAGTAATGGTGTATCACTATACACCATATGAGGTGTAGACTTTCAACACATTTATTGTAGATTTGGTATATGTATGTCATGGACATTTATGATTGACATGAAATTTAAATACGTGTTCATTTCAGAAATTAATTTACACTCATGATTTTAATTTACTTTTTCTTCATTTTCTTTATTGTTACAGGTAATAACATTGCATATATACATATTTCTGATTATTTTAAATAATTTTTAGCTAAAGGCATTCTCTGGGGTAGGAGGGTAATAAATTTCTAGGTAGTTGATAGATAAGGCTTCGTTGAAATACTCTGGCATTATGATTCCTTTACTAAGAACTCCAAATATATTTTTCAAGTTTAATTTACGATATATTAGGCAACGTACTTTTATCAATAATCCCATTCTATAATTGGCCAAAGTGCTCTTCTTTTTCCTAATTTTTATTAAATTGCGAGGTAACAATTTCGAAAGAAAATGCGGTTGCTAAAAGAGCCAATAAATATTTATACTAATTACGGCAACGTTTACAGAAATTGTACAATTTGCAGTAATTAAAAAAAATATTTGTTGATTCATTTATCAACCGTAATTTCCTTCATGAAAGACTTTATACGAGTCCCTAAATAAACATTAATCGCCCATTTAATTTTGGGAACAGTATCTGGGTTTTTAAATATGAACAGAGTTGTAGTTGTAATGCAGTGAGAGTTGCCGGTTTTAAATTTACAAAACTTGCATCTGCATTCATAGATTCTTTGAGTTTTTAAAGCCAGTGACTCTGTCTTTAGTCTGAATTCTGTGGCGAAGAAGACTACAAAGACCATTAAGTATACATAATTCAGTGTATAGTTGTAAATCTGAAGTCGGATATAAAACATTCACAGACATTCATTCGGACCAAAGAACACAAGAATGTTCTTTTCAAAGATTACGACTGTCCTTTTCTGCATTCGTAGAGATTTACCAAAAGATTTCCGGTTTACAAAATGATAAAAAATAGAGAGAGTGAAATAATGTTGATTCACCTCAAGAAACGACAATCGATTAGCAAGAAAGAGAAAGACGAACTAAGCGGAGGAAAGCGAAGCTAAGGAAGTTTGCGACGTAACGATTCATGAGGCTTTACTTCCGTAGAACAAAAAATGTATTCTCTACTCATATTGTTTAACAGTATAAAACCAAATTTAAAAACAACCATCATTAAAAAGCTTTTGAGAAACTTAGTTAAAGGTATAAATATTTAGCTAAAGTAAATCGTATATTTAATAACATTGATTTTAGTGCAGTGCTCTAGCCTTTGCTGGGTGCTATTAGTTTATTAGATTATATCGCTTCTAATAATTTTAAAAAAACATTCAATAAAACACCGAAATTACATAGACTAATTTTGCCTGTTCTATAACGATAGTGGAAGCTGGAAGCGCTCTTTTAAACACAAGAAAAAAAACCTCTCTTTAGGAAACCTGTAGAGATTGATAGATCTGGGAAATGATTTTAATTAAAAATAACTTTAAGAAAACATCGAGCTTCAAGCAGTGTGTGGAAAACAAATTTGCTGTTGTGAAGTAAAGGACGATAAACTTATTAAATGTAGTATGAAAGTGAATTATTTTAGGATAGCTTTTAATCTTATAAATTTAAACATTCTCCTCATTATATAATTTCTCCACATTATAAAATATAACACATAAAACTAAATTTCACCATCCACCACTGCTTATAACAAACATTGTACTCAGCGTAAAATAATTCTCATGATAATTTATAATACTTTTCACCAGATCAAAAACTATTTATAATCTATAAATAAATATTATTTATAATTGGCAACATGTAATGCAATTAATTCTTTAATCATATAATTCTACTTTGATCATTTTTTACCTGAAATGACCCTATTCATCGAGAGATTTGGAAGAGATTGTGTCGAAAGAAGAAATTTCTAAGATTGGTCGAGATGAAGAACATGTATTCGGGGTGGACACTCATTTCAGCAACCTGGGTAAGAAATTATTACAAATATTTTTTAATGAATTTCAATAGGATTTTTAACATAAATTAAGAGTTAAGTGTACCTACTATGATTAGGCTGCAATATGTAATATTTATCCATTCCCCTAAAATGTTCATTACATTTATTGTTTTCTATTTAAAAAACATTCTATAAAGTAAAAAGTAAGGTAGGCTATGTGACTATTTAGTTAAACTTTAAAACACTTTTCCCTCATAAAATATAACACGATTACTACAACTTCACAAGTGAAGCTCATATTTTGGTATAGTTTGTATTGTACGAGCCATGACCGCTAGAATTTGGGTCGTAGACCAGAGAGTGAAGGGACGATTCAAATATAGTTGTGATCGCTCCTCTGGTCAGTATTAAGGTTAGGGGGACAAGTAGGGACATCTGCCCCCCAATTTTCTGGGCAGATGTATTATTGTTTAATATTCAGTAGCTGACAATAAATTTATTAAAATACTGCAAGAATAATAATAGTGTTGAAAGAAATGTACTTGGTAGTATCAGTTGTTAATTTGATCCTATGCGAGTTATTTTTTAAATATAACTGTAAGTTCAAAGAAATATATAAACTTTAATTTTAATCTTACATGTAATGATGTTAAATATGAAATTTTAGAAATTGTTTCAGACAAAGGTTGGTGTATAACGTTAAGTTTCTCATAGACTAAAAATCTGGCTTATTTTTTTAGATTATGACTTTGCAAAATTCGAAAAAAACTTTTAAATTGAAATTTGGCTAAGCTATAAGTCTAATAGCCGCCGATTTGTGTTCTATGAGAAACATATCGTTGAATACCATACCATAACCTAATAAAAAAAACTATTTTAAAACACGTGCATAAAAATGTAAGTTTTTGTATGCGGTCTCATTGTCGATAAGCTTTTAAATTCTCTCTATTCTTCAGGTGGGAGTAGGCCTACCCCCCGGACCCATTTGATATCCCCAGGAGAGTCTAGTTCACCCCAGAACAAAACCTGTATATCCGCCCGTGTTCTGGTGTAGACGTATTCGGAAAGACTTGAATATGGTGAAGATGACAAATTCATTGCAGTGACAGCAGAAGTTCTTCCTGTTTCTGGTTTAAAGCACTTCCTCTACAGAGTTCAGCTAAATGTTGAATGTTTATAGATTGTATGAGGTTATACGAAATATAGGCTACTAGAGGGAATCTTAAAATTTGAGAAACTGCCGAAGGAGAGTAAAATTCAAGCCTAGTCAATAAAATGTAAGGAAATTTAGTGAATTTTGCGTTTGATGTGCTCACTTTAGCTGAGAGAGTTATTCGGGTGCCTAAACGTAGATAGTTTCAAATATTGTGTGTCTAACAGTGATATAAATTTGTGCTTACCTCCACCAGAAGTCGATCCAAACCACGAATCCAAAACGTAGCTTCTGAAAAAAAGAAAACTGAATTTGTCTTAAACAATTAACTTAGTAAAGTAAATTAAAAGTGTAATCTTTAAAAATGGATAAATCTATTTTATATTTGCAGAGTAATCAATAATTTATGTATTCTATTTTAACGTATTATAGAGATATTGATTACAAATAGATCTATAGTTAGATAGTCTGATAGGTATTAAAGGTAAGTAGACTGACAGGTAAGTATATAGATAGATAGATAGATAGATAGATATTTAAGTAGGTAGAAAGATAGGTGGGTAGGTAGATGTAGAGATAGACAAACAGATAGGTAGATATATGGATACGTAGATAGGTAAAAAGATAGATATATAGGTAGCTGATAGTTAGGTAGACAGACAGATAGATAGGCAGAGATAGATGTAAGTAGGTAGATATATAAATATGTAGGTACGTAGTTTTAAAAATAAAAATGGGTCAAGGATGTTTGCAATTTACCCTTTATTAGATACAGGCTAGATTATTGACATTAAATTATTAAAGTACATAAAGTTGTATAATGATAGGAAATTACGCTACAAAGAAAATACGATAATATTATAAGTATAAGACCTATATTAATCATCTATAATGGTATTAGATCTCCGCCTGTGATAAGTAGAACGAATCATGGTTATTAAATGAAAATGAAGTTAATGCAGATATTAAAAATGAGCAATGTTGTGTAATACATGGGTATAATTAAAAATTAAAAAGAGGTAGCAAAGGGTTGATTTAAATAAAGAAGACGTGTTTTACTTCTACTTTTAAAAACACTGAATTAATATTAGAGAGTAGAAAACTGGACATTACAACAAAGAGATGATTATATATTTTTTAAAGTGAATTTGCTGCAACATGAAACTTGTTAAATAGGAAATGAGGCAAGAACTATTGGCTGGATGAAAAATACTATACTGAAAACTTTCAATATATTAATAAATGAAATTAGAATAAATTTCACAAATTCTCCTTCGTTACACTTGTACCTAAAAATAGGTGTCTCTAAAAGTCTCTAAAATGGGCAACAAATCGATTATTCGTGTGTTATAAATCTACTGTTTTCTTATGTAAATAGCCTTACTCTTTTCGTTTTGTGCAACAAAAAACTGGTTCCTATTAATACAACAGGTGAATCTTAGAACTGACAATATCTCTCACATAAATTATATACATTATCTCATATGGTTAGGAAACATACAGTATTTAAAAACATAATCCAAGAAGCATAATTCATCATTACTTCGTAAGTGATGAATAACAAATAAAAATACAAAAACGGTGAATGAAAATTTGTTTCTAAGGTCAAAAGACTCACGAAAAATTTATAAAATATGGATTGAGGCCATGATAGCAGAAATGTAAAACTTATTAAAAATAAAAAGATAACGAGTTATCATACATCAGAAGGAAGTGGTAATGGACTCTATATTAATAACCATTTACTAGTACGTCTTATAAACTATAGTTATAAATTGTTAAAATCTTATATAAGTGAAATAGATTGTTGCTGCTTACCGAATGGTCGGTGGCTTGGCCCTTGTGTTGTGTCAATCACTTCGTCATAGATTACTTCCTCCACTATAACAAATAAAACCATTTAAGTTATATTATCATCTAATACTTCATACAAAATAAATATTTATTAAATGGAAAACACTTTAAATAAGAAAATGAAGCTATACTTAAGTCGTTTGTCAATGTTGAATCTTTTCAAGAAGTCCCAGGTTCTGTTTCAAAGTATTGTACGAAACTATCTCTTGGAAATAATTTGAGAACACATAAGTTTAGCATTAGAGAGGTCCAATGTATATGTTTTTACTTGCGACTCATAAGAGTTTATCAGCATTATTCATAAACTGGGGTAATAAATTGTTACGAGAAAAATAGATGATTGCTACTTACCGAATGATCGGGTGCTACGCCATCGTGGAGTGTCAATCACTTCGTCATAGTTTACTTCCTCCACTATAACAAATAAAACAACTTGAGTTATATTTTCATCCAAAACTTATTGATTGAATTCAATAACACTTTACATATAGAAATAAAGTTATATTTCAATCGATCGTCAATCTTGAGTCTTTTTACAAGGTCCCAGGCTCTATTTCAAAGTATTGAGCGAAACTATTTTTTTTTAATAATTTGAGAACGGCTAAGTTCAACAGTAGAGAGATTCAATGTATGTGTGTACTTGCTATACCTACATGTCAATCTATTTTTTTTTCATAAGGAAAAACGTCTTTATAGTGGTGTTTCTATAGGATTAAATAAATTAAAATCAAATACAAACAAGAATAACTCCTCACATTTGTGACAATATTTTAATAACAATATTTGACTCACATTATTTTGTCTAATAGCTCCTCCTTTATCGAAGGATTCAGTAAAACTAACGTCTTAAAATCCTGAGTGTCATGATGTTATATTTCCTGCAAATAATCCAAATAAAGTCTAAGAAAATTTATTCACACTAAAAGTTTCCTTGTAAATATTTTATAGCTCTATGAGTTTGTTTGTACTGAGCGTAGCTCATAACCGATGTAATAATTCCACTTCAAGCTTTATATTACTATTTAATAATTCACTTTTGGTTTTATTATATAATTTATTTTCTACTTTCGAAACGAGTACGGGAAGAGCGACAAAAGACCTTTAAAACCTCGAAAAGCGTAAAGAACGTCACTTATTAGCTGCTTAAAGACATGGTTTCACAAGAAACAAGTAAAAGAAGAGAAACTGTTTATTCGTAGCAAACCAAATGACAAAAGCAAATGTATGAGGGTTAATCACGCTTTAAAACTATTTACTAACAGACTATTTATTAAAGAGGAAGTAAACGAAGCATTCATTTTATAGCAGTTTAATTTTGCATTACTTCAAAGGTTAAAAAAAACACATAGCTAAAGCTAAGTAATGTTTTATCGAATTGTTGTCAAAATCAATCTGATAAATATTTTCCAGTTTCTCGTGGATCATGCTAGAAGTTCCTTCTAACTCCATCATTTATCATTTGTGTTATGTGATCATAACTGGCCCTATGTTTACGCGTTAATTTGTGAATGGTTGACTAAGGAATGTTCTCGTTAGCTAGGATAGCCAGTGATCCCCTCGCTTATGAAATATAGTGCGGTTGCTGGTGAACAATTGACATTTGAAAAAGCTGTTTCAATTGTAACAACTTTCAAATTATTTTGTAGGGTTCATAATACGATTTAAAAAAAACAACACAGATATTTTAGAGAGATTTTACAGAGCTATTATTAACGAGAAAGAAATTTTAAAATTGATTATATTGTAATATACTTTATATTTTGAGCGAATTGATGTTTGCATTATAACTAACTTGTTTTAGATACACAACGCTAAGAATGTAGTTTAAAAAATTAATAAAACCACATCTAATAACACCATCATCTAAAACCCTTAATGGAAAATGTAATGAGATGGCCAGAATGTAAAGTTCCTTTCGTGATCATTATCACAATGTTTGATTCAAAGCACATTGTATGACCCACCATTGTCTTCCTGACATAAGGAAATCCCTTATTAAATACGTGATGAGCATATGTTATCTATATTCAGCTCTAATGCTTTAGGGCTGTGTGTGTAATTTATTGTTAGCGATAATGTGTTTAAATTACGTGTTTTATTAAGTTCTTAAAATTTTAAATTTTCTTAAGCATGGACACTTTCAAATTTATTTCTGTCATTATTATAGTTAATTTTTATCAAATTCTTGTTTTTTTTAACAATCGAGTTTATTTTTCTTTCAGCTTCTAGATTTACTTCTATCATCGTTCGTGTTTATTTTTGTCAACTTTTAGATATACTGTTGTTCACGTTCAGTTTTATTTGTCTCCACCTCTAGGTTTACTTTTCTCAACGTTTATGTTTACTTTTGTAGACTTTTAAATTTTCTTTTGTTAACGTTCATGTTTATTTTGTAAACCACTTATGTTACCTATCTAGTGATTTAGTCAATTTCCAGGTGTATTTCTGTATACGTTCAGGTTTATTTTTGTCATCTTTTAGGTTTACTTCTCTTAACGTTCATGTTTACTTTAGTCAACTTCTAGGTTTACTGTAGTTAAATTTTGGGTTTTTACCGATTTCCAGGTTTACTTCTGTCAACGTTCAGATTTATTTTTTAAAACTTCTGTGTTCTTTGTGGCAAACTTTTGAGTTTAATTTTGTATACTTTTAAGTTCATTTTTGTCAACTTTCGACGTTATTTTTGTAATTTCCAGTTTACGTCTGTGAACATTCGGGTGTATTTCAGACTTACATCCGTCAAAATTCGGAAACTTCTAGTTAAGAGTCTATATTGCTAAGATTTATTTGCGTAGCCTCATAGTTTCAACTTTTAGGTTTACTTTTTGTAACTCTCTACTTTTTTTTTGTAACTTCTAGTTAAGCGTCTATAATGGTAGGGTTTATTTGCGTAACCTCCTAGTTTTAATTCTGTCAGTATTTGTTTTATTTCTCTTGTCAACATCCAGCTATATTTTTATCATCGTTCGGCTTTTCTTTTGTGGCTTTCAGAGTTAGTTCTGTTAAGGTTCATATTTTGCTTTTTATTTTTGTAATTCCCAAGTATAACTTTGTCAACTTTTGAAATTTAATTTTATCAATTTCCGTGTTTACTTCTTCATTCGAATTTTCTTTTCTGAATTTCAATGTTTACTTCTAGTATCGTTCAGGATGATTTACTTTGTCAATTTCCAGGTTTAGGCTCTACTTCAGTCAATGGTCAGATTTCTTTCTGTCAACCTCTACCTTTACGATTGTTAATGTTAAGGGTAATGTTTTATAACTTCTTAATTTATTTCTGACAATATTCACACTAATTTTTTTCAATTTACCCGTTTACTTCTGTTAAGGCTCTAGTATACTTTTATGACCTCCAGGTTAACATCTATTAGCCTAATCTTTACTTTTTTTATTTTCCAGGTTTAGTCCTGCTAACTCTCTGGCTAATTTTGACAACTTTCACGTGTAGTCATTACTACACAACGTTCAGGTTTATTTTTGCCTACCCTAGGTTTACTTCTGACAACGTACATGATTACTTTTTCTAACCTAATGTTTTTGATTAGTTTAAAGGTTCCTGTTTAGTCTGTTAACACTCTTATATCTGTTATATAATTTATAATTTTTCCATAAACAAGATACAGATTTTCCTTCCAGATACAACCAGAGGAGGACGTCATATGACTTTGGTGAAATATGGAATGTATAAATTAAAATGTTTCTTGAAGCACCCTAAATCTTTCTTAAATTAAAATGTTAATTTATTTTTATAAAATGTAATAAAAGCTTGCCAACAGTTTCTTATTATGAAATGAATATTAAAATTATTCAGTGCCTTTCCAAGTGAGTAAAATGTTTGTGTAACAGAAAACACCATTTCTATGGCGGGTAATTTGTTTCTGACTGAATAATTGACTGTCAGAGATTGCTCCAGTGTTCTGACAATCAATCTCTTCCACAGCAAGATAACGTTAGATCCCTCACTGGTAATTTACGGATGTATTCGGATGCTTTGAAAATGTCGGCGTTTGAAATAACATTAAATCAAAGCAGAGTGTATACTACAAAAAAACAAATCCCAGTGCTTATATATTTATGAAATGAGTTAAGCGCTGCTTATTCATTTATAAAATGAAAATAAGTGGGTGGTGAATCTAGCCTGGTGATAGGGGACACTACTCTCTGAAGATTTAAGAAATGCAAATTTCAAGTGAAAAACAAAAATTTTACCGTAAATGTAACATATTTTGTGGGACATTTACCAAGATCAAACTGTTTCTCTATTTATAATTGTGTCCTGTTACTACAGTTAAGAACAATATAGGTACTATTTTATTAGATAAGCCTTTTTTCATCGTATGACACATTTTGATCTTGGGCTAACTTGAGGAGAATCCTACATCCACCACCGCAATAATCTAGTGCTTCTAAAAGCTGGATGAACTGAATACCAATCGCCTTTCCACCATCACGTTACACCGGATATTACGTTTCCTGCTTTTTTAATATGAGGGTGTTAAAGGGTGGAATAAAGAGTTTTGTTTGGTGCATAGTGATCGATAAGGATTTTGCGATAAGTTAAGGCCAAATATCTGCAACAGGTAAAACCTAATTGCTTGTATAAATATCAACTTTTTACGTGATAACGATAGATATGCTGGTATTTTTGGAGATTGTGTGATTAAAAATTATTATGTAATTAAAATACGAGTATCTAGAAGGGCTCTTTTATCCCTATCTAAATATATACTCTTATCAAAAGATATTTCTGTATTAGAATTGACACATCTGTCTAACACACCGAAAATCCTGCCAGCACAAATGCAACAATACTCCTCTCCCCTTCTCTCCTTTATAATAGGTTTACTGTCCCCACCTGAAAACAGACATTCATCTACTGCATGGACTGAGTATAATTCACGTCCGCCAAACGTAACTACATGTTCCGAATGGTTAAATATAAGCCCAGGACACTAAATATAGATCACATATTCTGTCCTGGGGTAGGTGGGGCAATGTTATGGTAGAAAATAAGTTTATATAGTTTATTGGGGCAAGTAAAGTCATTTAACTCATTAGGAGGAATTCACTCATTATAAGTAAATAGAAAATCGTTATGAGTGGTAATGATCTGGACGTTTAAAAATAATATCTAAAACGACGGGTATGCATAAAAAAATATAAATAAATAAGAGTTGTGTATCGATTTCTAATAAATAACAAAGATAAAACTATACAAAACACTTGTTTCAGGCAAAAGAAAACTCTCGTTACTAGAAGATAGGAATATTGGTGACGATGCGGTAACCTAGAATACATTAGGGATAATTTACCGTCAAAACGACGATTAATCGTGTGTAATCATCGTTCTTAACATTTCTTACAACAAGAGTGTCTTTTCAACAGGAGATATGTCTAGTATTTAATTTTCCTGCTGATCGACGAGAATGGTGAATGGAAGATCAATCTCCCATTGGCTCAACCTATTTCACCTCCTACAACATATCATTTAATATAATGCATTTAACTGTAGCACCAGCAAATCAACTCGTTATAGACTTTTACGATATCGAAGATGTAGCAAGGTTCCTTACGGCTAAGCCAAAGAAGTTACATTACATATCTTTTTCTCCTTGTGGCCGAATATTAATAAAGAAATAAAATGTTGTCGAGACATATCTTGTTTAACAATTAACTACAAAAAAAAACGATCAGCAGCGAAAACACAACGGGTTTTGTAATTTCTTTAATACATGATCAGGGTAAATACTGAATGCGCCTGGTATATTTCTAGATCTTAAAATCATTTTAAAACAATATCATATTATAGGCCTATAAGAAATTTATCTATAGTCACACCTTCGCCGGCAATAAAATCGTAGAACCACTGGAGAAAGAGGTATAATCATTTGTAAACGCAAAAGTGAATCATAACTTCACGGAAAGTCTAAGGAAACATAACGGCGAAGTTATTAAAATTCGCTCGGAAATTCTTCTTCTGTTTGAAATTTCAGTTGAACTGTATCTAACAGTTATGTAACGGATGTTTGCATAGAAAACTGTAACAGAACACAGTAGTGTATTCTTCCACTACGGATTGTTCCGGCGCGTCACAGGTCAGTCACATCAGTCACGTCACAGTCAAAAAACTTATTCTATAATGGATTTCCTGTTGCGCTATCTACACTCATCCGGCTCAGTTCCGGCGCAGGTCTGTCAGTCGCTCAGCCGGCGTCCGTCAGTCATTTTCAGGTTTCTTCCCACCGATATTTTTGGATTGTTCGGACGCCTGACGGTCGCATGACGGATGTGTTTGCTATTTTAAAGGATTGCGTTTTTATATAAAAGTTGTATTTCTGTGTTGAGTTTATATTTTAAAGACTGTTTGTTACGATCATCAAGATGAACGATGAAAAATTGATATAATATGTTTGCAAAAATATAGTTTTGTATGATATGTCTAACCCTAAGTACATGGACTCGTCTGCGAAGAATGAAATTTGGGAGAAGATAGGTGCTGAAATGAATTTTGATGGTAAGTAATTGTTGTTATTTATTTAGTAGATATTAAAATTCAACTTGATACAATACAAGTTAAAGGCATAAAATAAACATAACCAGTAAATGTGTCTATATATGTTATGAAAGCAAGTTATGGTACATTTTTACAGTTTCTTACTTTCATTGGCGTATGTAATCTTTTAAATCAGGGAAAACAATTTAGCTTACATTGTGCCGGTTTCACGGCTACCTTTTCTTCACTGCCATGGTACACTACCAGCTTCTGAGTTGAAATAACGTTTAAACGTTTCTCTTACGTCAAAAGCGTCCCTTCTTGCATTACCACCTTGACTAGGCAAATCATCGACGAGTGTTCAGAGACTTCAATTTCTTCTGTTCTTTCATATGTATATGTGTTCTTATCATATTTTTTAATGAAATTATGTAGTATGCAGGTTGTCAAGACAATATAGTCTGCATTCTTTGGATCCGTCTGTTGTAAATTCTAAATTTTTGGCACAAAATTCCAAAAACATTTTCTACAACCCTTCTTGCGCGACTTAATCTGTAGTTGTAAATTTTTTAATTGCTGTCCAAAATCCTGTTTAGAATAAGGTCTCATTAAATAAGTCTTTAGAGGAAATGCCTCGTCCTCTACCATGACAGATGGCACTTTTGTGGTAGTTTGCGGTAACTTTTCATTACTTGGTATATACAGTTTTCCCAGTTCAACAGCCTTATAGAAGTTGGAATTCGTGAAGATGCCTCCATCACTGTTTTTTTTCCGTAAGCATCCACATCGACCATGATAAAGTTATACTGGGCGTCAACTAAGTCTAATAGCACTACTGAAAAGGTCTTCTTATAGTTTAAATATTGTGATCCAGTATTTGGAGGTGCTTGTAAGATGACATGTTTTCCATCTATAGATCCTAAACAATTTGGAAAATTCCATCGTTTGTAGAATTCTGTAGATATAGTTTTCCACGGGTCCTCAGTAGGTTTTGGCATCGTTTCATGGAGTAAGGTTTCACATATTACCTTACAGGTATCCATAACAATTTTGTAGACTGTGCTGTGTCCCAAGCGGTAGCTAAATGAGATAGTTTGAAGAGAATCTCCTGTAGCCAGGTACCTGAAAGTCATAACCTAAGTATAAGTGTGTGAATTTTGAACTGTCATGAAACCATTTACACAATATGTAACAGCTTTAACTAATGGTATTTTGGCCTTCTAGGGACCCCAAAACGAATTGAGCTTCCTACAAAAGTATTTGGATGAAAGGGAAACTTTTAGTAGTATCAGTATTAAAGACCAAACTAGTGACATACAGGAGGAGCAGCTCGAAAATACAACTGCTTATACAACTGATGACGATGTCCAAACTATAGAGATATTGAGGAATGAAAGTACCAAGGAACAAGTGCCAACACCAACCATACAGACACAAAAAAAATCAACATTTCAACTACCTCTAAAGCCTTGTGTGAAATCCGTGAAGAAAATAACGAACACCAACACCGAAGAAAGTGCCTCTTCCAAATTGATGGATTTTATCATCAAAGATAAAGAAAACCCTAAACCAGCGGATTACTCAGTCGATGTTTTCTTAAACGTAATGGCACCACCATTAAAAACTCTTTCACCGTATAATTGGCATCTGGCCAAATCAGAAATCCTTAGCGTTGTTCAAAAATATGAAATGAAAACACTCACAGGACAACTACAACCGTATGACATTCCCGGTAGTTCTATAAATCTTCAACACTCTTCAACGCCTTCTCCTTCAACAGTGCAATCACAGTCGAGTGACTCCATCTACATGGATGACACTGCAACTGGCGCAACTGGAGAATCAAACATTCTGCAAAACTACTTTCAAACTTTTACTTAAAAAGTTTGGCTCAAAAAACATTTAATTTATGGTATTTCAGCTGTTGGTTTATAATGCTGTTAAAGTTTAATTTAATTATGACTTCATTAATTGTGTTTCAATAAAACAAATATTCTTTAAATTATTGTTACATTTTACTCACCTTAAACATACAGCTAGTCGTTCCTTGGGTGTTACTGATTACCTCCAGTGAGTGTCTTGTTTTCTTAATTGCACTTCCACTTTACCGAGTAAAATATGAAATGTTTCACTTGTCATTCTAAAATATTTAAAGAACTTAGTTTCATCATCCATTAGTCCCTTAAATAACGTGATGAACTCTAACTGATTTTCCCTCTTCTTCCATAAATCATGAACCTATATCCTTTGCTTTTTTTTTATTTTCAATCTCTTCGTCATCTAAGGCTATCGCTATTGCAGCTAACTCTACTATAGTAAAATCAGCCATTGAGGTAATTATATATTATCCAATTTAATTCACTCATGATAAAATAAGCTTGACTGTAAGATCACTGTATAAAGTGACTGACGACTGACTGAAGCCAACTGACGGACAGTTGACTGACGAATTCCGGACGCAACTGTGACTGAACTGAGACTGAACTGTGACGGAACTGTGACTCAACTGATGTGTGTGCATTGACACGGATAAGCGCGAAATTCCTGAGCTTCACAGTGACAAATGGATCTTTAGACCAAGTTGAATAACGCCGAAGACGATAGATTCCACATTATCCTGCCTCGAATATAACACACACAAAACGTACGTGTTCGTCTCCACTTTCGAAAGCCCTGACGAAATACGCGTAGTTATCACACCCATCAACAGATGTCATTATGATACCGATAAGCAGACTGGTGGGTATACAAGGAAGGAAAAGGGATGGAACAAATGCGACAGTTGGTTTGATAAAGAACACGGCCGCTAACCTTTTTGACGACTCACGCAACGAAATCAACAGATCAAGACATGGTGACATAAACAAACTTGATCTGGGCTTTAGTCAGTGAGATCATACTAAACCGCTTTGCGTACTTTTTTGATACAGACTGTACACAGCAAAATGATCCAATTAAATGGAGCCTTGGTTGGAGAGTGAGGCATCAGTCAATGCCCCGCCCAACATCTACCTTTTGATCTATTGTCTTTTCTTTTATTATTTTATTATTTACAATTCAACCATTTCCTACAACCTGTTCATTTGTTAAAAACATTACTAAAAATTTATCTGAAGACTGGATTTAGACAATTTTTGTTGTAATAGATCGCATTAACTGGATTAGATCATGTTGGTCTAGTCTAGAAAGATCGTAAATTGGTAACTTTAGTGGATTAAGTTGAGAAGAATATAAGGTTAACATAAGTTGATTATATGGCTTAAACTAACCAAAATTAATCTTACTAGCTACACTTGTTTTTTAAATGTACCACCTCACTGTAAATCAATTCTTTTCACTGGAGACATTTTTGTGCAAGAACATACCAAGAAGGTAAATAGTGTTATCTTCCAGATATAAAGATCATCACACAAGGTTTAAAGAAATGTTCTCAGAAAGTTTTATAAACTTATTTACTTCATTTTTAATTATTATAGTATTAGGGTTCATTAAATCTCGTATTTTTTTCTAATGCACAGAAACGTATTTCTGTGTAATCCGAGTTTTCGATAATTCGAGGGGTCTCGGTCCCATCTACCTCAAATTATCGAGATTCTACTGTGCTTTGAACTAGCAATTTTATCACAAGCCCTTCAAATATTCAGGTAATATTTCCAAATGTCTCATTTCAGATATTCTTCATTTAATACAAATATTTGGGGAGTAACAGCTCTTGCAACAGACAATAAGACTAATAAGACCCATGGATTTTGGTAGATGGAAGATATCCAATATCCATCACTGCAGAGAACTTAACGTTCCCAAATAAAGGCAGAAGATTATTTACTGAACATATTTATATAGATCATCAAATTTGTCGACTTAGAGGTTTATGGTTTAATTTTTGCATAATTAAGGTTTAATCTCTTAGTCAACAAACTTAATTAGAATCATGTCTTGCTGAGGCTTTCTAAGACTTTACGTCAACTTTTTAATAAGTAGAATAAATGAATGACATTTTTTATTTGTTTTCTCCTAAAGCAATTTTGTTCTTTCCACATAATGCACTTCTTGGTATTAAAAATTTTAAAGAATGGAACATCTCTTTGTCTACTACAAGCAGCCTACATTATTTCAAAAGTATACATGTTTGTAAAATAAATACATATATTAGAGGCAAAAATTTTCTTGTACTTTATTGATATAAAAATTTCATAATTATATACACCCTTGTTCATCAACTATATTTCCATCAGTATATACAAAGCTCTACCATATTTCTATCAGTATGTACAAAGCCTTACTATATTTCCATCAGTATATACAGAGATTTTCTATATTTCCATCAGTATATACAGAGCCTTTTTATATTTCCATCAAAATATTCACAGCTTTAGTATCCATCAGTATATACAAAGCCTTACTATATTTCCATCAGTATATACAGACATTTACTATATTTTCATCAGTATATACAGAACCTCATTATATTTCCACCATACAAAGCCTTACTAGGAAATATAGTAAAGGCAATATAAAGAGGCTTTGTATATACTGATGGAATAATAAAAAGGCCCTGTATATACTGATGGAAATATAAAGAGGCTCTGTATGTACTGATGGAAATATAGTAAGGCTTTGTATATACTGATGGAAATATACTAGAGCTTTGAATATTTTGATGGAAATATAAAAAGGCTCTGTATATACTGATGGAAATATAGTAAATCTCTGTATATACTGATGAAAATATAGTAAGGCTTTGTATATACTGATGAAAATATAGTAGAGCTTTGTATATACTGATAGAAATATAGTTGATGAACAATGGTGTATATAATTATGAAGTTTTTATATCAATAAAGTACAAGAAAATTTTTGCCTCTAATATATGTATTTATTTTACAAACATGTATTCTTTTGAAATAACGTAGGCTACTTGCAGTAGACAAAGAGAGGGTTTATTCTATTAAAATTTTTAATACCAAGAATTGCATTATGTGGAAACAACAAAATTGCTTTAGGAGAAAACAAATAAAAAATGTCATTCATTTATTCTACTTATTAAAAAGTTGACGTAAATTCTTGGAAAGCCTCAGCAAGACACGATTCTAATTAAGTTTGTTGACTAAGAGATTAAACCTTAATTATGCAAAAATAAAACCATAAACCTCTAAGTCGACAAATTTGATGATCTTTATAAATATGTTCAGTAAAGTAAACTTCTGCCTTTATTTGGGAACGTTAAGTTCTCTGCAGTGATGGATATTGGATATTTTCCATCTACCAAAATCCATGGGTCTTGTTAGTCTTATTGTCTGTTGCAAGAGCTGTTACTTCCCAAATATTTGTATTAAATGAAGAATATCTGAAATGATACATTTGGAAATATTACCTGAATATTTGAAGGGCTTGTGATAAAATTGCTAGTTCAAAGCACAGTAGAACCTCGATAATTTGAGGTAGATGGGACCGAGACTCCTCGAATTATCGAAAACTCGGAATACACAGAAATACCTTTCTGTGCATTAGAAAAAATACGAGTTTTAATGAACCCTAATACTATAATAATTAAAAATGAAGTAAATAAGTTTATAAAACTTTCTGAGAACATTTCTTGAAACCTAGTGTGATGATCTTTATATCTGGAAAATAACACTATTTACCTCCTTGGTATGTTACATGCACAAAAATGTCTCCAGTGAAAAGAACTGATTTACAGTGAGATGGTACATTTAAAAAACAAGTGTAGCTAGAAGGATTAATTTTGGTTAGTTTAAGCCATATAATCAACTTATGTCAACCTTATATTCTTCTCAACTTAATCCCTTAAAGTTACCAATTTATGATTTTTCTAGACTAGACCAACATGATCTAATCCAGTTAAAGTGATCTAGATCATGACAACAAGATTAGACAACAAAAATTGTCCAAATCCAGTCTTCAGATAAATTTTTAGTAATGTTTTTAACAAAGGAACAGGTTGTAGGAAATGGTTGAATTGTAAATAATAAAATAGTAAATGAAAAGACAATAGATCAAAAGGTAGATGTTGGGCGGGGCATTGACTGATGCCTCACTCTCCAACCAAGGCTCCATTTAATTGGATCATTTTGCTGTGTACAGTCTGTATCAAAAAAGTACGCAAAGCGGTTTAGTATGATCTCACCGACTAAAGTCCAGATCAAGTTTGTTTATGTCATCATGTCTTGGTCTGTTGATTTCGTTGCGTGAGTCGTCAAAAAGGTTAGCGGCCGTGTTCCTTATCAAACCAACTGTCGTATTTGTTCTGTCTCCTTTCCTTCCTTGTATACCCACCAGTCTGCTTATCGGTATCATAATGACATCTGTTGATGGGTGTGATAACTACGCGTATTTCGTTAGGGTTTTTGTAAGTGGTGACGAACACGTAACATTTGAACACGTACATTTTGTGTGTATTATATTCGAGGCAGGATAATGTGGAATCTATCGTCTTCAGCATTATTCAACTTAGTCTAAAGATCCATTTGTCACTGTGAAGCTCAGGAATTTCGCATTTATCCGTGTTAGCCCAGTGGAAGAATACACTACTGTGTTCGGTTACAGTTTTCTATGCAAACATCCGTTACATACCTGTTAGATACAGTTCAACGGAAATTTCAAACAGAAAAAGAATTTCCGATCAAATTTTAATAACTTTGCCGTTGTTTCCTCAGACTTCTAAAATGTAGCCTACAGATGAGAAGAAGGTTTCATTGCTTCACTGTAGGAACCAAAGCAACAAATATTTCTATAAAGCCTGGTCGGACAAATGGAATCAGTTAACCATTGGGAGACACCTACACAAGATTCAACCCCTACCAACTGACGGTAACATATATAAAGGGGTGCAAAGACAACTAGCATCTTTTGCAGCAAGAGCTAGAATTGGTCACATAGTGACGCAGAAGTACCTATTCCGCTTTAACCTTACCGAATCGTCGCACTGTGCATTATACGAAGACAATGAAGAGGATTTGGAGCACATTCTTCTGTTTTGCAGCTATCCAATTCTTTCATGTGACCTACTAAGAGCAGAAGTCAACAATTTTGAGGACATCCTTAAAAGCAAAAAAACACTGGCAGCTTGCTTGTGCTGCGTACATTGGACACCGGGCCATCGGCTACGAATGATGCTGGACGCCCGTACTAAGAAAGTAAAGTAAAAGTAAGAAAGTATTCTTTGTTATTTTACATATTTTAATTCATAATTATTTTTTTGCTGTTAATGATTTTTTTTAAAATCATCAATTACTAAATAATAAATTAGCGCAACACAATTCAATTGTCGTGACCACTGTATTTGCAATTATTGTGTACCAACTGGGTAAGAAATCATTATCAAAATGCAAATAAGTTAATCCACATTGGATTCAATGTACCTCAAGATGTATCTCAAAAGTCTCTTATAGATACAAAAGTTCATTTGTCTATGACTGGCTCAATTTACTAAGTATTTAGTTATGAAAAAGTTTGTGTTATCTCGTAAATCATCAAATGATGGTCTATAAAATATAAAAACTGGTACATATCAATTTCTTTGCATTTTTATCTTTAATTTTTTGTTATCCGTAATGCTGACTTCTGATGATAGTAACTGTGTTAGAAAAATATCCATAAAAGTTTGGAAACTGTCTTATTTTTGTAGCTCAGGGACGGTAATTGTAAAATTATTCAACTAATATTAAACTAAAATCAAATGTAGAAAAAGACTATTGTAAATTTATGCTTTATTTATATAATAAAAATGTAACAGTAATAAAATATCTTACAAAACTTTTATAACTAAATTAATTAATTAACAAATATTGGCTAAATATCAACAGCCATAATACGGAATTCATACAATCGTTAATACAATTTTTAAACAACTATCACAATTTAAATTCGTAATATTTTTCAGACATAAAAATAACTTATTCAACAAATAATTATTTTAAAAATAGTATAACATACATTTTTTATGAAATAAATTTAAATGACAAATGAACTACAGTGTAAGATAAAAACTAAAAACTTTTTTAACATTAATAAAGATGTAACTATCAATATATAATATATTTAAAAATGTACAAAAGTTAAATTACACTTTGGTTATGGTAAACTCATATGAAAGACTATAGTTTCTGAACATAGTTGGCTGGCAAAAGACCTTCTTTACCTCTATATCTTCCTGTCCACCAGCCACCTTCATCTGTAAGAAAATACACAATTGTATATTATTTGAAAAACATGAATTTTTATTACAGGTGGAATGAATAATGCTATTAGATAATTATATAGAGAGAGTTATTATATGTTAATTGTAAACAACATAAGTTCATGTTGTACATTTTTAATTATAGTACAGGGTAAGATCAGCGACTACTGCTCCGATCATCAAATTTTTTTTTCCAGATCAATTTGACCTTGCTAAACACTTAAATCAAAAGCTTTTTTTTACTGCAAACACATTTAAAAAACAAAAAAATAACCTAACCTAACCTGGTATTCTTAGGTTAATATGTGTTTGCCATTAAAAATAACTTCAGATTCGTGTTCAACGAGGTCAAATCTATCAGGAAAAAAATATTTTGCCGATGGGAGCGTTAGTAATCACCAAAATCAGGTCAGTTCAAGTTAGGTTAGGGTTTTTTTATGTAAATATATGTTTGCATTTTAAAGATTCGTGTTCAGCAAGGTCAAATTGATCAGAAAAAAAATTCGCCAATAGGAGCGGTAGTTGCTGATCTTACTAATTACCTAGTACTGTATTCGGACTCTTTCAAACACCTATTTTTTTCTAATGAACAGGAACGTATTTCCGTGTCATCCAAGTTTTCAGTAATCCGAGGGGGTCTTGGTCCCATCTACCTTGAATTATCGAGACTCTACTGTATAAATACTCTACTGTAATATATATTTTTATTTATGAGAAATTCTACAACTAATAAGAAATAATCATTTTTGTCATTCCCCACATTTGTTATTCTTATTTGTAAATTAGCAAAATAGCAGCCTAACATGCTCAACAGAAGGAGCAGATAACAAACAAAAAGATGATGGGTAAAGAAAGTAGGCTGATAGTTAGTAAGAGAAATCTAATACATCAAAAATATAAAAACACATCAAATAAAAAAAAGAAACATTTGTAGAAAGCATATGTTGGAATGTAGGTATAAATATAAATTATCTAATTTTCATTACGAGTTGAATAAGAAACACCAGTTAAAACTCTAACTTTTCCTATAATTAAAATATCTTTAAAAACTTTTATAAAAAAGCTATGTTTTCAATTTGTTTATAATTTGAATGTGTAATACTTACGTTCCTTCACTAGTTCAATTATATCACCTTCATTAAAAGAAATTTCATCAAGATCTTGTGCAGAGTAGTCATATAAAGCTTTCACTTTGGGCAAAACAGGCTTGCTTGGCAACTCTGGCTTTGGTCTGGAAGCAAAATAAATCTTATTATGAAAGAATTGTTGACTCAACAACTGTTATAAACATGACTAATTCCTCCCCAATCTTTCTCAGTGTATAACATACCTTTCAAACAAGAATTGTGCATTGTTTAACAGAAACCCTCTATATGAATGACCTATAATTCATACTGAGTTTGTTATATGAGGAAGCCAATATTGATTTTGAAGCATGGAAATTAACAGAAAGTAGGATAAGAAAACAGAAACATTCCAAATGTGATGTTATAAGATATTATGAGCCTTGTAACTGACATGTTACACCTTGAGAGATGACACAAGTTTATGATAACCATAGGAATACAAAATTTTAAAATCAAGAAAAATTGAGTTTTTTGTAAAAAAATTTTGTGTGAAGATTATTATTGTTTATAAAAAAAAACTTTAAAAAAATGTTAAAATCATATACCAAAAATTTTAACAATTAATTTAATAACAGACATAAATGGGTCTTTACAATAACACTAAATAAATTCTATAACAAGTAGAAAAACATGTACAAAATTCAAACAAAAAAAGGATAGAATATAAACAAACTTTTTGAAAATTTCAGTTTTAAAACATTTGATATAATGTTTATATACTGATATACTATTTATAACTGTCATATTATCACTATTGGAAACAGTTATCAGTCAGATTTCGTTTGCTGGCTGATGTCCTTATTCTATGAACCCATATCTGTCTTTAGTACACTTTTTTCTTTTTAGGTAGTAACCAGTTTATAATTTTCTTCAGTAACCTCTTAAGTTGTTTTCTCTATGCAATCTATTGTTGTTTGTTTTATTCTTACTTGTTCCTTTATGCAAGAATTCATATTTTATAATTTTGTATATTCTTGAAGTTTGTGCTACGATATAACATTTTTTCATCAAGTGTTCCTTCATTCTCTGTATTTACAATTCATTTAATAACATATTTTATAATGAATTTGTAAAACCCTGATTAAAAATAATAAAATTTATATGATAAAATATTTATATGGCATAAAGATACCACCTGCATAGTCAGCAGCTATCATTAATTCTATTTTTAAAATTATTTTGGAAATCATAAGGTGTAAATAAACATTTTTCAACTTTTGAAAATCCACTGGTAAATATTTAATTATGGATAAAGATTGGTATAACTAGTTGATTTAACTGATAATTTCAAACAATCTGCTTGCTTTACTTTATGGAATTAACAATTCCATAATTTTAAAGTTCATGGTCGTATGAATAAGAAAATTTGAAGTAACAACAACTGTAGCCACTCATTCAGTTACAATGATTGCGATGAAAACCTGCTGCCATTACTCTTAATCACAATGATGCCTGTCTCTTAGCTTAATTTGTTGATTTAGTTAAATATTCATTATATTCAGTTACTACTGTCTATACTAAATCTATAATTATAATTATTATTAAAACGCATACACACCTACACCCACACCCACACACACGCACATGCGTGCACATGCACACACACACTCACACTCACCACGTCCTACGGCTTTGTGTGCAAGTGCACACACACACACACATGTACAGTACTTGGAAAAGATAGGACAAATAAAAAAAAAAAAAAAAATCTTCATCAGAATTACATTACAGGCACTTGTATACTCTTCTACAAAAAAACCGGGTGGCCTCAATTCATCAAAATTTTGTGAACTAAAAACTATATTTCTGAACTTGATGCAGATGTATTTCTCATCATAGAAACCAGACCTCAATAGATCTCTACAGTTCTATAATATGGAGAATAATAATAATCAAATTTTACTAAGATTAAGGTAAGTAGCGACAGTTATTATTATGTCGAAAGGCAGAATAAATACTATTATCAGAATTAACCCCTACAAGACTTATGAAGAAATCAGCAAAGCAAGGAGAGGGGAAGAACTTTTCACTAAAGACCCAATGCCGTGAGACGAATTAACACTGTGAACTTTCACAAATGGCATGACTATCTGCAAGTGCATCTACACAGGTTCGCCCTATGCAATAAAAGTACCTGACCTTTTTGCAAAAGTGGAAAAATGACAGCGAAAGACTAACAGTGCCTCACGTGCTGTAATGACAGTAAAACGCCAATTACAAGCCTCCTATTGTCTTTACTTGGATGTTCAATGTCGAATAGCAGAATTGACAAAAAGAGCTGGTATTGGCAAAAATGAGGTAAGTATATTTTTTAAGAAAGATATTTCAAGTATATAAGGTTTTTAAATATTTATTTAAATATAAATATTTTAGGTTTTTTAAAATTTTCAAAAGTATTTTGTTACATGTAATATACTATAATAGAGTTATTTTGAATTAATTAAATAAATAAAACCTCTAAACCACAAATAACTTTTATTTTAAACCTTATGTACATTTCAATTGCCCAGCAATCATCTTCAGAGGTATTAAAAAAAAAAATACAACTCTTTTTTTAATACCTCTGTAGACGATTGCTGGGCAATTGAAATGTACATAAGGTTTAAAATAAAAGTTATTTGTGGTTTAGAGGTTTTATTTATTTAAAAATAAACATTACGCCACAGTTGCTTCATACAGTTATAATAAAGTTATTAAAATTTTACTTACTTTGCAGGTTTTACGTCTACTGGATTTATCTGACTAGTTGTACCCATCGGCCTGCTTGGTACATTTGTTATTGCTGCAACATGAAAAATGGAAAATTGATTGTTTTATATACTTAAAATACTCATATACATTTTTAAATAAATTGCAATTACTTTCATTACAATAGCAGTGAAATTCAATGAAAACATTTATAGATTTCAAATAAGTATAAATCTTCCTGATTATTTAAATAGTTCTAAGAATTATTTCTCACTTATTCTCTTTTACTTTTATTTACTGTCCTACTAGAGGAAAGTAAGTGCAAAGAAGAATTCCAGTTTTTATAACAAATAAACACTTTTTCAAGTATTGAATTTGTATTTTTTAAATGTCTATTCTGTGGGTTCGAATCTGTGGGTTAACAGCTTGTGTTAGTTATGTAAATTCAATGTAAAATCTTTTGTTAATGCCTGAGATTTAGAAAAAAAAAGTAAACAAGTATATGGCAAAATAAATTATAATATATTACCAAATACATAATAATCATTACATAACTTGAATCTGTTGTATCCGTTCAAACACCTTTTCACCATCATCTTGATTCCAGCCTTGTCCACTATTAACATCCATAAACTCTTCTTCAATGTTATCCAAAGGTAGAATGTTATAAAAAACCCATATTTGATCCATTTCACTAGTGAATAAATGTCCCTCCATACTGTACTGTTTGTATACATTGTCAGTTGTCAAACACCAATTATTTCTTTTATGTTCATGACTGAAGTGTTCCCAGATAAGCAAATAGCTTTTTCAACCATTACTAATATTACAAATAATTCTATGAAGAAACTAGTTAAACAGGTGTGATATGTCACAAGAAAATGATGAACTACTGAATGATGACATGGTCTTGCCAAAGTATTTTATAACACCAGCGAGACACTTTTATAGAAGTGACAAGAAGTGGACTTATAAAGTGGGCCAAACTGTTACTTAACACTTAGCTTCTATCCCTGATTATGTTAAAACACTACATTTAAATTATGATGTGATGCTCTACAAGTCATCTCACTGAACTAATCGAGCAATATTAAAAAGTCAATTAAACACTATTATATAATTAGGCCTTTTATAGTTCCCTAAAGTTCTGTAAGAAGCAACACCAACACAATAAGACATACTTTCCTATTTTGTGAAATTATATTGATTTATTGTCATCTGCGTGTGTGTTCCAACACGAACATTTCATCTCCTTGTTTTCCAATATAATTCATTTATCACACAAAATAAGTCAGTAATATTTTACCTATTTCAGAATTCAATTTTATCAAATTGTAAATTATATAATGTAAATATTTTTATTTCTATTTTAAAGAAATAAGAAACAAATCATTAAATAAAACTTTGTCTTGTGATAATATTATTATATAATTGAAAATTGTATTGAATTATCATGAATCTTTATATTATTAAAATAATTTTCTAATTCTCTAAAACATACATGTTTTTTAAACAAATATCATTTTAAAAGAAAAATATATTTAATCATAAATCAATAGTGAACTTTTGAAATAATCTGAAAAATTCACAAGTTATAGAAATATTAAATTTGAACATTTAAGAACACAAAAGCGCAATTTATTAAAAATTCTCTCTAAAATTGTTTTCTATCACTTAATAAGTCAAATGTGCTTATGTCAGATACATATTCTCTTTGAAAGTTTTATGAAAATAATTGTGTGGAAAAATAACATACATGTAAATATTATAAATGTTACTATATAATAAACATGTTATTCATTAAAATTATAATTAAAATAAAAATTATAATAATAGGCTGCAAGTATTTAAACAGTGAAAAAGTGAAAAGAAAAGATGACTAAATTGAGATATTACTGAAGGTTATAAAAGCAGCTTACTATATAAAAGTTTTGTATCTTCGTTCTATTTCACCCAAACAATATTATGACCATGGACTAAAAAATGAAATACAAGAAAAAGAGAGTATTAACTTATTATGATATGCATTAAGATAGTATTATAATCAGCCCACTCGTAGAAAGCAATATGGAACTAATCCTTACGCATTGACATCTGGAAAGGCCGCCTAATGATGGGTTGATTAGGAGGGGCCGGTTCACTTGGTGGAGGAGGTGCCCTGATACTTCCTCGAGGATGCTTTACATGTTGTGCAACTGTTGATGTTGGAGGTGCTGGTGCAGATCTGTTTGGTGCAGGAGGTCTCACAATTTCAGTAAGCTTCACTGGTTTTTTAATGATCGATTGTTGTTGTAACTTTGGTTCTGCAATATATTATTTCAACGCTCAGTTTAAAATCTTATATTATATATTGCAAAGCTTATACTTTAATGCAACAAAAAGCAATTCGACTTACCATAAGGCAATATTATTTTATTAATATTTTGATGCTTATCTATCAAGTTTTAAAATATATTATTTAATCATTAATAAAATAAACTGGAAAAAATCATTTGAAATAAACAAAATTTAAAAATTGATAATTTAAGTGAATTTATGAAAAACTTACTGAGACAAAACATTTTTGATTACACTAAGCAATCTTTCTCAGTGTCTGCAACTTTTCATAAATTTACTTGAAATAAAAATCTGGCAACCCATTATTTGTTTAGTTAGAGTTAACAAATCATTACAGACAACAAAATCTAAGAAAATAATGGTGAAAAATCTGTAAGGTATACATAAAGAGTAAAAATTATAAAACAAAAATGCAAAGAAGATTTAGTAGATGTTAATGATCCATATACCTTTAGCTGATTTCACCAGTATACTGTGAATTTTTGAAAATGTTGCTAAAGGCCCTGTTTTCCTATCGATGAATTTTGTGTGCCACATATCACATGTTATACTCAGTGTGTTAAGTCGTCTACTCTACTCACATACTTTAATTGAACTGTTTTCCTACACTTACACAATAGGTGCTACACGTTTGCTCGACTTCTTTGAGAGGAGTTATTTTGTTACATACTCCGTGATAAACTGTCTTCTGTTAAGTTTTATTTGGACTTTCTGTACGGTTTTGGTTTTATTACAAACCCCTATGGGAGTCGTGTATGCCTGTTGCAGCAGGTGAGTGTAAGAAATGGTGGAAAAGTATGACAGATCGTTACAAGAGAGAAAAAAGAAAAAAAACAGTCAACAGGAAGTGCTACTAAAAAAAAGAGCTATTTACTGGGAACGGTTAAAATTTTTAGATGTTGTGGAAGATGAATGAGAGAATTTTAATAACATTCCAACTACATTCAATAATGAACCAATGGAAAACAACGAAATATCTATCAATGTTAGTTATTTTCATTTTTACCACATATAAAATTACTTAGCTCATTTATTCAGTTTGAAATTTATTGTGTGTAGTCAAATATTAAATTGTAATATTTTGCCTCATTATTACATTGGTGTAATACAATACACCTATTCTTTCAAACCTAATCACCCATCATTTCAATCTTTTAATTTTATATGTTGCCTTTGATAAGTAAAATACAGAGAACTTGTAATACCACTTTCAATGTTATACTGTATTTAAAAATATTCTTCTTATGTGTTTAGAGTATTCTCTAAACTCGTAATAAATAAGAAGAATATTTCTTAAAGAAACTTTCTTGTTGAATTCCTTTTCTTCCTTGGAAAAACAAATTAATGCTCTCCTCCAATTTAATCTTCTTTGAACTCTGTTATGTTCAAAGAGACTGTTGCCAGGTAAAATATACCATCAAATACTGTATACTATATTCACTAACTTTCTACTAGATTTTTCTACATAACTACATACAGTGTCTCTTCTAAATGACCTAACTTAAATAATTATTTTTAAACATTTACTTCCAATTTTTAAAACTTGTGATTGTGTAAATTCCAGACTTGTATTTAGTGTTTTAATGTTCTTTTATAAAATTATTTGTTTAAAGAGTGCTAATTTGTAAACTCAAAAATAATTTATCTGATCTGTTAGGAATTATGCTCACTTCCACATATGGTTTGAGAAGTACACTACAGTAAAGGACTATCAATTATTTTGTTAAAGTTATTTATTTAGTAGCAGCATGTATCTAACAATGAAGCCCAAAACTTGCTACCAACAAGTAATACAGAAAAGTTAGTTTAAATACAAATAAATTATCACTTTAGGGTAATGAGATTGAAAGGATTTAGGTTAAGAGGCGACTATGTAAAATATTAAGAACTATAATGTAGTTGGGTACTCAGTATGTGGATATGATGTTTTTTAACTACTTGTAAATTTCTTATAGTTCAGATGGGTAACCTGTTACTTCTTTGTTTATCTCATAAACATGGCAATCATAGACTTGGTTTTAAACTGTTAAGCACCTCTCTTTATACATAATGTGTATGAAAATCTATTTAATAAGAATGTTTATACATGTAGGAATTATATCTAAACATCTCAAAGTTATATATTAGAACTAATATCTCCAAAACAAGATGAAAATAAAAGAAAACATTTTCATTGAATGTTTTATACTTATACAAATCATAGTATATTATTCAAGACACAAAAATAAATCACCTAAGACCTTTGTCTATAAAACTATCATTATCATTCACTAATGCTTTTTCCAAGTCAAGAACTGATTATTAGATAGAATCAGGCTATTTTATTTTTAAAATATTGTTATGCTAAAGCAGTGGCAAATAGAAAATCATAACCGAATTATAAATTGTTTTTGTTTTGTTAGAACTCGAATGTGAGATTTAATCAATTAGTTATAAGACTGACAAAGTCGCCTTGGAAAATAATTTGATCTGTCATTATAATAGACATGAAATGAAAGAAAAGCACAACAATATTTCATATATTTAATAGGCCCTGACTCCTTTGTCAATCTGAATAGGATGTAACTGAACAACTTGCTGAGGGACATGTTTTGGAAATATGGAAATTAGTTAAACCTCTGAGATAAAAATTTGTTTATTTTTGTACTTTTATCTTATTTAAAAAGTAGGTTGTATATCTGGAATATATTTTAGTGTTATTTTTTTATCTACCTATATTATTAAAACAGGTCAAATTATTTCCAAGGTAAGTCTTTCCAATCTCCAAGATATTAGAAATATAAATTAGAAACTTACTAGAATCTAGTGGGAGGCCAGCACCGATGCTGACATTAAGAGTTTTACCATTAGGTATCAACACTGCTTGATCTCCTATATTGTCTTGTACGAATTTTATACTACGGATTCCTCCACCTCCCCAACCACCCTTCTTTATTTGGAAGTCTATACTGAAATCAAAACATTATATTTATACATAATATTTAAAAGTCTCTTACACAGGAATTTATAAATACTTCATGGTTTAAATATTCAGTACTGTTATATCAAACATAATAGTAATCTTTTAAATGAAGCTAAAAATTTAAACATAATGACTCTAAATCAAAATGTTTTACAATTTAGAAGATATATTTAAACAGATTACTCATATATTTACTTAGATTACTGAACTTCAAATAAGTTTTTGAAAGTGCTGAAACTGCTACGAGCAAAAAGCTTCAAACTAGTGAAAAAATATAATAAAATTATATACATACATAGTGCATTTCGGATAACATGTTGACTGCCATGACGGTCACTGGTGACCGACACTGTATTTTTGCATAGGGTTGACAGCATCACACCACAACTTACAAATTTTCTAACTAGTGGAATATCCTAAAAGAGGTATAGTTTTTTTGCAAAGCATTTCAAAACTTTTTAAGAGCAGTCAGACAAAAGTAGTTGAATAGAGTAAAATCAAAATTGTATTCAGAAATAAAGTCAAATCTTTTATTAACTTTCTAAATTTTAAAAGTAACTAAGCTGTATCTGAAAGAGGAAAGTGAAGAATTAGTCAAAAATTTAAAATTAAGTCATGAAAATTGGTATTTTTGAATATAAAGAACTTAATCTAAATCTAAATGGAAATTAAGAACTTTATAATGTCAAAAATGCATAATAAATAAATTCATAAATAAAATGGAATAAATTTTAATCTTTTTTATTTTTATAATGTGTTTGGAAGAAAGAAGAAGGGTTGAACCAATGTGACCAGAAAATGGCAAGATAAAACAGCAGTGTTAAAAGATGTCATGTCATAGATGACAACAGGAGCAGATGACGTCTTACGGAAAAATCAAGATGGAGGGGGTCATGGAAAGGTCACAAAATTCCAAGGTAGATAAACTTCACACACTAATACAAATGAAAAGTTGAATTAAATTCTTTGGGGTTAAAATCTCAAAGAAATAATTTTTTTTATGTAAAACTTAATGAATAATGAAATTTTTGCTATGCAAAATAGCATTACTAATAAGCGTAATGTAACATATAAGACGTTATATTTCTCTACGTTTTGAAGCTCAGATGGCAGAGACGTCAGGTGGTCAAAATGTAGATAAAGCAATAGGAAATAAAGTCATGATTATTAAACTGAGTGTTCAAAATTTAAGTGATGAGATTTTTTATTAATTAAATAATTTTAGAAAGGAATTAAATGTTTTAAATGAGTTGAAAATATAGAAAAATAATTTTTAATTAGGATGGAAATCTTTTTAAGCAAATAGTTTTGAAAGGGTAACAGTAAAATAAAAGAATGTCAACCTTACAATAAGGTATACATAAGAAACATGAGAAGAATTTGTTGAGTTCTTTATAGGATATAAAGTGATAGTAATTTTAATTTAAATATGTATAACTATGAGGCATGTTTTTAAAGTAAATACCATTTTGGAATTAAAAAAGCAGTTGACTTGAGTAACAAAATTATTTTAGTAAGAAAGCCTGTATTATACTATTTTTCAACATAATTTCCATCAATATTGAGTCACTTGTCATATTGTGTAACCAGCTTTTGAAAATCTTCCTCGAAGAAATCTGCCACATGACTAGACAGCCACTCCAGCACTGTTTTTTTACACCGTCAACATCATCATAGCGTTGTCCTCCCAGATGCTTCTTCAAGGTTAAAAATAAATGAAAATCATTGGGGGCAAGATCGGAACTGTATTTCGGATGTTCAATTTGTTCCCCAAATGATTGGATCATAGTTCTTGAGCTCAATTCATTGCACGAGACCTGGCACTGTCATGAATCAAAACGATACCCGTACTCACCATTCCACGCCGTTTTTTTTTTCATTGCTCAGCGCGGTGTCACAAATGTCTTAAGGTCTCACAATAATTTACCACATTTATTCTTTCGCCTTGAGGCAAAAACTCTAGAAGTGAAACATCTTCTCTGTCCTAGAAAACGGTATACATGATTTTTCGGCCGAAATTGTTTGGTCATTCTTCACTTTTTTGGATGATGATGAATGGTGCCATTTCATGGATTGTTTTGATTGTGGTGTAACGTACGCCTTGTCGCCAGTGATCATTCGGTTTAACAACTTGTAACCTTTCCATTCATAGGAATGTGAGAGAACTGGCTGAACATTTGATTCTGAGAATTTCCTATAGTATTTTCAAAACCTAGCATGAGGATAACTTTTGCTACTTTAAATGTTCTTACACAATCTCATAAATCACACTTCTTGACACTTGAGGAAACTCACAAGATAACGACAAAATTGTAAAGCGTTTGTTCTCTTTAATTTGTCCATCAACTTTTAACACCCAGTCATCAGAAATGAGTGAATGTCGTCCACTCGACATGCACATTCATGCAGCCACCTTTAAAGGCTCTCATCCATTTCCTTACCTTCCCATCACTCATGCCGTTTTCTCTGTACACTTCATAGATCTGATGATGAATGTTAGCTGCTTTCACGCCTTTAGGATTAAGAAAACCTATCACACTGCATATTGTAGTCTACGGCATTCTCGATCGAAGAAGTCACTTCAAACACACGTAAACAACTTTTAAGAGTGAGAAATCATACAGGAGCAAGAATAAAATATTTTAAGCTGCTTTTCATATTTAAGTAAAATCAAGAAAAATTTAAATATAAATTTAACATAAATCAGTGTAGAAAATTAAACCCACTGATAGTAGTGGAGCTAGGAATTTGTTTATTTTGAAGTTGACAATTATTATTCATGTTATACTTTTAGGCAAAGAACACTTTAGATAAATAGTATGAGAATTTACACATTTATTGAAAAAGGTTTATATATATATATATATATATATATAGATTTTTTGGACTAGGAGACTGACAGACTTACCTTGGTAAGAGTCCACTCTGTAGTCTTGAAATAGAAACACATAAAAGCACTTAACCAATGATAAATTTCAACCACACAGTGGTATTTGTCAATCACTTAATGTGATTCAACAATGGTCAAGTGATCGAAAGGTACCTCATCACATAAGGTAAAATTATTGCACTAAGTGGTAGAAAAAATTATTTAGAAGTAATAATAATAACTTCATAAAGTCAGTGCAACGGACAAATAATGGACAACATGAAATATCATGATTATAACACCAACCAAGGTAAACAAATCTACTGGAAATAGGTGATTCGACAATGATTAAGTGACCGAAATGTACCTCATCACAAAGGTAAAAATATTGCACTTAGTGGTAGAAAAAATTATTTTCAAGTAATAATAATAACTTCATGTATATATATATATATATATATATATATATATATATATATATATATATATATATATATATATCAGAATTTTTTGACTAGATAGGCGATTAACCAATTTACTTTGTAGGAAAAGTTCAAAACTGCAATCTCTCGGAAATAAATAGATACACATAAAAAACACATCCCACTATTGAAATATTTCGATCATTCAATGATCTATTTTAATTAAAGAAGAAAAGACTGAAGTGAACCACAGATCTATATAAAAGATTTAATATCCAAATGTTACAGATGCCCAGATTTATAGTTTATTATGTAATACTATATGTTATTTGTATAAATATTCATTAATTGGACTCAGATATTAATAGTCCTCCAAAAAGACGGTAAATGGAGTTGATTAACCCTTAGCGCTCGGATTTTTGTAACATGCTTTGCTTCCCCACTTGTAATTAAATTGAGACAAATTCCTCACCTACAAGTTGCATTATTGTTTATGGAAAACTTTGTTTCCTCTTACATGATTTGTTTACAAGGCATCAGTTGCTTACAGGTAAGTTGAGTTCCGGACAGTTGTCAACCGCCGAGAGGATGTGACTTGCTGGTGAGTTTATACCATTGCAGTGTGTACGTGCGTGCATGTGTGCGTGCGTGCATGCATGTGTGCATGCGTGCGTGTGTGTGTGTATGTGTGAGTTTAGAGAGAGATTATTTTTCATAAGACAAACACACAGCAACTAGTTAACTATTTCTAAAAGTTGTAGCTATAAGGATTAGAAATTTTAGATTAAATCTACATTTTGATTCTGTTATAGATGGCATCATCTATAAAAATAAGAAATAAGACAAACACCATATATCTAATTACCTGTTTGTAAACCTAATAAGAAGATCCTTATTCAGGGCAGCACGATACTGTTTTGCTAAACTACAAAGAAATTCTGTTTTGAACACTAATTCTAGAACACTGTCATAATCATTTTTCAAGTGAATCACAAGTATGTCATCCTGAAAAAAAATAAAATAAACATTTCTAAAACTTACAGAGGATTGGAAAAATACATCATTTATGTGCCACTGATAAGCATACATATATTATTATAATATTTTGCTGGATTTTATTAATTTCCCACTTGAAAAAATTCTTTCACATGGTTTCCATTTTTCTTAGCAAAGTTTAATGAACATTTGTAGCTCACAAAATAATTTCATTATTTTTTTGTTTAACCATACAAAAACTAACTACTGGGTAGAACAACTTATTTCCCAAGAAAGCATATTTACTTACAAATCTATATTTCTTTCTTAATTTCAACCCCAGAGGGTGATCTATGTCTCTTCAAAAACTATCTAACCATTGCCTAAATTCAATGACCTTTTAATTTTAGCCATGATATGGTTTTAGAAGATCGGCAAGTGAAAGTGTGTGAGATTGCTAATACCAATTGGTTCTTTTGGTATATCAAAAAAACGAGTTGGTTATATTTTACATGAAGAATTCAACACGAAAACTCTTTATGCAAGATAGGTTCCATGCATTTTCACTGCAGACCAAAAACGTATTCGCACACAACTTTCCAATCAATGGTTGGCGCGTTTTACTAAAAACCAAATTGTCTTTTTGTGTCGATTTGTGACAATGGATGAAACATGGATTCACCATTACACACCCAAATGCAAACAACAATCTATGCAGTGGACAGTAGCTAGTTATTAAGGCCTGAAGAAGGCCATGACCGTGTCATCGGCGGGAAAGGTTATGGTGTCGGTGTTTTGAGATGCAAAAGGAATTCTGTTGATCCACTATCTTCAAAAAGGTAGGACAATAACTGGGGAATACTATTATAACCTTCTTAAATAGCTTGATGCAAAGATTCGTGAAAGTATACCCAGCGTACAGAAAAAGAAAATCATCTTTTATCAGGACAATGCACCCGCTCACAAAAGTCTTTTGCCAATGGGAAAATTGAGGGATTTGTATTATGAATTGCTGGACCATCCACCTTATTATCCAGATTTGGCTCCCTCGGACTCCATCTTTTCCCAGAGTTTAAAATCTTCCTCGGTGGTAAACATTTTTTGTTCGATGAAAAAGCGATTGCGGCTGTAGATGGGTAATTTGAAGAACACCCTGAAGAACACTAAAGAACTGGGATAATGGCATTGGAACATGGCTGGATAAAAAGTATTAACATTAAAGGAGATTATGTTGAAAAATAAATAGTACTGAAACCATAACTTTTACTGTTGTGAATTGTTCTCACTAGCTAAGCTCTAATTTTACTCTATATAATAAACAGAGTAATAAAGAATAACAAACATAATTATGTATATAAGCACATATAACATAAATACATAGTTAAAACATTAGGCTTTTTTATACAGTACATTCTCGCTAATCCGGTCTCCGATGATCCGGACGTCCGGCTAATCCGGACGGCCCAAAATTTTTGTTTAGTTATAGTATTTTACAGTGGACAATCAGTCTCCCGTCCACAAAATTATTTATTTTTATACGTCTATATTTGTTATTTTTCAATGGGGTTTTCCTACTCTAATAGACAAATAATATAATTTATTCATTAAAATATGAATTTACCATATTATTTGTTTCTTTTGCCTATTAAAGTAGGGAAAACGTCTTTGAAAAAATATATTCAGATTAGATCTCCCAACACTACAACCCACGTGACATCAGAGACATCTTGCGATAAACGAAAGATAAAGGACCGCTGACTAAACGGATAGACAGTCTATCCGTCTGGCGTCAGGTGAGTTGTGTTGTCGGACGGATGCCACCTTTACTGCTTCTCACAAGATTTCTCCTCAGTTGTCACTTAATTCTAGTGCGATATTGATCTGTGTTTTTTATTTACGTCTCGTTCAGTGTTCAGTGAAAATGGCAACTAAACGTAAGTCAGTGACAGTGACAATGGAACAACAACTCCAAGCTTTATTTCGAATTGATGTAGGTGAATCGCTTACTAAAATTACAAAAGAGTTAGGCGTGGGAAAACAAACTGTTTCCGATTGGTGAAAAAGCAACAGGAAATTGAAGATTTGTTTGCAAAAATGGATAGTAAAGACAGTTTAGGCGGCAGAAGCACTTTAAAAAAACCAAAAAATGAAACCCTAGATGATGCTTTATATGTTTGGTTTTGCCAACAACGGGAACAGGGTGTTCCATTATCGGGTGTAAATTTGCAAACGATCGCACTGAAACTGAATGAAAAGTTAAAAGGAGGCCCTAACTTTACTGCCAGTGTGGGTTAGCTGTCAACTCGGAATAAGTGGTGAAATTTTGTCAGGTGACAGTGATGCCAGTGAAAAATTCAAAGACAAATTTGGCAAGTTTCTCAGAGATGAAAACTTACAACCTTGTCAGGTGTTTAACGCTAACGAAACCGGATTAAATTATAAAATGTTCCCAGAAAAAACTTTAGCTTCCAAATTAGTTTCAGCAGCAAAAGGTCATAAAGTTAAGAAAGAACGTATGACTTTGCTGCCCTGCAGTAATGCTTCTGGCGATCTAAAATTTCCACTTTTAGTGATAGGAAAATCCGCAAAGCCTAAGGTTTTTAAAAATATAAATTTAAGTGTTCCACCGGCCCAATACAAGTTCCAAAAATCAGCGTGGATGAACAGTCAAGTTTTTAAGGACTGGTTTTTTGAAAACTTTGTTCCAACAACAGAAAAGTTTTTAAAAGAGAAAAACTCCATCGTAAAGCAGTTTTACTAACTGATAATGCCCCATGCCACCTACCTGAAGAAGAATTGCGTAATGGTGACATTTTTGTTAAATTTCTTCCTCGTAATGTCACGGCTCTCATTCAGCCGATGGACCAAGGCGTGATAGAAGCGATAAAACGGCGATATAGGAAAAAGTTAATTTTATCGCTTTTGTAACAACAAGAAGCAGATCCAGCTACACAATTTATTGAAATTATTAAAAAAGTGACTATAAAGGATGTCATTTATATGGCTGCAGAATCGTGAGAGGAAATTCAACCGTCTACACTCCAAAAGAGCTGGAAAAAATTGTGGCCTGAAATGCCACAGGAAAGTGAAAAAACCGACAGTCAACCTACTAATGACGACGCGGAATTTGTTCAGATTTTTCAACAATTGGAGGGTTGGGCTGAGTTGAAAGACACTGAGATTTCCGAGTGGATTATCAGTGATAATGACATTGGTTATCAAGTGCTCAATCATTGCGGTGTGCACTGCAAACGCAGAAAATGACAGCTCAGAAGAGGAAGACTATACAGACGAACCGGTCAGCCCAACTCATAATGGGGCGGCTGCAATGCTGGAGGGGTTGATGACCTACTTTGAGAAACAAACTGATACGTCAACTGCGGAGCTACTGACCTTGAAACGCCTACGAGATCATACTGTGAAACGACGTCATTCATAGTTAAAACAAAAGAACATTAAGGACTTTTTTCACTAAGTTTTTAAAAGTTTATTTTTCTTTCAGTTTTATCTTTGTTTGAGTTTTCTGTGCGTTTATACAGTATAGTGTAAATAACTTTATGTGAATACATTTATTCAACAAGAAAGATGCTTTGATATTTAGTCATATCATACCTTTTCTGTTACAATTACAGGATGTTTTGCTAAATAAGCTATGAAATACTGTGTTGTATAGCTATATTTAGGCCTCCCTAAAACTACAATTTCAATATGTTTCCCCGCCTAAAACACATATTGTATGCATTCGTTTGGTTTTTTCCGTCTAATCCGGACTTTCATTGATCCGGACAGGGTCCGGTCCCATCAAGTCCAGATTAGTGAGACTGTACTGTATTTGCAATTTACAGGCAATGTAAACAAAACATTTCATATTACAAAATGTACAAAATAATGTATGCTTTGTGCTTATTCAAGAAATATTGTTTATAATTTGTCTTTAAAGCCTTGTTTATATCTTTAAAATGAAGTGTTAAGTTTTGTACATATTTTTGTAATAAGCTATATTTCTTCAAAATTATAAATTTTTAGGGTTAAAGCGACAATAAATTTTTGTGCACTCTGTTTTTTAAGTCACCCTGTTAGGACTCTTACCTTTTAGCATTTGGTCCCCAGGTGAATACAAATTTCAATAATAACTGCTTATATTTTAACCATTATGTTGAGTCCTGATCATGAGATCCACAAATCATTTATGCTCAAATACATAAAAAAGAAATAACTCCTTTAAACTTTGCAATCTGGATAGTTTGATTACAGTGAAGTACTTCCTTTGGGAAGTCAAAATGTATCCACATAGATTTTAGAACTAAATTAATGCCTTACAGTAATGCTTTAATTAAACTAACTATACTCTTATAATGTCTACAGTGACTTACCTGTAAGGTACTGAGGGAAACATCTGCAATTTGTTCAAATTCTATTTTTCTTTTTATAACTTCTGTGTACTCTGCATCTTGCCATGAAGCAAATATAAAAGAATATGGCCCTTTTTTCACCCTTTCTCTTCCAATCAAATACAGAGCTTTAGAAGTTAGTATAAGGTCTCTTCTTGCCACCTAAAACAAATTTCAACCTGGTTTAAAGGACAAATAACCTTATAAATATAAAAAATACAGTAGAGTCTCAAAAATCCAAGTCCCGATTTATCGAGGTTCCATTAAATTCGACCCTACTTCTACTTTAGACTATTCTACCTATTTTTAAAAAAATTCAAATTATTTACTGTTGCACTATTGCATCCCGATGAAGATCAACTGTGGTCTCATTATATCTATGCTTTATTTCTACCTGCAAATGTTACGAGCCTAGTCCAACCGATGAATCAGTGGGTTCTGGAATGTATGGAAAACATACAGACGTTACCTTTTACAAGCTCTCTTGGAAGTGACTAAAAGGAAGATATCATTGTAGGATTTCTAGAAAAAAAATAAAGTTAAGGAAGTTGTGTACTCGTTCCGATTCATGAAATGAAATATAAGAGGAAATATTAAGTAAGTCATGGAATAAGGTCCTGAGTCATAATGAAACTGTTGACTGTGTCATTGATCCATAAGAAGAAACAGATTAGACATTTCTTATCAAGAAATTTCCAGGTTGTGATGATGTTGGTGATGCGGACGTACATCAATGGATGAATAACGACAGATGTAAGTAAATAACAATAACACATGTTACGACTATTGAAATAATACAAGAAACTACTGAAGGCAGTGATGACGAGAATAAAGATGAAGGTTCGATCAAGACAGCATAAGAGGGGGAAATAAGTCACAGTGATGGAACGGCGGCCTCGGAAACTGCAATGTGCTATATTGAATAACAGACGGAAAACCATCAGATCTGCTTTTACTAAGATGTCTCCTCGACACTGAAGCTCGAAAACTATCTGATAGGCAAATGTAGAAGACACTTTATAACTTTTTCCAAAAAATTTAGCAACAATGATGAACAATGTATTCCAAAGCTAATTTAATTTATGTAAGTAAAATACAGTTCTATAGGGCCTAAACGTATTTTGTGCATTCTTAATTATAGTATTAGCATTCATTAAGTAAAACCCCTATTTTTTCTAATGTACAGAAACGTATTTCCGTGTAATTCGAGTTTTCGTAAGTTCGAGGGGGTCTCGGTCCCATCTACCTTGAATTATCAAGACTCTACTGTATTTATCAAATTTTAAAAACTGAGTCTATGTTGGAGACTGAACTTTTTTAATACACTTAATTCTAGCTTTTTAATTATATTAAAAGTGCGGGAGATGGAAAAATTAAGGAGGGATGATCATGAACCTTTGTTCACTAGAGACTAGAAAGCTTACAAAAATCCACAGCTTCCATTGGCAGAGTTGTTTCCTGTAAAAGGAATACTTTTCCGGAGCTGTAGAGAGAGCAACAGATTAGGAGGTTTTAAGGAGGATTAGGCTCTTGTCCTAATCAATAGCATGAGAGTGGGAGAATCAATTGTTCCTTACATGTAAAGTTCAGTTTTCTTACAATATATAAATAAGTCTTAGATAATGGGAAAATGGGCCTAAACTATGACTTAGGTAATAAAATCTATTCAAATCTCTTCAAATAGTGAATCAAAAACTAATTCAAGAACTCCAGGATAGGGGAAAATGTGGATGGTTTTTTTGTCAAACTGTTAAAAAAATGTATAATTAAAAAGATGTATATTTAATGTGTAAGTGAACAAAAACTTCAATGTGTTGTTTGGGATAAATTGTTGACTAATGAATTACATGGAGTTTCTAAAGCTAAGGAAGTGATGAGCTCTAAACCCTAAAACTAAACAATGTAATGTGGAGAATTAGCTAATATAATTGTCAATGTATTTTTTATATATGAATATACTTACATTAAATTGTTATAACAGTAGTTTGGAATATTCAAAACTATAGTTTTAAACAAAAATAAAGTACTAAAACATTTTTAAGTTTGTAAAAAACTCAAATAAGATAATAAACCTATTGGAGAAAATGTATTACTTTCAACTCTGAAAATGTGGTTATTACTAGGTTTGGAGACAATTTGTGACCAAAAATATTAATTATCTTTATATCTGAATTTAACTGATAGTTGTAAAATGAATGATAAACATACGATGTAAAATATCAGACATTCACAATATTTAAGTAAGTCCTTTTTACCCATTATAACTTTCAATTAATGTGAATATAACATATGCATACAATAACAGTAATAATAATGATATGTTAATGTTAAACTGTGATACGTTACTGTCATCATGATAGCACTGTGAAACTGAACAGGAGGAAAAATATTTCAAATGTCCAATAAACACTAAAGTTAATAAATTTGAGTAAATGTATGGGATTCTGGATCTCTATATAACTACAGATGCATCATTAATCATTCCGACTTTTGTGGTTTAAGGTTCCATCAAATGAATTCTATGTATTATTCAAGTTGTTTATTTAATACATTACCAGGATTATTCAATGAAATTACATTTAATTAAATATTCTACAAAATTGCAACTTAGTGAACAATGATTATATCCTAAATTATCTAAAGTTGCTTGTTGTAAACATCTTGAATTCACTGATTAAACTATAAGTAATTAATGTATAACTAAGTTACTTCAGAACTTACTTTCTGATGCGTTTCAAAACAATCGTTTAATTTATGTAAATTGTTTTGAAGATTGTTTTGAATTAGTATGTATGTACATATTGCCCAAAGAAACCTAACAAACCCAAAATACACCTAAAAAACCAGCAACACACAAATACGGACATACATAGTAATTTAAACATACTCCACACATTAAAACAACGTAAAAAACTAACAACTTTAGAAAAATACGAGCTATACAAACACTATGCAACAGATAAGGGAAACATATTATATGACCACACACATTTTGAGGTCAACCCCCTTTTCCATTACATAGCGCACAACCAAAATAACCCATCCCTTCCACAGTCATAAATCCAACCTAATGCGTATGCCGCCAGTAAAGACTTTGCTTTGTAAAAGGAACGATTGTTTCGAAACGCGTCAGCAAGTAAGCCCTATGTATTCACTTTAGTTGAGTAATTTTTAATTATAGTATGTATATGTGCTATTAGAATGTTTTCTGTTTTGATTTATCTGTCATTTTAAACATATCTTAGATTAAATACCTTTTTTATCACAGAAATATGGCGTCAACATTAGGATATTCAGCATTCAAAATGTATTTTGTAGATCAAATTCTTTTCAATTGTAAGGTTATTACTGTTATTCCCCAAACAAATGTCTTATTCCTAAAGTCCTGCTTTCTAATATCATGTATTTACATGCTCTACTGAGGCATGTGGGGATAAATAGCTACAAATCATAAAATACAAGAAACTCAGGTTTTCATAATATGTTAAAAAAGCAAAAAAGTTACTGAAAGTACTCAAGTTAAATCTTTACCTTGAACCGGCGGTCATATTTTTTAACAATTTCTGCAAAAATTACTTTTTCTCTACGTCCAACCAGATTTTGTAAGTTAGGTTTTGAATCTATTCCAATGTAGTCATTGGAAAAATTACGATTGATGGAATGTCTTCTTCTTTGTTTCTTGCCATGGATTAATGCTGAACAGATAAATAACAGAGCAATGAGTATACAGAATTAAAGACCAGTTTGTAAATTCACTAAGCTATTTATTCTTTTGATGTAATTGTATGTTTAAAAGCATTTTCTGTACTATAAAATACTCTTTCATGAAGATACGTTTCTGTTGTACAAGTTTGTGACTAAGGTAAAATTTATTTCAACAGTTATACCCAAACACACACACACACAAACAAACATACATGCATATTACAATGGTTGAATATAAATTAACCATTGCAGAACAAACATTCTAATTTTTGAAAAAAACATAATTTTTCATTTGAAACAATAAGCAGGAGAGATGTGATGACACCAGGTTTTGAGGTCAATGGACAAGCTTCGTTAGTACTGTGATTGGAGTTGAATAAGGCTAGATAGTGAAAATTTTGGAAATCGATATAGATCCCATTTATCACATAATAAATAATTATATTTTATAAAATAAATTTAAAATAACAATTATACATTTGTTTAAATAAAATAATTGTATGAATAAAATATAAGCTGCAGGAGTTATCTGTAATTCATAAAAATTAGTATTTCAAAATTCAATAGGTAAATAAGTAAATCCTATTGCAACTGTGTAGTAAACTGTGAACTATGTAGTAAACTGTGAACTATGTAGTAAACTGTGAACTATGTAGTAAACTGTGAACTATGTAGTAAACTGTGAACTATGTTGTAAACTGTGAACTATGTAGTAAACTGTGAACTATGTAGTAAACTGTGAACTATGTAGTAAACTGTGAACTATGTAGTAAACTGTGAACTATGTAGTAAACTGTGAACTATGTAGTAAACTGTGAACTATGTATTAAACAAGAGTGGTGATGTTTAAAGAAGTCAAATAAATTCAAACATAAAATGTTTATTTAAAGAAATGCTTTTTTAAACAGGATTTCTGTAGTACAGTACAGTCTCGCTAATCCGGTCTCCGATGATCCGGACCTCCGGCTAATCCGGACGGCCCAAAAGTTTTGTTTAGTTATAGTATTTTACAGTGCACAATCAGTCTGCTGTCCACAAAAATATTTATTTTTATACGTCTATATTTGTTATTTTTCAAAGGGGTTTTCCTACTTTAATACTCAAATAATATAATTTATTCATTAAAATATGAAATAGGTGTACCACTTGTTTGTTTCTTTTGCCTACTAAAGTAGAAAAAACTTCTTTGAAAAAATATATACAAATTAGATCACCCAACACTACAACGTACGTGACATCAGAGACATCTTGCGATAAACAAAAGATAAAGGACCGCTGACTAAACGGATAAACAGTCTATCCGTCTGGCGTCAGGTCAGTTGTTTTGTCGGACAGATGCCACTTTTCCTGCTTCTCGCAAGATATCTGCTCAGTTGTCATTTAATTCTAGTGCGATATTGATCTGTGTTTTTTATTTACGTCTCGTTCAGTGTTCAGTGAAAATGGCGACTAAACGTAAGTCAGTGACAGTGACAATGGAACAAAAACTCCAAGCTTTGTTTCGTATTGATGGAGGTGAATCGCTTATTAAAATTGCAAAAGAGTTAGGTGTGGGAAAACAAACTGTTTCCGATTGGAAAAAAAAGCGACAGGAAATTGAAGATTTTTGTGCAAAAATGGTTAGTAAAGACAGTTTAGGCGGCAGAAGCACTTTAAAAAAACCAAAAAATGAAACCCTAGATGATGCTTTGTATGTTTGGTTTTGCCAACAACGGGAACAGGGTGTTCCTTTATCGGGTGTAAATTTGCAAACGATCGCGCTGAAACTGAATGAAAAGTTAAAAGGAGACCCTAATTTTACTGCCAGTGTGGGATGGCTGTCACGGTGGAAGGAACGACACGGCATCCGTCAACTCGGAATAAGTGGTGAAATTTTGTCAGGTGACAGTGATGCAAGTGAAAAATTCAAAGACAAATTTGGCAAGTTTCTCAGAGATGAAAACTTACAACCTTGTCAGGTGTTCAACGCTGACGAAACTGGATTAAATTATAAAATGTTCCCAAAAAAAACTTTAGCTTCCAAATTAGATTCAGTAGCAAAAGGCCATAAAGTTAAGAAAGAACGTATGACTTTGCTGCCCTGCAGTAATGCTTCTGGCGATCTAAAATTTCCACTTTTGGTGATAGGGAAATCCGCAAAGCCTAGGGTTTTTAAAAATGTAAATTTAAGTGTTCTACCAGCCCAATACAAGTTCCAAAAATCAGCGTGGATGAACAGTCAAATTTTTAAGGACTGGTTTTTTGAAAACTTTGTTCCAACAACAGAAAAGTTTTTAAAAGAGAAAAAACTCCCTCGAAAAGCGGTTTTACTAATTGATAATGCCCCATGCCACCCAAATGAAGAAGAATTGCGTCATGGTGACATTTTTGTTAAATTTCTTCCTCCTAACGTAACGGCTCTCATTCAGCCGATGGATCAGGGCGTGATCGAAGCGATAAAACGGCGATATAGGAAAAAGTTAATTTTATCGCTTTTGGAACAACAAGAAGCAGATCCAGCTACAAAATTTATTGAAAATCTTAAAAAAGTGACTATAAAGGATGTCATTTATATGGCTGCAGAATCGTGGGAGGAAATTCAACCGTCTACACTACAAAAAAGCTGGAAAAATTGTGGCCTGAAATGCCACAGGAAAGTGGAAAATCTGACAGTCAACCTACTAATGACGACAATGAATTTGTTCAGATTTTTCAACAATTGGAGGGTTGTGCCGAGTTGAAAGACACTGATATTTCCGAGTGGATTATCAGTGATAATGACATTGGTCATCAAGTGCTCAACGAGGACGAAATCGTCGCGGTGTGCACTGCAAACGCAGAAAATGACAGCTCGGAAGAGGAAGACTACACAGACGAACCTGTCAGCCTAACTCATGATGAGGCGGCTGCAATGCTGGAGGGGTTGATGACTTACTTTGAGAAACAAAGTGATACGTCAACTGCGGAGCTACTGACCTTGAAACGCCTACGAGATCGTACTGTGAAACGACGTCATTCATCGTTAAAACAAAAGAACATTACGGACTTTTTTCACTAAGTTTTTTAAAGTTTGTTTTTGTTTCAGTTTCATTTTTGTTTGAGTTTTTTGTGCGTTTATACAGTATAGTGTAAATAACTTTATGTGAATACTTTTATTCAACGAGAAAGGTGCTTAGATATTTATTTATGTCATGACTTTTCTGTTATAATTATAGGATTTTTTGCTACATAAGCTATGAAATACTGTACTGTAAGCTATATTTAGGCCTCAATTTCACTAAAACTACAATTTCAATATGTTTTCCCACCTAAAACACATATTGTATGCATTTGTTTGGCTTTTTCCGTCTAATCCGGACTTTCGTTGATCCGGACCGGGTCCGGTCCCATCAAGTCCGGATTAGTGAGACTGTACTGTATGTTAAAACAAAGTTTAATTTAAAAACTAAACTTATAAAATAGATTTTTTTTTAACTAAAAGAGCTTAAAAACCTCCACTTCCATTTAGAAATCTAATTTTATCTGGTAGTTAATTGAAGCAAGATATAACTATATTTAGTAGAATCATAATACAACTATATTAGAAGGGAAAAGGTTTACTCATAGTTGAACATAAAATTACTAACTCAAACTATTATAGTTAATTAAACATTATGGTAGTCAAAAACTATTTTGTTTCATTCCCTTAAGGACTATATTATTACTCCTCCATATATGTTTCATAATCTTTTTTGTAGCATGACAATGGGCAAAAAAGCAATATCATGTGCTGATCTCCAAACACTAACTACGTATACAGGCTATACAATTAAATATATTAGGATAATTTTTGTAAGGTATTTATAAATTAATCTTTTCTTAATTCAGAGAAATATATACAAAATATAATAATGTAAATGTTGTTAATATGATCATGTCATGGTAGATGCTTACAAAAATATTTATTTTAAGGAATATAGTAATTGAGGACTTTAGTTATTCAGTTACTTATACTGAATTTGTAAAGTATTGTATTTATTCATATATTATGTAAGATGTCCACGTCAATTTTCTTGTATGCTTTAAAAACAAATATTCAAACAAGAAATTAGTTTAATTTTGAAAATCATGTTTAACTAAATAACAACATACAAATAGCATGATTGTAAAAGAAGAAATGAATGTTCATTAAAAATACAGCTGTATGTAAAACTGCTTGCAAACATTTACAATACCAGCAATACTTCATTGTCCCAATGTCTTCTCCTGCAGAGCTTTTCAGAGGTAGCATCTTACGATTGAATAAATTCTTCGTTACCACTAAATATGCAACACTTTTTAAAATATACAAGATTTTTTGTTCATGTATTAATGATTTACTTAAAAGTAGAGAGAAGCTCAGGTCCTTAATTCCACTAGTTATTGCAGTTTCATATAATGATTTTTAAACTGTGATTTGTGCGATTTTTAGAGTAATATTTTAGTATTTACATTGTATGAATGTTGATATTAAATACTGGTTTATAGGTATATATATGTGTAAGATAACTTGCCTAATGCTTCTTCTTTTTGCTTGTCGTGTTGGCGTCTTGCAAAATACTTTTTAAAAGCTCTTTGTATAACTCGTGCATAAATGTTGAATTTCCTCTCTCTCTGTTCCTCCAGTAGGAATAACTGAAAAACATATATTAATAAACTTGTGTTCTAACATATTAAACCAAATTGGCTTTGAACAATATTTTTAATTTTTAGTGAAAAAACTCTTCTTGCAAAGATTAAAATATATTATAAGATTCAACAATCATCTATAAATACTGTACAATAGTTCTGGAGTCTGAAAAAACCAAGATTGATAAAGGAAACTTCATAGAACTAAAAAAAAACTACAAAGATACATCAAGGTGAGTTTTACAACATCTGTTAAGAAAATTACTACAATTTTTCGTACAATTGCAGTTTCGTACAATTGAAACTTTTTTTTCATATTGGTACACTTGTTCATATAGTATATGCTGGTAGTCAAATCAGAAGTTTACGTCACTGTCATTCATAATCAGAAAGTTTGTTGTTTTATTTTGATGAGCTATTTCTTTTTAACTTTTAACTTGTTCATTGCCAAGTTGTAAATTGGAATTTTGTGTGGTGGCCAATTTTGATTGTATTGTTTTATTTAGTTATATAGTACTCAAAATAAGTAAATATAATATTTACAAACTTTTATTATTAAGTACTTAGGAATTATGTTCTCTATTATCCATCACCCGATATAACGTGATTGGCCATACATAATGCAATTTTTGCCTATATGGCCAAAAAACGTGATATCGCGTGATATATAATTCAGCCGAAAAGGGCGCATAGTTTACAAATAAAAGTCATTTAAACGTAATAATTGTAATGACTATAATTAGCTGACATTTATATTCAGGCAAAATTTGAAAAACTCACGCTAGATTGTAATTCACTTATACATTCAAAATTTACAAAATGGTTTCAAAATGTAAAAAAATTTAGCACTGCAATCATGCAATTCAAAAAAACAGTCAAAACATAATGGTGGAGCACCTGGGCATTTTTACAGTCAGTTGTGGTGTTTATCCTCTTTTTATTTTTATAGCAATTTTTGCAATCTTTTCTAGAAGTTGAATTTACTATTTCACCGATGCTGAGATGTTTGAACTTATCAATTTTAGTTAGCTTATGTTGGACTCGGTCTCCTCGTGTCTTCTATGTTGTTTGTGGGTCAGATGTGGGTCAGAATCTACTAATAACTCTTCCACCTCTGATTTTTAAAAAGATGTATTTTTGGACGATCCGGCATTTAACTGAGCCTTTTCGAGGGTCCTGGTTGGTCACTCATAAATAAAAATCAAAATAAACACTCAAATAAATAAAAACTGAACATCAAAACGCTAAATCAACGAATAACTAAACAAAATTATTAGGATGTTACCTTAACCGTACGCTACCATAGTGTGCACTGGCTGATAAAAACAAAACAAAATGGCTGGTGGTCATCCCCACTACAAAAAGGTCAATCCCTTCCCTAGTGGCCAATATAAGTATTACGCAAAATTTTGCTGTGGCCGCGATAACATTTCACTTAGAATTTGGATAGCAATGGCCCCACGATAATGCGTGATCGGCCATCCGGTAAGATCTGACATCACGCAATATCGTTTGATTGGCAATGAACGTGTTAATAACGAAGCAGAAATTTTATATAATTTTTTTAAAGAACGAAATAAAATGTAGCAGAAATTTGAAACCATTAAATAGTGTTGACTTCATTCATTACTTCCTAAACAACATCTATTTAATGTCTTACTGTTTGAAATTCAAAGTTTTAAAACAAATTTTGCTAAAATAAGCCAACTGATAATTTTCAGCAAAAACTCTCATAATTATTGGTAGTTATTGGTCATTAATGTGCTGAGATGTTCTGATCATCCTTCATATTTTTATGGACAACTTTGAAAATGTTTATAACACTTGTAAATAATTATTTTGTTTTATGCATATAAGATTCACCAACAGCAACATTTTCAAAACTTTGCAGAACTTCCAACTTATTCTTAAAAAGTCAAATAGAATGCAATTTTTCATCACATAAAAACTAAGAGTGGTCACAAGTTTTTTTTTCAAATGCAGGTTTACAGTTAATTGTACTAATACAAAAAAAAATGCTTTGTCAGTCCAAATATATGATGCCATATATCAATGTGTCTTTTTAACACAACCCATACAACCAAACATTTACTGTGTTTTAAATTTGTTATGAAAATATTTTTTTTATGTGGATTATTAAATAAAAGACTAATCTTAACATATTTTATGTTATAAACAGTAATCCAATAATCATTACCGTTTCTGGAGCCTTAATAAAAACTTTTGTTTTTCCAAGCTGGTAGTAGGAAAGGTCAAGGCCAAGCTTATGAAGAATCCATTCTGCTCCTTGTTTATCATCACCTTTCCAATGCGGCCATGTTTCTTTTGTTACAATTGCATATCTGAAAAAATCTATTTATAAATAATATTTACAGTAGTTACACAAGGAGTTATTGGTCTAAAGTTTTGCTGATTTATTTTCTAAAATTTTTTTTTTTTTTTTTTTCCCCCGGCGAAAAACCAATTGTGGTTATCATCGCCAAACAAAATCTAACAAAGAACGCAATGTTTTAAATAAAATCAAATAAATTAATAAATAAATACAACAAAAATTACAAAACAAAATAAAACACCAACAATAAAAAACAAAAAACAACAATATAACAATGAAAAAATTCTTAAAAACTAAATAACAAAATAACAACAAAGAACAATATAACAGTAAATAAATAATATGTAAAACAATAATAGGTAACAATTTACCAATAAATAAATCTCAATAACAATAATAAGAACAGAAAATAAATTTAATTAAAATAAATTAAAGAAACAGAGAATTATATGTATAAATAAATTTAAAAAATATATATATTTATGTATTAAATTTTAAAAAATATTTTCAAGTGGTGCAAGAAAGCGATGACTCGGTCAATAGCCGAGGCATCGTCCCTTAGCACCACCTTTAAACTCCCTTTTAAATTAAAAAGGGCACGAACATTGCTTACATTAACCCAGTCTACTAAAATATGTTTTATTGTGAAGATATCACCGCAATATTGGCATATTGGTGGATCTTCACGACTCATCAAATATCCATGAGTTGCAAAAGAGTGGCCAACGCGAAGGCGTGTAACCACCACTTCCTCCCTACGTTTTGAACGAATTGAAGACCTCCATGGACGGACGGTATCTTTAATTTCCCTCAGCTTATTCTCAATCACGGTATGCCACTCGTCATTCCAAGCAGCGAGCAATAAATGTTTCGCGAAACACACATAATCAGATGCCATAACCAGTTGAGTAATAGGCACCAAACTTGTAGCTTTCTTCGCCGCTTCATCCGCTTTTGTGTTTCCAAGTATTCCGCAATGTCCAGGAACCCAACAGAAAGTTACCCCCACACCCCTCAATTGAAGCCTGTGTACAGCACACAAAATGTCCCCAACCAAAGGGTTGCTAGAGAAAACATCCTGAAGAGGCTGAAGAGCACTTTTGGAATCCGAACACAAAAGATAATGCGATGACCGAGATTGAATGACGGTCAAAGCTTTAAAAATAGCAAATAGTTCTGCCGTGAAAACACTGCAAGCTGAGGGCAATCCGTACGTGTAGGTACATCCAGATGCATAAAACGCACACCCAACGCCATTGTCCAGTTTAGATCCATCAGAGAAAATAATTTCACTGTGTTGGTGAGATTTATAAATGGATAAAAATTCCTGGTGGTAGACCACAACAGGAGTATCGTGTTTTATATAACTGGACAATGAGAAATCGAAGTGCGGCGTTTTTATTATCCATGGAGGTAGATAGCACATTTGTCGTTCAAACATAGTTGGAAGTTGCAACTCAAGTTCATCCAATATTCTTAACGTTCGTATGCCAAATGGAGCGGTCGAACGTTGACGTGTATTGTACACTTGATTTAACGTATTATGAAAGACTCTTTCAAATGCCGGGTGGTTGGGTTTGCTTCGAAGAACAGAAACGTTAGATATTTGTAGCATCTGACGTCGTCTTGAAAGAGCGGGTTCCCCAGCCTCGACAAGAAGACTAGGGATTGGGCTAGTTCTAAATGCACCAGTAGCCAGTCTAAGTCCAGAGTGGTGGACAGCATCGAGAGTTTTCAGAACTGTAAGTCGTGCGGATGAATAGGCTTGACAGCCATAATCAATGCGCGATCTAACGACCGCGCGATAAAATCGAAGCATACTAGTTCTGTCTGCTCCCCAATTCGTACCACTAAGGACTCTTAACATATCCAATTTCTTATTGCATCTCACCTTCAAATCACGAACATGTGGGATCCATGAGAGTCTTTTATCAAATAAAAGACCTAGAAATCGAACACTATCCGTGGTTTGAAGCTGAACCCCGTCAAGAAAAAGGATCGGCTCCTGGTGTTGCCTACGACGACTAAATGCTACACATTGGGTCTTCGAAGCAGAGAATTTGAAACCTGTGGATTTTGACCATTCCTCCAATCGGTATATTGCTAACTGCAAAGATCTTTCCGCAGTTGCCATACTACGAGCAGGAACATATATACAAAAGTCATCCACAAAAAGGGAACAGTGTACCGGAGATCGTATATTACTGGTGATACTATTTATTGCAACGGCAAACAGCGTGACGCTCAGCACGCTGCCCTGCGGTACACCATTCTCTTGTGTATAGCTGTTTGAATACGTGCCTCCAAGTCGAACGCGGAAAGATCTGTTTGAAAGAAAGTTAGCGATGAATGCTAGGATATTCCCTTGTATACTCCATGATTTCAGAGTGTTCAGAATTCCTCTTTTCCATGCCATATCATATGCCTTTTCAAGGTCAAAGAAAACCGCAACGAGCGTTTGACGCAAGAGAAAGGCATCTTGAATAGCGGATTCTAACAAAACCAATTGGTCAACTGATGAGCGTCCTAGTCTGAAACCACATTGTTCGTTGCTAAGAAGGTTGTTGGTTTCTAGGTACCAGACAAGACGGCGGTTGACCATCTTCTCCAGTAGTTTGCACAAGACGCTTGTAAGTGATATAGGCCTGTAACTACTGGGGTTGGTTTTGTCCTTACCTGGCTTCAAAAGAGGAATTACAGTCGATTCTAACCATGCATCGGGGAAAGAGCGCTCCTCGAATAAACGATTGTATACTCGAAGGAGGACAAGTTTCGCCGATGATGGTAGATGTTTTAGCATGGAGTACACAATGGAATCAGGACCTGGTGCAGAATCCTTCGTTGACGCAAGAGCTGACTCCAATTCCCCTATAGAGAAAGGAGTGTTTAAAGGAGAGTCCTCAGACGACCCAACAGTAAACGGTATTGCTTCTTCCTTCAGTTTATAAATCTGGAATAATCTATTATAGGCTGTAGTAGCAGAAAAGTTAGAGAAAGATGTTCCAAGTACATTAGCAATGTCATCACTGTTTGTGATTAATCTCCCATCTGGTTGCTTCAGCGCAATGGCTGGCAACGGAATGGAAGTACCACAAACTGATCTTAGTTTCCTCCACACTGTGGAGGACGGAGTTGTTCGTCTAATTGTGCTAATGTACTGTTCCCAAGAGTTCTTTCTACTCAGCCTAAATATCCTCCGTGCTTTCGCACGGAGTATTTTATATTCCTGAAGGTTTCCATTCGTTGGGTGTCGTTTAAATCTCCTAAGAGCTCTTCGTCGTAAACGGAGGATTTCTGTGCATTCATCGTTCCACCACGGCACAGGCGGTCGGCGTGGATGCGCAGAGGTTTTCGGAATGGTCTTTTCAGCGGCATTTAAAATTGCTTTTGTAAAATTTTCTATATTTTCATCAATGGGTGTCAGATAATCCATGTCAAGTGATACAAGGTAATTCGAGTAGGAGTCCCAGTTGGCTTTTCGCAAAATCCAACTGGAATTTCGAACATAACAGGTTTGGGAGTCACATAAACTGATCTTAATAGGCACATGGTCGCTTCCATACAAATCATTGAGTACCGACCATGTGCATCTAGTAGCTAATTGAGGGCTGCAAATCGATAGATCAACAGCTGTCCATCCACCAGTAGATGCTGCTAAATGAGTAGGAGAACCGTCATTTAGCAGACATAAGTCTAGTTCCGTTCTTACACTTTCAACAATATCACCTCGAGAGTTCCTAGTCGGAGATCCCCAAGACGAATGGTGGGCATTAAAATCCCCTACCAATAAGAACGGAGTTGGTAACTGGCTTATCAAATTTACTAAATCACTGTGATGCAGGTTTTCTTGTGGTGGCAAGTAGACACAACACACAGTGATTTTATACGGGACAGCTGTTTGAACGGCTACTGCTTGTAAAGGAGTTATTAAGTTTAGAGAAACAGCATCGATACAGTCACGGGTTAGGATGGCTACGCCACCTCTAGCTCGATCTTCTGTAACGAAGTCCGATCTAAAAACTGAATACTCCCTTAAATGGAAATTATGCGATTCGTGGAGATGTGTCTCCTGTAGACATACAAACATTGGGTACACATCTCGCACGAGTACTTTAAGTTCTTCTATGTGTCTCCTAACACCGTTGACGTTCCATTGTATCACTGACTTGTTAATTGCAGACATTTATTAACTCAGCAATGGATTGATCTGACACCCATTGGTGCTCCCTCCTTTCTTGCCTGGGACGTTTTTAGACGTCTCAGGCTTACATTTCTCAGATTCCATATCCACCCGTTCAGGGGTGGAATCTGAGGAAGTTTTGGGTTTAGGAGGTTTAGTTTTTACATTCCCTCCTTTGTTAGCATTTTGTTTAATACCCGGTAACGACGGTGGCGATGTGGTCTGACGTAACACTGGTTTACGTGGTTTCGATTTTTCCAACGTCTTCTGCACAGAAGGTTTATTACCCGTTGATAATATCTTCTGCACAGAAACACAAGGCTCACTTAGTGATTTATTTCGTGCTCCAATCCCCCCAGTGGAAGGGATAGGTACACGAGGCAAAACACTATCCGTTGCTGCAGGTTGTGCCAAATTTAGAGACGATCCATTTGTGACTAAGCACAAAAGGCGAGACACTTGTTCAGTTAGAGCTTCAATCTTCTTGGACAGCTCAGCACAGTTGGTACAAGACGATTTCGAAGCGGTCAGGGTAGCGGCATAAGTCTTACTGTCTGCCTTTGGCTGAGTGGATCTATAGAGTTTTTTGGCCTCTGGAAACGACAGCTTGTCTTTCGCCATGATGCCTAAGATAGCTTTCTCTTCCTTGAAAGTAGGACAGTTGTAGGATCGCGCTGGGTGGTCACCACCACAGTTGGCGCATTTCGGAGAATTAACACATTCCTTGTCATCATGGCCTTCAACGCTACATATGCCGCATACGTTCTGCTTCGAACACGTAGAGCTGATATGCCCAAATCGCTGGCACTTGAAGCAGCGCCTAGGGTTAGCCACGTATGGTCTCACTGAGATCCTTTGGTAACCTGCATGCAAGTATTCGGGTATTTCCGGTTTTCCAAATGTGACTATAAAAGAAGTTGTTGCTACTTTTTCTCCTTTGTCCATTTTCATTATGGGGATAACCTCCGTAACTAACTGAGAAGACAGTTCGGACTTAATTTCTTCGATTGGAAGGTGCATTAAATCCCTACATGTGATGACCCCCTTTGAGTAATTCAAGGATCTGTGGGGAGCCACAGATACCATGACCTGGTCAAAGAAGGAGGTCATTTTTGATGGAGAACGGGTTTGTCTATCGGTGGAAGTCGCAACTAACAATGTTCCGTTTCTAAGTTTCTTAATAGAGGCTACTGGGCCTCCAGCACAAGCAGTAATGGCCTTGTTAATCAGGAAAGGAGAAACTTTGGAAAGATCTTTCCCTTCTTCGGCACTAGAAAAAACTAAATACTTTGCTGATGGCAATGTCTGCGACGTTGCCACCATCAACTTTTTGCTCAAATCTTGACTATCGTCAGGAGAATCCTGGCGTGTCCTCTTCAGACTAGTCATATTTGACGTGGTTTTGGAATCCATAAATATTTTTTGCCAGCCATCGTGTCAAGCGTTACGGGCGAGACTATAGGAACGGGTACACCCTTGGATCACATTAAGATCATTTCCAACCCTCAGAACTCTGAGGCCTATAGCTTTTCTCCTTAGCTCGACTGGATGGGCATCAGTCGAGGACTCGTAATACTGTGCACAGGCTCCGACACCCATGCACCGCGGACACTCCCTGACCAAGGACCGAAGCGGCTGGTAGACCAGAAACCGCGCTTACGTCTTCGGCAGAGCAAGCTCACATCAGCGTCCCAGACCAGAGTTTGTCACGCTCTGGACTTTTCAGCACTCCCAACGCGCAACGGTTCTGACCAGTCAAAATTCCCTAAGCGAAGATGTAAGTGTTGAAATGTGTATAGATTTTGTTGGTGTGTGTATGTGTGTGTGTATGTTTTTGTGAGTGGTGTAGTGTTAGGCTAGGGTACCGCGAGGGACGCCAAATCCCTCGTAGGTGCGGCTAGTCCGCACCCCCCTGCGGGATTATTTTCTAAAAAGAATATACAATTGGGCTATATCTCATTTAATTCCCTTAAAACTCCACTAACTCTGGAGAATACAATCATCTTTTCCTAGAACTCTTGTTACTATGACTCTTCATCTTTCTTGACAGAGAAAGTATCCTATAGATTCTACAGTGTAAAAAAGGGAAAAGCTTCGAACTTTAATGAATAGATCAAAATTATTCTTTTAATTGTTATAATATTTTTTGGGTTTCTGTAAGGTTTTAAATTAATATGTTAAGTATCATAGTTGTTTTGCCAATCTTAGCACTGTTATTAACTCTTTATCAATGCATATCAAGAATTAATATGAAAATGCTGGGAATGGCAGGAATTTATATTTCTAAATACATATTTTTTTAAACAACTAAACAAATTCAATAACCCTCAGAATATCAATCCTCAGCTCAGGAATATGCATGTAAAGTTCTTATCCATGGAGCTCAGAGTTGGCCATTAGCTTTTACCTATCTCCACTCTATAGATTCCTAAAATTTAACACATCCTTATAAGAAAACGTGTTTGATATATTTTCCCTGGAATTATCTATTTTTACAACTATGTTTTAACAGTATTTTTCACTTGAAACACAAACCCAAATAAAGTGAGAAAGATCATCCACACAGAAAGCAGATATTTTGCAATGATTCTTAATGGTTTGGTCTGCTTAACTAAACTATAAAACCTAATGTTCCAGCAATGACTTGGCCATGTATGTAACAATTCACTGTTAACAGGTACTACAGAAAAATGTTCACCTGTCATTTGAGTAATAGTTTGAGAGCACTGACAAAACTTTGATATTATCAACAACAAGAAGTGGTGCTCTCTGAACTTGGAATTTAATAATCATTATGTTTAGATAAGATATAACGTGAAGGAGTTTCAATAAGGTTGTTGACCTATAAAGAAGTATCAGGTAATAGTAAAGCAATTATTTGCATTAGTTTTATAAAAATTAATTCTGAGTTTTTTCAAGCTTAGAAGACGAATTCTTGAATGTGTTTATTTTGTTGGTTAATCACTGCTTTGACTACAAATGTGTGCATTATTGATAAGTGGTACATCACTTACTTTGATAGATGTTATTAGTGAATCCATCCAAAGAATGCCTTCTCTCTTGTAAATGAGATCTTTCAATATCTGACTTTCTTTAAAAGATTGTCTCATTTCCTCTAGGTGTATAAACCAGTATTTTCATCTGCTGAATCACCTACCAAGCTGTAATTGGGTAATGATGAAATAGTTGAACTATTTCAAGGATTACATCTAACTTAATATAATATTAGTAGTGTTTAAATATTACAAGTTATTTACCGTTTCAAAAACTTATCAAATTTCCGTCTATATGCAAACCCTGCTCGTCTCACTCTAATGTTCTCTCGAAGACCAAGATATTCAACCTGATGTTTAACTCTTTCATTATCAAAATCTTTTGGTCGTTTTGTTTCATTCGGTTTAATACATCTGAAATATCAAACAACTTATTAATTTAATAGATCACTTGTCACAGAAATTTTTACAGCATGTAACAAATAAAATTCTTGAATTACAAACAAAAAAAAATAAGATTATGATAAAAATAAAGGAGTATTCCTATGTACCTTTGGTAGATGTATATATAGAGAGATTTTTTGGACTAGGAGACTGACAGACTTACCTTGGTAAGAGTCCACTCTGTAGTCTTGAAATAGAAACACATAAAAGCACTTAACCAATTTTCACAAATATCTGTACCTCTACCCCCGGAAACTATTTCCATAGATGTCACCTCTCTCTATACCAACATCCCTCATGCACAAGGCCTATCTGCAATAGAGAATTTTCTAAACAAACGCCCAGGCAAGCCTTTTCCCACTACACCTTTTCTTGTGAACCTGACCAGGTTCATCTTCGAGAAGAACAACTTTCAGTTTGAGGGAAGGAACTACCTTCAAATAAAGGAAACAGCAATGGGTACTAGAATGGCCCCATCGTATGCAAATCTGTACATGGGATTGTTGGAAGAAAGTTTTCTAAAGACACAAACACACCAGCCATTATGTTGGTATAGATATATAGATGACATCTTCCTAATTTGGACACAGGGTGCTTCAACACTTCAGGCATTTTTAGACAGCCTGACACAATTCTCCACACTTCAATTTACCTGGAAGAAATCTACATCAGCCATCACCTTTTTGGATGTAGAGGTAACACTCCAGAAAGGAAATATCAACACAGGAATTCACATCAAACCGACAAACCACCTACAATATCTCCATTTCGACAGCAACCACCCAATAAACATAAAACGATCCATTCCATACAGTCAAGCAATCAGGGATGAGAGAATCTATTCGAATAATAGGGAATTGGAAGATTTTAATAGAAAGATATCAACAGGCTTACAGAGAAGAGGATACCCAAAAAGACTCATTGAAAGCCAAATTCATTCAGCACAATCCTCGGTTCACCCCAAAAAACACACACAGAACAAAATAAACTATCTTTAATAACAGACTACCATCCTGGTCTACATAAACTCAACAAGATATTGAGAGATGGCTTCAAAATTCTTCAAGCTTCCGTCCACACCAAAAATCCTTTCACCGATCCACCTCAAATTTGGTACAAGCAACCTCCCAACTTGAAAAACATCCTAGTACATCCTAAACTACCAGAACCTGATGCAGAGAAACCACACAAACTTCCTCATGGCTCCTTCCCATGCAATAGACCTAGATGCAAGACGTGCCCAATACACCCCTCAGGAAATAGTCTCAACAGCCAAACAACCAAAATGGTCTTCAAAATACAGGGTCATCATAATTGTACATCGAAAAATGTCATATACCAGCTACAATGTAAATTTTGCTCAGCACAGTACATAGGCCTGACCATTAACACTTTGACGGCCGTGGCGGTCGTATACGCCCGCCGATAGACTGTACGCAGGGACCGTAGCGGACGTATACGCCCGCACAAGCTCAGCACCAATAATCGTTCATTGTAGTCCACACGACCGCTTATCTGCTGTTTTCTCTATGCTATACGACCGCTACGGTCCCCGTGAATGAAATGGTATACTTGGTCCATAGTTTTAGTGTTTGAAAATTGTTTTAGAAGTTTTTTCGTTTTCCTTTAATTAATAAAAATTCTCTTGTGTTATACAGTGATATATTAAAATAAATTCTTGTATTTATACTAGTCTATATTGTAACATAAGATTGAAAATACGTATAAAATACTCTAAACTAAATTATGATAATACATGTTCACAGTGGCAAAAAAAATAATAAATTTCAAATTTAGTTCACATCGATGTTTTATGATATTCACATATTATTTTATATGTATTGTATTCCGAAAAAAAAAAAAAAAATATATATATATATATATATATATATATATATATATATATATATATATATATATATACAGGGTGCGGCAGCATAACTTCCTTTTTTGAAAACTCAATAAAAACTATTGTATGCATTTGAAAATATTTATTTATTTTTTATAATGTAGGTACGTGTCTAAAGTTTTGATTTACATTGTTTTGAAGATCAAATCTGTTATGGGGGCGTCCCTCATTCTCCATACATTGCGTAAACCGATTTCTGGCGTTTGTCATGACTCTTGTTAGCGTAGCAGGTGTTATGTTGGCAATTTCTTCTTGGATGTTGGTCTTCAAATCTTGTAGGGTTCTTGGACGGTTCACATAAAAACGGGATTTCAAAAAACCCCATAGAAAAAAATCACAAGGGTACAGATCGGGAGAGCGTGCCGGCCATTCCCGACATCAAGAAGAAGCTCACAGGCGTTCATCCGAGAATTGAAGTCACGTTCTGAAAGTTCCTGCATTATCGTCATCTTATAGGGATGAAAATGAAGATCATCACGAAGAATTCTTCTCACAGAACGATCGGATAGTCCAAGGGCAGATGTGTGTTCGCACGCAGAACGCCGTGGTGATCGCAACATTGACGCTCTCACTGCTTCAATGTTCTCAGGTGATCTAACGGGCCGAGGGACTCCAGTTCTTCGTTTTGTCGCACTTGCAGTTTGTCTGAATGTAGTGACCCGTGTAACAATTGATTTGCGGTCTGGGACGGGAGCCAACGGGGCTAAAATAAAGCGATTCCGAAATGCGCGCTGTGTTGCAATAACCGAACATCCGCTCGAAAAGTAGGCCTCAACGGCAAAGGCCCGCTCCTCACTATTCCAACTCATGATGGCAATTAAAACGTATTGGGACAAAACTTTGCTGTACCCCCTCTTGAACGAGACAACTAACGCTCCGCTATAACATCAACTAACTGAATCGCGAGCATTTAAAAAAAGGAAGTTATGCTGCCGCACCCTGTATATATATGTGTGTGTGTGTGTGTGTATGTATGTATGTAAGAGAAACACTAAATTCTGATAAATGAGAGTTTACACACGGGAATACAAAAAAAAACAAATTACACATTTTTGTGGAAATTATGGAAACAGTCCAAGCAGTAGTGAGGCTCATTCTCCCAATCTTTACAATATGATACGACCTTTTTTACTTTATTCTTTGTCATTTGGCCTTCTGAATGTTTTGCATAACATCCTTTACAATACTTGCGAACTTTATCAAACTTGCCTATTTTTTTATCAAATCTGTGACTATTCAACGATCGTTTCATATTTGTTGTCACTGGAAGCACTTGTTGTTCAATTACTGTTTTTTTCAGTAAATCTTTTACTAATTCTTCTTTGAATTTTGTGATTGGCATCCTTTTATTTTGTTTTTTATTGAATAAAATAAGGGCATTGACCAACGTAGTACCGAACAAGCATTCAATGGCAAGTTTGTGATACCATTTTACCGTTCTCCTGAGACTCGTACTATAAGATGACATCTGGTCTGAGGTATCTATTGCGGATTTCCATTTATTGTACTCCACAATCATGGCTGGTTTATTTGTTGTTTTCCCAAATTTATTCATTACTTCCACAATGTCAGAATTGTGCTTTGTAGAAATCATAAGCACATCTCGTTTATCGTGCCATTTTAGCACAACAATCCCTCGGGAATTTTGTAATGCCGTTACTTCACCCCGATTGAGTTTTTTTATTGTAACCTCTTTCGGATTTCCCTTCCTATTACTCCGTAATGTGCCCATAGGTGGGTTTTTCTATTCAACAGCTTATTTGCTAATTCTAAGCTACAGTAATAGTTGTCCGCTACAATTGTCCTGCCAGAGTCCAAAAGATCTTCAGAGAGTGTCATAACGACATTTGTGGGTACAGCACCGTTAGGGTCCCCTTCTCTTCCTGCATAAATTTTCATGTTGTAAGTATACCCATTATTACAACACAATTTGAAAACCTTCACTCCATATTTGCTTGTCTTGTTTGGAATGTATTGTTTGAAGGATAATCTGCCTCTAAATGGAATTAGTGATTCATCAACACAAACCGTTTCTCCCGGCGTGAACATGGTTTTATAATTTTTTATTAATTTTTCAACAAGACTTGAGATTTTGAACAAGCGGTCTTTCACAGGACAGTCTTCATTGTTCGCGAAATGCCACATTCGTAATATAATTTCAAATCTATTCCTACTCATTATGGATGACACCAAGTTATACTTGTACAGTGGGTCCTGACTCCAGTATGATCGTAAAGTTGGATAACGAACAAGCCCCATGTAAACAATCAAACCTAAAAAGTTCCTCATTTCTTCAACAGATGTCTGTACCCATTTTATCTTTGACTGCCCCTGAATGCTATTTAGAGTCTGGGTATCATAAATATTAGTTTGTGCAACCATCATAACAATAATGTCATCATCCACAAATTTTGAAAAAATACCGTAAGGGGTTTCATAACACTGATCATCACTATCATACACACACGAAGTAAAACTATTGTCAAAACTGATGCATTGATCACAAACACTTTTCCATTCTGATTCTTGAACTGCAGTTACGATTAGATTCAGATGAATGGGAGACGATGGCGTACATACTTGTAAAATACTCTTTTCTTCAAACTGTTTGTGGACTGTACTTGTAGATGCAATGGCAGCTGCGCAATGCTCAAGTTCTATTCGGCGACGTTTTATCGTATTTTCTTGATAGGAGTCATCACTATTTTCAGAATCCGACTCTTGACCTGACTCAAAATTAGGGTCTTCTGATAAATCATCTCCTAATAAATCACAGTCCGATTCGTCGGTATCTGCAAAGATACAAATACAATAAATAAAACACGGACTAGAAATATAACAAAAACTAACTGAGACTTCAAGACAAAAAAGCAGCATGCAACAAACACGTATACCTAAAGTGATATTTTTATTACTAATAATACGAGGGTCGTCCAGAAAGTAAAGAACGTTTTGGTGTAGGTCAATGAAAACAAAAGATACGAGGATGAACATTTATTTACAACTATTTATAACCTTACTCTATTTTTCAATAAAATCACCGGAACCGTCAAGGTACTTGTTGTAGCGTGACACCAATGTTTGAATACCGACGTTATACTCTTCTGCCGCCAAGGAATGAAGCCACGTTTTTACTCCTTCTTTGAGATCATCGTCGTCCAAAAAGTTTTTTCCGCCTAAAAACACTTTCAACTTTGGAAACAAGTGATAGTCACTCGGAGCCAGATCCGGACTATACGGAGGATGTTCAAAAATTTGCCATTTGAAAGATTGAAGTTCTGCTTGGGTTTGTGCACTGCAATGAGGCCGAGCATTGTCGTGAATCAGCACCACCTTCGACGACCAAGCCGATGCAAGGTCTCGATGTAGGCCGCTGAGTTGATTGTTTCTCCTCTCGGCATGAACTCCACATGGATTAGGCCTTTCCTGTCCCAAAAAACTTTTGCCATCACTTTCCTGGTGTTCAAATTTGGCTTTTCTTTCCGGTTTTTTTTCGGCGAATTCGAGTGATGCCATTCCATTGACTGGAGATTTGTTTCCTGGGTTCGATACGAAACCCAAGTTTCGTCACCCGTTACGATGCGGTCAAGAAACGTCTCACCATCTTCGTCATACTGAGTCAAAAACTCAAGCGCTGCTCCCATTCGTTTGGTCTTGTGGACATCAGTAAGCATCTTAGGCACCCAACGAGCACACATCTTTCGATAACCAAGACCCTCCGTCACTATTTCGTGCAAAAGCGACCTTGAAATTTGTGTAAAAAATGCCAGTAGACCGCTCAAAGTGAAACGCCGGTTTTCTTGAATTTTTTCGTCAACTTTCGCTGTCAACTCGTCAGTAACGAGTGACGGCTTTCCACTTCGTTCCTCGTCGTGCATACTAGTTCTGCCTTCATTAAATTTAATGCACCATTTTCTTACCGATGACTCGTTCATCGCATTGTCACCGTACACTGCCATAATTTGCCTATAAATTTCTATGGGTCGAACATGCTGCACATTCAGAAACCGAATCACACTACGGACTTCACACTTGGCGGGATTTTCAATTGGCGCCGTCATTTTGAACTTTCACAAGAGACGCAAACGTGACCTCACGGCATCGCTACATAGCTCAAACTGAAGCGGAAGGTTTGGACTAAAGAATAAGCCCACTCCCGCGGTGGTGGGGGGACTGTGCCGTCCGTGATGCGCAATCGTTCTTTACTTTCTGGACGACCTTCGTATATAAAAAGAATGCTGCTTACCTGAAAGTAAATAGGCCTGTTCACGTGCAAGATCAACAAGACGTTTAGTGCGGGAAGAAATACGCGTATTATCCATATTTCTTATTTGAAGTAAACTAGTAAAATTTATTCTAATAAAACTATTCAAAACTAGTAAAACTATTCAGAAACAACTTGTAAAAACACAACATCCGTCTGCAATAGTAGCTAGGAAAAGTACTGACTATTCCAGCGAAATGAATAACTACATTGACCTTGGACATAACGGAAGCACCCGAATACAAATCCCTAGCGCTACCTGGCGGTCGTACGAGCCCGCTACGTTCCGACACAAAAGGTTTTACTGCGCAGGACTTACGACCGCTTCATAATTTATAAATTTTCACCTATAATTATAAAAATTAACAGTAAAATCTATTAAATACTTGTTCTGTACTATATTAAATAGCAAATTAGAGTAAATGGAATTTTGGGCTAATGAGGAAAAAAGGTAATTAATCCGTGGTCGTCAAAGTGTTAATGGTCTGAATATCAGAATGAATGGCCACAGACATGATGTTAAAATTATGAATATGGATAGAACAACAGCTCAACATGCTGCGAGTCACAACATCACAACTTTTGATGACTGCTATACCACAAAAATAATTAAATCACTCCCCCCCCCTGATTGCAATCCCTCAGAACTGAGAAGATGGGAACTATCATACCAGTGGTATACCAAGTCCAGAGAATCCCCTAACCTCAACATCAGATAAATCCATTCACTTTTTTTCCTAATAGCCTCATCAGACATCTCCAATCTCTTTTCCCCTGACAGACTTATATAAACTATAATCACTCATATGCTCATGGAAACAATACATATATCTTTAATCTGTGCATCTGTGACATCTGATTTCTACACAATCTGTGATTACAACCTATATTTATTTTATTTAATTCTCTCATATTTCTTTTTGTGTTTTCTCTTTGATTGACAAAGATGAAAGATTTGTGTTTCTATTTCAAGACTACAGAGTGGACTCTTACCAAGGTATGTCTGTTTGGCTATTTGCTGAGGGGTGTATTGGACACGTCTTGCATCTAGGTCTATTGCATGGGAAGGAGCCATGAGGAAGTTTGTTTGGTTTCTCTGCATCAGGGTCTGGTAGTTTAGTTTGTACTAGGATGTTTTTCAAGTTGGGAGGTTGCTTGTACCAAATTTGCGGTGGATCGGTGAAAAGATTTTTGGTGTGGACGGAAGCTTGAAGAATTTTGAAGCCATCTCTCAATATCTTGTTGAGTTTATGTAGACCAGGATGGTAGTCTGTTATTAAAGATAGTTTATTTTGTTCTGTTTGTGGTTTATGGTGAACCGAGGATTGTGCTGAATGAATTTGGTTTTCAATGAGTTTTTTTGGGTATCCTCTTCTCTGGAAGGCTGTTGTATCTGGAAGGCTGTCTGAATAATTGTAATCAGGGGTTATAATAAAATTTTGAATTCGGCTGTGTATCACGATTTTATTATTAAATAAATATTTTTTTATATTTGTTGATTCCATCTTCACGTGAGCTACTAGTTTTCACTATTTGAAATATTTTTTGTGTTGGGAAGGTGAAATTAATTACACATGAACCTAAATATTTTGAAAAGGCATATATAATTACGGCGGCCTTAGCCAAAGAAGGTTAATATATGAACTAATAAACATACATATAAACAATACTTCAGGTTTGTGTTCATTGGTAAAATCTAACTTCTTACTTTGAAAATATTTTTATTAAGAATAATTCTATCAATAAAATAAGTTTAAAATTTGAACATATATAGGGTTTGACATAAATAAGTTTTTTTTAATATTAAACATAATAATAATATACATTAAAATGCAAAATAATTTTACTAATACAACAATTTATATATATATATCTTTAATCTGTGCATCTGTGACATCTGATTTCTACTCTACACAATCTGTGATTACAACTTATATTTATTATATTTCATTCTCTCATATTTCTTTTTGTGTTTTCTCTTCGATTGACAAAGACCACTGTGTGGTTGAAATATATCATTGTTTAAGTGCTTTTATGTGTTTCTATTACAAGACTACAGTGTGGACTATTACCAAGGTAAGTCTGTCAATCTCCTAGTCCAAAAAATCTATATATATATATATATATATATATATATATATATATATATATATATTTTCTTGATATTTTACGTTATCCATTGTTTTTCCGTTTCACTGACTTTATGAAGTTAATATATTACTATTGTAAGTAATTTTATCCACCATTAAGTGCAATGATTTTACCTTGTGTGATGAGGCACTTTTCGGTAACTTGACCATTGTCGAATAACTGATTCGAAGTGATTCGACAATGGTCAAGTGACCGAAAGGTGCCTCATCACACAAGGTAAAATCATTGCACTTAATGGGGGATAAAATTACTTACAATAGTAATATATTAACTTCATATATATATATATATATTAGGGATGGGCCGATTCCTAAAATTTTCGATTCCGATTCCGATTCCGATTCTAAAATTTTCCTTTCGATTCTCGATTCTTTAGTCGATTCTCGATTCTCGATTCTTTCAAGTTATATTAGCTTACATGCTAGTTCTCTAATAATTAATTTAGTTAACATCTTGGTCATATGGCAAAACCTTTTAAAAGTTCTGTTTTAATGTAATAGGCTACACAAAACCTTCAACCGTGAGAGTGATATCTGTCTATAATATAATTTATTAAGGTTAGGCTTCGGAGGAATAATACAGTGTTTCTGTTATCCGTCTATTCCCTCAACCGTCATGGCCACGGTTCCGACGATGACGGTTAATCGAGTTTTTACTGTACTTTTTTGTGTTTTGTTCTGACATTTAGTGAGAGAGAGAGAGAGAGAGACGAGCGATGTCAAACGACCAGAAATTGTTACGATCTTGATTGCTGTTGCTTCATAAATAATAATATTTTCGTTTACTTTAATCATTTAATTCATTCAAATCAACTAATACATAAATAAGACATAGTTGGTAATTAATTATTTTTCCACACAAATATAATAAATTTTGGTAATAAATTTTGTTTGGTAATAAATTACTCCACACGCATATTTTAATAGATAACAAAATAGGAATCGGAATCGACGCTTTTATGAATGAAGAATCGAGTATCGACGATTCCTCGATACCACCTAGAATCGACGATTCCTGGAATCGAGAATCGGAATCGGCCCATCCCTAATATATATATATATATATACTTGATATTTTACGTTATCCATTGTTTTTCCGTTGCACAGACTTTATGAAGTTAATATATTACTATTGTAAGTAATTTTTTTGTAAGTAATAAAAATTACTTACAATAGTAATATATTAACTTGATATATATATATATATATATATATATATATATATATATATATATATATATATATATATATATTCTTGATATTTTTTTATCCATTGTAATATATTACTTACAATAGTAATATATTAACTTCATATATATATATATATATATATATATATACCTCCCCCCTGTATATAGCGACCACAGAGAACAATTGGTATCACTCTAGTTTGTAACTTCTTGTTTGCTAGATTGTAATTTTTTAATAAGGCCTTCTCATGATGATGATGATGATGACATGGCCATCGAAATGTACATAAAGGTTTAATCTTAAGTAACTTGTTTTATTTGATTATTTTTGTGGTATTGGGGTTTTTCCAATATTTTCATTGTAAGAAAGTTACAGTTTACATTTAATTAAAAAAAAAAATTAGAATGTATTATTCAACTAACTTTACGTTTAAGAATGTACGTTACTTTACACTATATTACAGTCATACAACAAATTAGTTACTAGCTAAAGTGTATGCCCAATTGTAATACCGTACTCTAAATAATATTACCTAATAATAAAGGCAGAATGAATAAAAATACAACACAAGAAATTCTGCTGTATAATTACATAGACCTATGTATAATAACGTGTAGGGCTGTAGAACAGTTAATAATTTTTAAATGTATACATTAATTTTCAAATTTATATATATATATATATATATATATATATATATATATATATATATATAAAGTTAATATATTACTATGTAAGTAATTTTATCCACCATTAAGTGCAATAATTTTACCTTGAGTGATGAGGCACCTTTCGGTCAATTGACCATTGTCGAATCACTCAATGAGTGATTCGACAATGGTCAATTGACCGAAAGGTGCCTCATCACTCAAGGTAAAATTATTGCACTTAATGGTGGATAAAATTACTTACATAGTAATATATTAACTTCATAAAAAGTCAGTGCAACGGAAAAACAATGGATAACTTTAAGTATCAAGAATATATATATATATATATATATATATATATATATATATATATATATATATATATATAGCAAACATACTATATATAAATAATATATACATACATAGTAGTGTATTTAAGAGTATATTATTTTACTATTTTACATATTAGTTTAGTATATATAATAGTAATACATATACTATACATAAATAGTATAGTATATACATAGTATTTATGTAAAGTTGTACTACTACTGCAGAAAAAGAAACAATAAATAATTGTTAACACATAACTTGGGAAATGTTTCACTAACAACACCCACCACGCAACACACACCTTGCCCTGTCTGTACCCTACATCATGAGCTCTGCTATGCAAATAGTCTTTTCTTTCAGCATATTTTCAATGTATTGCATATTTCAGACAGTATTAAAAAAGCTTTGTTTGTCTTAAACTAAAAAAAAAAATAGGCTCTTACTACAAAAACATGAAGTAGAAGTAAGACATAAGAGAATATTCCTAGCTTACTAAACCCTCATAAGTTCCGTTTATGTTTCTTGCCACAGCAGCATTGCAACTTTAGTATCCTGCATGTAAAGTAGTAACCCTGACTGGAAAGTAATTAAAATCGTTTTGAGTCCACTACTTTTTATTTTTGGTCTTTATTGATGCTTGTTTATAATGCCAAACTTATTTGAAAAACCCAATGTATGTGAAATTTAATCTATTTCTTTTCTCAATGTAAGGAACTTCTGGTACAAGTTCATCAATAGATCTTTGAAGATTATAGTAACAAATAATACAGTAATTTAGTGGTAAAGAGAGTTTATGATGAACATGTAAATTTGCATGATGACAAAGGAAGTGGTCATCTTCATTAGGATGACTGATTTATAGAACTGTCATAATTTCTGTTTATTGTAGGGAATTACCCCAAATTTTAAAACCAATTTTCCATAAAATACTTGGAATTCTCAAAAATGTTTCATTTTTTGCTTGACACCTAAAACTAGTAATAAAGGCTACAAAAAAGAAAAAACCTTAGTTGACATATTTTGCTCGGCACCTTGCACTTGAGTTTTTGACAATAATGGTGTCAACTTACTCATCAGTATAGTCTAACAGAGAAAGAAACTTTAGCAACATATGACACCTTTGAATCAAAACTGAAATGAATGAAATTGAGATAATTTGATATATCAGTTGATGCATATTTACTGACTCCACATCTGCCCTCCAGGCTCTCTTAAATTCATCTACAGGGGACTACTCGTTTCGCATTGCTGAAATAAGAAAATTTGCTAACATCCTGAAGGACATAACTCTTCAATGGGTACCCATGCATTGTGGAAAACCAGGAAACGAGAGGCCCAATGAAACAGTTAAAGCGGCATCCCATATGTCCCCAACATTTAAAGCCAGGTATCCACTCATGTATTGTAAAAGCTTGGCAAATAAATACTTTCATAAATGTTGGACTGAATCTTGGAAAGAAGAGACCACAAGTCGTCTCTTTTTTCAATTTCAGCCTGAACCGTTGAGTGAGGACAAATTCAAGGAAGTTTCATGTCCGATTGCAGCTTTTGCAGCTCGAGCACGATCTCGCCATCTAGTGAAGGAGGAATATTTATTTAGATTTAATCTTACGAATTCTCCAATCTGTGCACTTTGTAAGGTTGAAGATGAAAGTGTAAAGCACATTTTGTTCGACTGCATGTACCCCATACCAATGAGGGACTTCCTAAGAGCCGAAGTGACAATATGGCAAGATATTCTTATAAACAAAAAACATTGGGGGCTGGCAAGGATAATACACTGTGGACATTGGGCTATCGCCTACTCTTGAAGCTGGATGCTGTGCAAAGAAGGAAAAAAAGTTATATACTGAGACAGTAATCAAGGACTCCATGCAACCACTGAAGTAAATTAACAATAACTAAATTATTCTTATTATTAATACTATTCATAATCATTTATAGCAACATTAAACAAACAAATATGTCGTAGTAACCCACAGTACCTTATATAATGTGGAGTGCATGTCATCAATTTCTCAATAAGTTTGTTGGCTTGAAAACGTATTTTAATACCTGCTGTTGTCGGTCGAGCTTTTGTTTTTACCCCTGAATTGAGTTCTTCTGGAAACAGGTTCCGAATAAAGGTACTGAAATAGATTAAAACTTATATATATTTAAACCATAGGCAAAGCTTATTAACAACAAAGTCAAAATAAATATATTTTAATGAAAAGATGATTCAATGATAAATTAATTTTTCTCAGTAGTTACAACTACACTTTACTAGATGTAAAATACAAGGTCCGGCTATTAAATAATGAGACTGCGTATGAAAAGGTTTTATTAAAAATTATTCTATTAATTTTTTCCATTGGTCAAAACAATGTTGGGACCTTTCTTTTGTAAGAACATTTAGAAGCATTACTAATTTTCTCTTCACCTATTCCATTGACTCAAACCGGGTTCCTTATAACACAGAATTGATCTTCGGAAACTGGGAAAATTCACAGGGATTTAAATCAGGGAAGTACAAAGCGTATTTGAGCACTGAGCGCTCTAGAAGCGTGTTCGTCTCTAGAGGTTAAATAACGCTGTTTGCTGTCCTGATGTAAGATCCACTACTTGTTTTCCACAACTTCGGTCGTATCTTACAAACTCGGTCTCGCAGTGTTGCCAAAACTTTCAAATAGTAAGTTTAGTTTACAGTTTGATCCTCTGGAACCCATTCAAACATCATAATGCCAAATTATGATGTCGAAAAAACAATTAGCATGACTTTAAATTTTTATTCAAAAATTCTTGCCTTGTCATTCTTAGCAACGCAGGAGTTTTCCAGGGCATGGATTACCCCTTAGTTTCAATAATGTATTGGAATATCCCTGTATCATTACAAGTGATGATGTTTTCCATTTCAGGCACTTCTTAACCTCTTAAGAAGATCTTAACAGATCTGTTGCTTTTGTTCTGGGGTCAATTTTTTTGGAACTAACTTCTCACAAACTTTTTTCATGCTCAATTCATCATGTAAAACTTCACTGACAGTTTGTTTATTGGTGTTTATAGTCTCACCAGTTATCCAAATGCTCATACGACAATCTCCTCTCACAATTTCATGGATTTAGGTCACTGTGGAGTTAAACAGTTCAACTTGGACAATGGTCATCTTCGGTGCTCTCTCAGCCTTCAAAAATTCGTTTATACCATTTGTAAACATCCCACGAGATAGAGAACTTGCACCATAGCCAACTTTCCACAACTGATAGCATTCAGTCAGACTTTTTTTTTTAATTCATGAGAAATTTTACATTTTTAATCCTGGAAGTAAACTCCAAGGTCAACACATACTGCTATGTATTTCAAGAAACCAATGAGATAAAAGTTTACTGAAGAGCTAGTGATAGTAAACCTTCATAATCCAAGACAATAATTTAAAAAAAGACAATATGGTAGTGCACCTTAAACACACATGAATAGATGACAATTTCCTTAACAGTTAAAAAATATTCAGGTGTCTCAAGAAAAAAAATTATGAAGGACCATTTACCTTTATAAGACCTGTAATGAAAAACTATATGCCAATCCTGTAAATTTTTCAACACAGTTATATACTGAATGAAAGGCTATTAAAAAAATACATTTTCAACTGTAAATATGTAATAAATTTTTTGATTACAAATATATCCTATAAATACGTACCAAAAGATTAAGAAAGATGCAACACACTGTTATTACTCAAGAGAAATGATTTAACACTATTATATAGCAAAAGTATATAGCAAAAAAAAAAACTTTTAGTTATTTTAGGCGTTTTTAAATAGGACATCTTATATTTGTTTAAGCAAAAGCATTTTAAAACTCAAATTGTTATCAATTTCAATATATAATTCTACAATTATTTAAAATGTAGAATTCATGTTGAAATAATAGACTATGAATGATAGTAATATAAAATCTCAATAGAGTTTGTATAACAATACTCATTAATGCTCAAAAATCACAAAAGAGTCAATAAAAACCAGATCTTTTACATGTATGAATATGAGAGAATTTTTCTGAGTGTTATATAGATAAAGATGTTTTCAGAGCCTTCCTTTCAAACAGACATTCCTTCCTTCTACTACTATTAATTTTGCACACATTCAACTTTTATCTTTAATATCACAATTTCTAAAACTAAAACTTGACAACAAATTTGAAACTTGAAAGAAACTGTTGTTTCTGATATGAATATTTAAAGTGAAAGAAATCACCATAATTAATAATCATCAAAGATACCATAATTAAATGCAAAACATATTCTTTTACAACTATTTATTCATTTTTGATGAGAAAGGTGTTCAAAAAAGAATGTTGAGAATTTGAATAATCGCTACCAAAAACTATTACACGTATATTTATAATTTCAATTGTAGAATCAAAAAACACAGTTTAGCAGAAAAGAATAGTTTTTTTTCACGTACATAGAATGATGACAGCTTAAACATGGTCTGTGCAGAATGTTTGTACTATGTCAGTTCACAATTTTGACTCATTTTGATAGTGACAGTGTATCAGAGTAGGTTCTTTTGTATGTGCAGCTAAAACTATAGGTAAAAAGAATCACTCTTAAAAAACTCATCAAGAGCATGACACACCTAATAGCAAGTGTAATCGCCAATGTTTTAACGAACATAAAAATACAGAAAACAAGACTTAGCACTGTTGTTAGCCATGCCAGACTATAACTAATGAAGTCAAATTTACCAAGTTTGTCTTGGAACTCTGTGAAATCAAAGTCTCATTCATCAAAGTTTTAAGTTGAACATACCCAAGACAACACTATGTGGCATCATGCACCAAATTCAGATTACTCAATAGATAAAATCAACAACTGGGCTAACCATACTGACTTTGCCAGTTCAGTGCCAAAAGTGAAAATCATGACTCAAAGTTTTCTAAACCAAATAATGTTTAAAGATAAAGCAGTATTCCCCATATATGTTTATATTAATTGTAACCATTTCTCCATATCTAGGACAGAAAAACTGAACATAATCCAAATACATATTCATGATTTTAAAAAAGATAGTTTTTATTACAGGTTGCTTCATAGCCTAGTTAAAGGTCATTATTTTTTTGCAGAAAGAATATATATGGACGTAATTTATTTAGATATGGTCAAACAGTTTGTGTTTGCTGAGCTTGAACAAACTAACTGGATAACATAACATCCCAACTCAGGGCACACAACATACTGAATGTATAATTTTCCAATTATTAAATATACAGAGACTCTTTGGCCTCCTATAAGCCTTTATACCAAAGGTTTCTTTAACACGACTGTAACAACAAATGATACACCACACATAGTATGAAGTTGATTGTCACTTAAATGCCAACAGATAAGGCTCACTTCAAGAATTACTAAAGTATCAACAAAAAAACTGTTATTTTATAATTTGTCGTTCAAGTCAATAAATTACCTCTAACTGTTTTTTAGTAGCGCTTATTCCTGCCATTCCTTTTTTAAACACCCTTCATCATCTTTAAATTATTATACTCTCACTTTTTACTACTTTGCATCAATTCAACCAGGTCAGGGAACAGAACATCACGATTGCGGTCACAGAAACCATCTACATTATAACTCACAGATCCAGCATAGTGACGGATTACAAATCCTTCAGGTGTATTTGAAAAATGTGGATGAGTACCTACTGCAGTGTTCACTTTCTGAAACAAAAAAAATTCAAATAAAATAAAATTTAACACTCAATATATTTATAATAAGGTATTGTACATTAGTATGAAATGTTAAACTTTTATTCTAAGAACTATTATGTAGAAATCACAAATAATTTAGTATTCATATTGGATTAAGTGTTCCTCTATTGTCAAAATTTTTAACCAAAAGTAATAATAATATACTGTGTATTATCATCTTCCATTATCAATGGGATATTGTATTTACCTGTAATAAAATTGTAAACATTTGTGTCTTGGATATTTCAAAATAAAATAACATAATGGGTAATTAAAAATTACTGGTTATAGATATGCTATTGATGAGGTTATGTGTATATATGCTATAATTACAAACATTTATTTCTTGAAATCTATGAAGGAAATTATATACTTGGAATTAATATCTTTTAGTTACTTAAATGATATTAAAAGAGTAATGTGTTACTATAGGCTAAAACGATTGATTTTTGGAGATTTATGAAAAAAATGTCATACATATGATCATTGTCAATATGCACAAAAAATGTAATATGTTTATGTACTACTACAATTGTGACATCTGAATTAATTTGAGTTTTGATGAGAAAATTACATCTCTGGTGCGAAGATCTGAAATTGATATCAATGTGATTACGATCCTCATTTCACAAATATAAACATTTATTTCTTGGAATCTTAAAAAAGAATTACATGTATTTGATATCATTTAATGTGCAATAGTTAGGTAAAAACTTTTCTGTGGTAAAGACGTAAATGTTTTTTTAAAAATTATAATGAAAATTAACTAATCTCATATAAGTAACAACTGGTGTCAGTAAGAGGTGAATTTGAATGAAGCACTAATTAACAGTAGTAAGAACTAACAGTTTAGCAACTCTAAAAGTTAATACCAAGTACTAGTTAACAGTTCCTAATCACAGACATCGCCTTTCCGATTCATACCATTATTTTTATTTAGACCGATCATTGTGTTAGGAGTTATGAGTATAGGTACAACCAAGGATCACATACGATCATTTCAAATTCCCACTTTGGGGCCTTCAACTTTCTAGTTAGCTTGACTTAATGGGCATCAGTTGAAACCTCACAATAATGTGCGTATGATCAAACGCCTGAGCATCACAAACACTTAATGACCAAGGCTGAAATCTCCTTAGCCATTTACACCAGTAAACTCACATTAGTCTATCACAGGGCAACCTCAAAGCAAAAACATAGATCAGAGTTTCCAAATTCTTACTTTCAGCATTCCTAATTTGCATTTTTTTATTAAAACTTGTCAAGTGTATTTAGTGTGTGTTGCAATGGCCTATCTAACTTGAAGTTTACCTACATGACATTTTACTTTCTCTATACATATAACTTTTTACATTTACTCTTTCTAATATAACACTATTCTATATTTTTTTCAGACATTTCATGACTTTGTTTTACATATCTAGTGGATACAATCACCCTTACTTCTTATTTTTAATTTTATAATTTTACTATTTATTCTCGTTACTTATTTAAATATTTTCCCAAATCCTATTCCAAAATTATTTATCAAATTTATCCTAAATTTAGCACCTGTACTTTAAGTTGCTATGAAATGTATGTTTACCTGTCTCAGTGAGTGAATGTGTGTGTGTGTGTGTGTGTTGTGTGTGTGTGTGTGTGTGTGTGTGCATGTGCGCGCGTGTGCGCGTGTGTGTGTGTGTGCGCACGTGTTGTGTGTATGTGTGTGTGCATGCGTGTGTGTGCGCGTATGTGTGTGCATGTGTGTTTGTGTGTGCGTGTGCATGAGAAAATACTATTGTTAAGTACTGTATATATAATATGATGTTTGCTAGTGTATGTTGACATAAAGTTGTAAATGTAAGGTAATGAGGCAAATTAGAAATATCATATCAGTCATGTAAATTGTCAGTCATGTATTGTTTGACTGGGTTACAGCAATGAACGCCAAAATCTTTAGATGCAGTTATTTAGTAGGTGCAGGTATTTTAGTTCAGATTAGCATGTGCAACACATTTCTCATGAGTTAGCAACTGTTTTTGCCTATCAAGACTATCGCCATAAAGAAAGATAATTATAACCATCTTCAGATTAAGAGTACAAATAAAGTACGATTTTTTATTGCTGACCTGATGGCTTCTTATAACCAACCATGGCTCATACCAGCTGCCATTCAGGTCAAGCTTTTAGTCTAATCTTAATGTTCTGTTACCACTTGGTTGTGTGAAGAGATTGCTTATTTGAGATCATCTGAGTTAGATTGGGTGTTACTCGATAGTGAGAGTGAACTTAGTGCTATTATAGTGCAATGACCGTTTAGTGTGTTTATGTCCATATAGTCTCTCTATGTAATAAGTATAAATATTTTTTTGAAACTATTTTAGGTTTTTACAGTTGTAAAGTAAACAATTAGTTGTGTACGAAAAAGCCTGCAGTCAAGCACATAGCATCAAACTATAAGTAATATTTTATTTTTAATTCATTTATTTTACATATTTATTATTTTACATATTTTAATTCATAGTTATTTTTTGTTACTAATAATTATTACAAATAATAAACTGACATTTAAACTTTAAATTATCAACACATTCAGCACAGTGGCGATATTGAAGATCTTATCAAACTACTGTATGTTTTTTCGTTAACTTCTACATTTTGATGCATTGTTTTATGTCAAATACTTACTACTTAAATAGTAAAAAAAAATTTTAAACTCTATTTCATTGTATAAATGGAAGCCCACCAGTGAGCTTGCCATGCCTGGCAGTGGAATTATTAAAATGCTATGAGAGTTGCATGGCTTGTCGTTGCATTTAACTATCGTGCCCGTTGTTTTCATCTTAATAATATTATTTCTACAATATACTGGTTTATTGGGGACATCAAAACAGTGTATGAGACATTAAAATATTGTTTTATTTATAAGATCAAAATAAAAAAAAGAAATTTTAAATAAAATATCAACTAATACAAATGATAAAATACTGTATGACAAATAATAAAACTCAATAAAAAAGACAGAGAAAAAAGGATAAATTAATTACATAAAAATCTGAAGTACCTACTACTAAAATATATTAAATACTAAAATTAACTACTCAAGGTTTAACTCGGAATGTTTGTTTCTGCTTGTATCATGTATTTCACAAAGTGATAGAGATTGATGATGTAAATGCAGACATAGATAATGCATATGTCAGGTCCTAGATTATTTATAGCCAAGATTAGCTGACATTTGTTTAATACAATCTTACGATGACACATTAGGTTTTCGGGCGTCCAAGCATTTTGTCAATGACTCTTATTTACAGTAGTCTGTTCCCACCTCGAGTAGGTTCATTCAGTCTAATAGGACAGGTATTGTTTATTCTTGCGTTAGTTCAGTGAGCTTAGTATATTTTTATGATCGTTGTTTTTACAGGATATTTTTCCACATTAAGTGGTTAAAACTACAAAAACGTTGAAATATAAAAGTTAAACCAAATTAAATCTGTTCATAAAACTCCCTGAAGCATCAAAAAGTTAACTTCGGATGGTCGGATTTAAAAACAACTCAGGCACAATGTTCTCCAAACTCTTATGAAGCACTGATGTAAAAACCAAACCCTTATACAAACACTTATCGACACTAGAAGTTTTAATTAGACTAGGAGTGAGGGTGCCGGTGCGCTCACCGTGTCTCAGAAGGGAAGCGGGGATCACACTGGCACTCTCTCAGTGCCTCGCAAGGGAACCCAGAGCATACTGGTACGCTACCAGTGCTGAACGTGTTAAACTATTAAGTTTTTTAAATATTAATTTTATCACATTTTTTAATTAATTTGATTTCGCTAGGAACGAAAATCACTTCATACCCCGACAGGTTAAAAAATGTTACTTTCCTGATGAAGATAGCAAATTTCTAGTTGAAATGTTGAGAATTAGTTGAAAAAATGTTAATTGACTAATATGTGTCAAACGTCTATTAATACCAAATAGTGTTTTATTTTGTAATTTCGATTGTTTTTTTCATAGAGTCATATTTGTTTATTGAACGCTCAAATTTATCAGTACATTTAATTAGGATGAGGTGTTGATAATTTCTTTTATTTTCATTTTCTATTTCAATAGTAAAATAAAATTATTTGTGTATTTTATTCACGTTACTAAGCTAGAACTACGCTATTCAGAAAGTAAGGAATGTTTTTGAATTTTTTAAAAAATAAGTAAAAATTGTATTATATACATCTGAAAGAGCAACTAAAATACTACTTTTCTACGTAGTCGCCAAACAAATTGAGACATTTATCGTAGTGGTGGACAAGCTGTGAAATTCTTTCATCATAGAAATCTGCCGCCTGCGATCTCAACCACTCAGTGACGCTCAGCTTGGGCTCCGTGTCGTCGTCAAAGCGCTGTGTTGCTAGCCAGGTCTTCATTCTTGGAAACAAGTGAAAATCGCTTGGTGCTAGGTCAGGACTATAGGCCGGATGAGGAAAAACCTCCCATTTGAATGACTCAAGGAGTTTTTTGGTGCGGTTTGCTGTGTGAGGTCGGGCATTGTCATGCATAAACAAAATTTTTGACGTCAATTTCCCTCAGCGCTTGTTTTCAACTGATCACCTAAGGTTGCACAAAGTTTCACAGTACTGCTCAAAGTTTATTGTTGCACCATGTTCAAGAAAGTCAATAAGAAGCACACCTTGCCTGTCCCAAAAAACCGTCGCCATAATCTTCCTTGCTGAAAATGTTTGCAAACATTTTCTTGGTTTTTTGGGGGAGCTTATGTGCCCCCACTCCATGGACTGTAATTTCCTTTCGCAATTAATGTGTTTCACCCATGTCCCATCAACAGTTACGATGCGATTCAGTAGTGAATCACCATGTCTGCCGTAGGCATCCAGAAATGTCAAACTTGCTTCCATTTGCTAACTTTTATGGTGGTCAGTGAGCATTTTTGGCCTAACTTTGTGTGACAATTTCAAACTACAAAGTCCATGAAATTTGTGGGAAACAAAGCAAAAGCTCCGTTATCGTGAATCAGCGGTTTTTGCGAACCTTTTCATCAGCTTTAGCAACCATTTCATAGTCACAATGCTTGGGCGTCCGTTCTTCGCTTCGTCATGAACGTCAGTTCGGCCATTTTTAAACTGAATGCGCCATTTTCTCACAGAACCTTCATGCATTACGTTGTTTCCGTAAACTTCACGCACTTGGCGATAAATGTCTATCGGTTTTAAGTTTTTGGCCAACAAAAACCGTATCACTGACCGCACCTCACAACTGGCGGGATTTTCAATCGCAGCGCACATCTTCAGTTGAAATTGCGAAAAAACGGGCAACGTGACCTGTTGTCACTGCTGGACGCCAACTGAGTTGCCGAGTGCGAACGCACCAAAATGTATGAGATCGGCACGCGCCTAGCAGCATCAGACAGAAACGTTCCTTACTCTCTGAATAGCCCTCGTATATTTACATGTTTTATAATTATTATTAGAGAAATATAATCTACCATCAATATATTTAAACTATTGTACTAAATCATGAAATTATATAAATCTGAGCTTTGTTTTGACTATTTTTTGTAAGTATATTTCTAATATTACAGAAATTCTTGATTAATTCTAAGAATTTGTTAAATAAATAACAATCTCTTACTTGCATGATACATTAACCTTTTAAAAATTCATTGCCTTCTTGGCTATGACGGCTAACTATCAACCATGCATGCTAAATTTCTAATCATTTATAAAATTAGCCATGGATGCAAAACTTATTGCTTTCTTTATAATTTCAAAATGAATATAAATACGTTTCTTCAGCCCTCAAATGGGATAACTATTGATTTTATATTCTTTACAAATTAAAAGTATTTTCTAAAAATCTTTGTTAAATGTTCATGACTTTTGGCATTTAAACACTTTTAGCTCTAATGTTTATGTTAAAATACAGACATAATTACGCACATCACCTCACATGTCCTATGTGAATCTAAATTTATTGAATTCATATAGTTTAAATACTTTTTAAATTCAGATACTTATCTAATTACCCTATAAAAGATTCATATATGTTCTTATGAGTTAAAATTAATATAAGGCTGTTTTAAATGTTTATTTTATATTTACCTTCATTGTATTATAATGCATAAAATATAATATATATATATATATATATATATATATATATATATATATATATATATATATATATATATATATTATCTAACATGTTAAAGAACCATGTCATAGTGTTAAATTCATGTAAGGTAGCAAAAACTAGATATGATACAAAAAATAAATTATTTTGTAATTGAACCTATTTTAAGAGTTGTAAAAGACTAATCTTATTCTTGTTCTATCAAAGTTAAATTTATTTACTTTCTGGAAGTCAGAATCAATGCCTTTGTTGACAGCATGCATTGTTGCACAAACATCATCCAAGACGCAGAATACTCCAGGAGGGCTTCTGTCCTCAATTAGTTCTACCACTATACTATTATTAAAGTAATCTATTGCTGTCCATTTTATATTTTCTGCTACATATTCTTCCTGAAACAAAAAAAAAGTAATAAATGTGGGTATTAAAATCAAAATTTCCTCAAATATGTTATTTTACCATAGCACAGTATACGTTGCACAATATAAAATTTTATAAGGAGTATACCTGTATTTTGAATGGATATTTGTCAAAGATATAATTTTAGATCCAATAATAATGAAAATATTTATATTTTTCATGCAATATGTATTAAGTTATTCTACTTCAACAAGTTATAATGTTGTATTTCAATTAGAACTGAATTCCATATTTCATAAACATTAGCTTAAAGGTAATGCAGAAGACTCTGATAACATATATTAACAGAATAATAATACAAGCCTCGAATAACACCCAAAAAGGATCTAATGATTCATGAAGAGATAAAAGTAATCAAAGAGAGTAGATGTGCGAGTTTTCTAGAGTATTGTTAATTATGAAAAAAATCAAATGGAAATAATTCAATAAATTACTCATATAATTAGATACATATAACATATTTATGCATACACCATCCTTAGGCCGGCTTGGATTTAAGACTTACAATAATGCACTTGTTGGATGTAACACCTCAAAAATCTAAAAGTTCTTTCACCAGTAAATTATATAATAACAATTGCACCCTTAAATATGCAGAGAAAAATCTATAATAAACTAACTGAAATTCAGAAGAAAAGTTGATTAGAGTGCATGTTAATATGTCAGTACTGGATATCGATGAGATTTAATCTGATTCAGCATGCCTTGTATGATCAGATATGGGAATCAGATAATGAGTGCATGCTTCAGCGTTAGTGGCATTTTAAATTTAAATAAACCAATATTTAGTATCCACTAAATGCGTAACAATGCACACAAAAATAACACAAAATTCTGGTGCTTAAGAAAACTTGATGTAATTTCTACGTTTGGAAGATAAAACATTTTAATTAAGTTTTCAATTTTGGCTAATAATATTGAGTAAATAACAATATAATAATAGAAATGCTTTATAGTATACATGATAATTAAGACAACTTGTGAGCTTCCCAACTTCAGATGATTTATACATACTTTTAAAAAAAATTTAACATAAACACAAGAAATATATACAACTCACCATTATTAAACTTTAATTTCAAACATGTTTCAATAACACTATGTCATCATCATCATTATCAGGAATGCTATCACAAATGCAAAACCTTAATTAAAGGAATGGAGCATACCCTATAATATTTTAACAAAAGTTAGAACCGGATTTGGGGACTGCTAAATTTACGACCACGGCTACTGTCAATAAATATATTTATATTGAATAAATTGGGATAACTACAAATATTTAATTTTGATAAAACTATAATATTAATAAAATGCAATATTAACAAAATTATTTAAATAATTCAAATTAAAGATAATATTTACCACTAAATTAATTTACAATAATACGGAATTTTGAACTGCTCCTAATTCATAATTATCAATTTTATTTTTATATATATTTATAAATAAAATTTCCCATGCATTTAATTCATTAAAATGTATCACATTCTACAAAAAGAATTACATTTTCACTTCTAAATATATGGTTCTCATCCAAACAATTATTCAACATAGCTGACTTTTCAGACCTATTATATTTTAATGGGGAAAATGTTCTTTCCCTCTAAATTGTATACTTCTTTTAGTTTGCCCTATATATTTCATCGGACATGTTTCACATTGCAAACCACCAATCCCTGATTTACTTTTATCTTTTTCTATATCTTTCTGGTTCCTTAGTAGATTTTTTAGGTTAGTTCCTGTATGTAACTAATGTTACTTTCACGTTACTTTCCGCTAATCTTCTCGAAAGCTTTTTTTGCAAAGTTAGATATAGGTGGATGGTAAACTAATCTAATCCATTTTCTTTGCTCTCTCTTTTAGTAACGTAAATCTTGAATTATTAATTTTCGTCCGTTTTATTTTATTATAGATGTTATCTATCAATGTTTCATTATATTTGTTAAACTTAGTTAAACAGTAAATATTATTTTGATTCTTTAATATGATCTGCTTTCAAAAGAGGTTATTTGTGTATCTTTGGAAAGAGTAATTAATCTATGTATTATAGAGTTAAAAGCTGCTCTCTTATGTGCTTCAGTATGAAAGGAATCTTTAGTTATGTATCTATCTGTACTTGTAGGTTTTCTATATATAATAAATTTTAAATCATTATTCTAGTGACCAGAACATATAAAAATGGTAAATTGGCATTATTTTCATTTTCTATGATAAAAGTTGTGTTTTTATGAAATCTATTATGTTTATTGCAAAAATCTTCTATACTGTGTTTTTTATTAAATGCTGCAAAAATATCATCAACATAATTTACCCATGTCATAAGAAAATAAGCCAGCTTCTCTTTAAACGTTCATTTCAAAATACCCTGTACAATAATTAGCTATGAAACCTGAAAATGGATTTCCCATAGCGGTACCACCATTTTGTACATACTATTTACATCTGAATTGGAACACGTTTTTCGCCATTCATAAATTAATAAGAAATATATATTCTTCAATTTCATTCACATCCAAATTTAATGTTCTAACCATTTTCTAAATTTACCAACAGTTTTTGATATTGGTACACTTGGGTAAAGAGATACAATGTCGATTGAAACTAAATATTCTTCTGGTAATAAGAAATGTGTTTTACTTTTTTGACAAATTCCTAAGTATTTTTTACCATAAATGAAGGAGGTGGGCTTAACTGTTGTAGGCATGGTACCAACTATTCTGCTATAATATTGTTTATAAACTTTACCATGTTCGCCCACATCATGTTGGCTTTAAATAAGAGGGGGTCTATTTTTATGATGGTTAACATTGAGGTAACAATTTTCCAAAATTAAAATGTAAAAAATCGTTTTTCTTCCAATATTACTCCTATTAAAACCTTGACTCATATTACTCAATGGATAATGGTTTATAATTAGTTGGCATATGTTTGTAGTATTTTATTTGGTTAGGCCAACATGGTATCAATTTCCCAACTTCAAAGGGTAAAAATGATAAATTACAATGAAGTTTCGTATTATTGAGTAAATGCTACCTTATAAATAATGCATATACTTTATAGAACCTATGATGGTTGAGATAACTTGTAAAATTCCCTTTTTTTAGAAAATGAATAGGTTTATTTACAATTACAACCTTAGCTTATGTTACTGATGTTAGCTGATGCTGAATTTTGGGTTGCAAAAAAAAGTATGTGCATTATAGCATTTATGATGGGTAAGATTAACTTCCTGCAAATATTCAAAGCATTCAAAACTTTAGAATGTAAAAAAATTTAATTACAACTTATTTATGTTCATGTTATTGTGTAAATATAGCTTGAAATATGCTTTATAGTACTTACAAAGGTCAACGCAACTTAGTATATATTTTTTGTAACTTTAGTAGTGTTTTTGAGTGAAAGTTGACTCATAAATAATGGAGATATTTTACATTTTTTGTGGTTTTTTGACAAACATTGTATCAATTTCCCACCTTTGAGGGGTAAAAATGTATTAACTACCAATTACAAGTGCTATTTCGTCTTACTGAATTAATTTTGGGTTATAAATTTTATACACAATTTATGAATTTTATAAGCTTTAAAACAAATTACTGTTAGTTCACATACATTGGATGGTAAAAACATTGCAAACACTCAACATATTTACACACTTAAACACTCTAACACAAGTTTTTAAAGAAATGTTTGCTTGTAAATAAGACTAGATTTAGGTTATCTATAATGGTTAAGACAAACTGTTGATAATTTTAAAACTTTGGAATGGAAAACATAATAATTACTATTACATTTTTGAATGAATGTTATGTTATAAATTAATGACTAAACTACATGGCGTTTTTGATGATTTAAACAATTAGTTTTCAATTTTTGAAGACAAACACATTTTAAAACAAACGAAAGGGTTAACAATAACCACCAAAACTATTAATTTGAAAACCTACCTGCTCTGCTTTCAAGGTCAGTTGGATAAATATTTGTTGAAGTTTCTCATTTACAAAATTTATGCAAAACTGTTCAAAACCATTACGGTCAAATATCTCAAAGCCATAGATGTCCAAAATTCCAATGTTACAGCCATCTACCATTGTTTGCATGGCTTCATTCACTTGCTGAAATTAGTAAATATTATTAAATGCTAGATCCATTATTCTTTACAAACAGATAAATTAGTACTATTTCAAATATACTTTAATTATTATGATTGAAAAATCTAATTAGTACTGTCATGAGCAGGACTGTATTTATGTGACAAGGCACTAACTATTGCCTCCATTTCAAACTATTCTCAACTCCTATAGTTAAGTGAACATATTGTTTTATAAATATTCTTCATGTTCAAATGATTATATATTAAATGAATGAATACTTAACAAGAAAAACAAAATTTATAAATTTGAGTGTGTGTGTGTGTGTATGTGCGTCTATAAATGTGCTTGTGTGCGTGTCTGCGTGTGTGGAAGTAGACTTTCTGTCTTGACAGACGCCCTGATGGTGTCTACTCATTATACTCCCTTCTACATAAAAAGAAAATAAAAGTCAAAGAGAATTGCATGAGACTAAAGTAAGGACACAATATCTTACCTGGTACAGCCCTTGTTATAGAGAACAGAAAAGAACTATGGCATCACATAGGAAGGATTGCTTACTTGAAATAAATCTGTTCTTAATCAGAGTGAAGAGAGGTGTATTATTAACCCTCTTTTTACTTATTAACCTTATAAACTAGAAAAAGAAAAAAAAACTTCCAATAAAATCACATGCACACACTGTAATAAATATTATATCCACCAAAAAATGAATAAATAAAAGATATAAACTACGCCTAAATGCATATCACAAGCTTAAACCATAACTAAAAACAATCGAAATAAAAAAAAATATATATGCATTCTCAATATAAAATGATAAAATAAATATAAACAAGAACATCAAAAGGTCTACAAATGAATATGTAAAGAAAACCTTCACACAGTTAATTTCCACATAGCTAACTTCTAAATAAAGACATGATCTTTGTAATAAATCTTTTTAGTGTTCCTTGACATTTTATAAAAATGTCAAGCATTTTCCTCTAGGTATGATTATTCATGTATTTCCCTCTAGGTGTGATTATTGGACTTCCTTACAAAAAATAATTTTATGTGAGTGATAAGATATCTACTGCAATAAAAGATTCAGAGGATCCCACAGTACATCATTCAAGGAACCCCTTTGTTACTATTATACCCCCATGCACAGCTAACAAACTAAAATCAGTAACAACTATAATTGTTTACTCCAACACCTGTATTACTCAACACTTTCCAGCTTACTTGTTCTAAATCATTCGTGGCGTGCCTTTGTATGCCCTGAAATAAATAATGTCAAAAAGAATGTTTAAAAGTGTTAGGAAAAAAATGTTACAAGATGATAATACAGAGCTTCAGAAATTAGATTTTACACCCAAAATTTTAAATTCTGGGTGTTGAATTTAGTAAGGGTTTACTATCAGCTGCTATAAATACAAGCATTTTTTTTAATCATGGCTATGACATACATTAGAATGAGGTGAAATTCTATGATATATCAATTAAGGTATGATTGGGTTACCATATCTGTTTAAAACCTTCCTTTATCAAGGACTTTAACCGAAGAAGAAGCTCAAGGATTTGTTATATTACTTGGGCACAATGACTTCTAGTCAGACAATAATTGGATTGATAAATTTAAAAAACAGCATACAATTGTTGAAAAGGTAATATCTAGAGAAAGTTCAAGTGTTGATATGAACTATTGTGGGTATTGGAAAGAAATAGTTCACTTTTAATGAATATACTCATTCATACTGTTAGCTGCTATTGAACTGAACTGAACACTGTGTTTGTTCCCGGCAATATAGTTAGATGTGGTCTGTCACAGTGTTTACTTGTGTTGTAGCAGCAAACATACTTCCCAGTTAGTGTTTAGTTTTAGATTTGTATGACCATGAGGGAGAATATAATTAGATGTCAGCTAGGCCTACAAATGAAATAGAAAGGCGCTATAACAACGTGCCACAAATACATATCATGATATAGGTTTTAGTGATTGTGAAAATAAACCTGCTCATGACAGTGAAGGTTTGGTTGATATTGAGGAGGTCATAGCCTAATTTTGCATTCAGTCACTATGCCCTAACTAGAGTCTCTTGAAAAACTCACCTGCTTTTTTATACTTTGGTTTGTTTTATCTATGGCTTTCATAAATATGTTAATAACTCAAACCAACAACTATGCAAGATATTTCTTTGAAACAAACTGTAATAGATTTAGAACATATATTACATTTTACAATATATTATCTACCTAATAAAATCACCATAAAAGAGTGTCAATCAACTCTAAATAGTGAATTTCAGATAACTTGTAGTTTACACAATTTTTTACTGCAGCTCTATTAATCATTGAAAATTCATGAAATTTGGAACTTGGATTTTAAGTCATATATACCTTAAAACAAAAAATGTTTTCATCCATAAAATGTTTTTCTTATACTGTTTTGTGTCAAAGACAAAATGTTTAAACCATTAATAAAATTTAAATGGTAAAAGTTAAAAATTGTAACAGGTAATAAAAGGTAAAATAATTTTGTTTTCTGTTATATATATATTATCAATAAAACAACAGCAAAATTATTCAATTTCATAAAAATCAAAAAAAATTACACACAATTTAGTAAAACATAGCAAATATGTCCGAGACACATCGTGTTCTAGATACTGAATAGAAACCATGGCACAGAGAAGGGTAAGGCGTCTTATAAAACTATAAATTTTGTCAGGGCTACTACATTATATTTTATCAATTAAGTAATAACATTAAAGTTCACAATCAATAATTTATTCTTCTTCATAATCAATAATTTAATAACAAAGTACCATCATCAATGAGTAAAGTTTCTGAAATAAATTCTCTGCATGGGAGGTTCAGAAGTGATACATAACTTTTATTTCAGTGTCATAACAAGGAATGCCTCACCTGTCCCATAACAAATTATTGGAAACTTCTTTTCACGTGAAGAAATTTAAAAGATGACAAGCGGATGATAATTCAAAACTCAAACAACTGATATAAAGATTGAACAAAGTTGCACTATCCTTCGCAAACTGTGAACATTACTTAGTTCAAAAATCTGAACAGCCTGAGACCTTGCCCTACTTCACATCTACACAACTGCCTAATACAATTAACACATTACAGGTTTGAACCACATACAGACAAAGATTGTTGTCAAAATGTTTACATAAATTTCTCTAAAATCAAAATACAGTAAGCTCCCGACTATCCGTGGGCGGATTAACTGGTTTACGGATTATCCGGGGTCTGCCATTGTTTTACAAATATTCAATTTTTATTCCAATCAGATTCATGTGTTTAATATTCTAAACAGTGAATTACGACGTAAATACATATAAGGCTTAATAGAAGTTAAGATGAAGGGAATAGATATGTAAATATGTACGTACTAATTTTTACATTGAAAGGGAAGCATCCCGACGTGGGCCAGCGAAATAAAAGGGGCGAGCAGACTACTGTATATAAGAGACAATGACAAAATGCTTGGACGCCCGAAAACCTAATGTGTATCATAAGATTGTAAACAAATGTCAGCTAATCTCGGCTATAAATAGTCTAGGACATGACATATGCTTATCCATGTCTCTCATATACATTATCGATCTTTATGGCTTTGTGACACAAGTAGACACCCGGCGTTGCCGGGCCACCCTATTCCACGGATAATTGGGAGTTTACTGCAACTTCCATTTTATAAGAATGTCCTACAAAAAAAAGTCCAAAGTGTAGAATTAAATTTAAAACTTTAAATTATTATTATCAATATATACTTGTAATATCTTACACCATGTCATTCAACATAACTCTTTATCATTTTTACTATCATACCAAAATTTCAATCATTATCAGGGAAAATTCAACAATCCTTCTGAAGACAATAATAATAAGGTTGGCAAACAATAAAATCCCATTACTATACCAACCATAAGAGTTACTGATAGAATAATAAGTACATTTTTCCAATTGACAACCTTGTAGGCTACTAAATTACCTTCTGGGTCTTCTCCAATAACGATTGAAACAGCACCATAAAGAACAAGATAAAGAGATTTATAGTCCTTTTTTTAAAATAATTACAACTTTAAATTATTGGTTGAATATCTTTATTTTAGAAAAACTACCTTATATTTCATTCATCAAGATACAAATGTACACAATATTACATTTGTGTGATCACATCTCATATAAACAAACAAATTCTGGTCAAACAATATTTCCTCAGAAAACATTCATTGCTATTGTCCCAAGGGCAACTCAATAAAACTTTCGATCGATAGAGTAGTAGATAAATAGAAGTAGAGCCTTAGATCCTGAATCTGTAAAGGTGTGAGATCTGACAGTTATAGCTTGTTTTCAGATAGAAATCTGCACTACATCACTACTTCTTTTTGAAGTTTCCATTTATGTATTTTTTACCTATGACATGTTCTTCCATACCTCTCTTTAACATTTACATCTCTAGAATGGGTCAAAGCCACCATCTTTAGCAGTTTTTTTGCCTCTTTCTGCCTGAGCAAAAACATTTTGCTTCCCCACTGGAATTTAATATTTTATTAATTCTATACGAATACTTTATAACTTTTCTGATGTCTTTATTGACACTGGTTTTGGAGTTTAATGACATCTTTATCAACACATTTAAGTCTACAGGGGAGCATTTATGGCAAATATAATTGTTCCCCCCTTTCTATCAACCCTTAGCACTCGACTGTCGGGGGAGCCCCGCCAAGCTTATATTGCATTTTACTCGTATGTCGGGGGTCACCCGACACGATTTTCAAACGGCTATAACTCGTAATCGGTGAAGCCCATGACATTCAATCTTTTACCGTTTTGTGCTACATTCTATTAACAATAATGTGAACTACATTGAAAAGGTTTAGGAATGTGTGAGTCATCAGAAAATCCAGTTTTCCGCTACGTTGTAAGCTGCAAGTACGTTACAGTTTGCAGGTTATTTGTGTACTCGTAGTTTGCTATGGCTTCACGTGCAATTAGTGATTCTGAAATTCCTGATCTTTTACTTGATCCTGATTTATCAGAATGTAGTTCAGTTTCTTCTTGGAGTGATGTTAGTGACAATGAAAGTGATAACGGTGATGTGAATGTCTCAGAAGAAGTAGGTAATAGTGAAATACCTCGAATTGACGAGTGGAACTTGTGTTCAGAGTTATTTGTAGGGTTCAATAAGATACCATATACAGGAATGCAAGGTCCTATAAATATAAGTCATATTTGTAAAGATCCTTTAGACTTTTTCCAATTATTTTTTTCTAACATTTTGCTTCAGGAAATTGTGTCTGAAACTAATAGATACGCTAATGAGAAAATAGCTAAACTAACCCCACTAAGAGATAGATCTATATGGAAAACTTGGACTGATATTACTGTTGGAGTCAGCTTTGGTAGATTAAACAGCTCCAGTATCGAATTCAATCAGCCTGTGCTTTGTCTAATCGATAGCTCAATCTATGGTTTATCGTCGATAGTTTAAGACCACGTTGTCCCTTGCCGCGCGCGCCTAATCCCCACCCTAACACAGTTTCCTGCCCCAGTCTTTTGCTTGCCGTAGACCGACCAGCACGTCCGTTGCGGGTTAACCTTATTAGCTAACCTCGTGGACTTTAAGTTTCGCCCCGCGTATGTCTAAATTTAAGTGTTTCGTATTGTATTTGCTTTATATGCTCGTTAACCGCGAAAGTGTACATTATTTAGTCCAAGTGCCGTGTTCGAATGCACCGTTAACCTCGCCGTTACAAGCCGCCGTTACGGAGTCGCTCGCAATCATTTAAAGACTTATTTCAATTGTGAATAGCATGAGAATTGAACTCCGTTTATTAAGTTTACAGCACGAGCCGTCTACCATCACCACTTCACCCAGGGCCCTGCTGCAGAAGTCCAGAAGACATCAAACCTACCGTGCACGTAACCCCTTTGTTCAGCTTAGGGTAAGTGTTAATCAGTTCCAAATACTTTTAACATAAACTTGTGCCTATTTTTCCCGAGACTTAATTAGTGATAAACACTGTTTATTTGTCGATTAGGCATTTTTGCCGCCAGCCTTAATTTTATTCATGTACAATTTCAATCACAATAACGACCGCGACTATCTCTCTCTTTCGTCTTCTTTCTAATATTTTAGCGGAGCTGACGCCTCCATTTTGGTCCCGCCGTGCCGGATTTTTTGCATTTCAGCGACCTATAAACATTTAAAGTGCAAAGAACAAGTGTTAAAGTTCTCAGTAACCTCGAACCTTATTCAGTTTTAATAGCGAGGCATTTGCTTTATAAATAAGTTTTATTAGTGATTTACAAGTGTTATTTATTGTGCGAACAATTTCGAAGCGTGTTAAATTTCACAGTAATAAGCTGAGTTGCAAGCATTGCGTAATCCTGTGTAATTTCCCGCATTTATTTCCTTGTCTAATTCAATACGCAGTAGTGACGTCACAAGCTGTAGCGTGCAACCACATTCCGTTACTCAGCAGATTTATGGGACACCTGCGCAGATAAGGAACACTTGACTAAACAAGATAGACTCAATATTGATCCGTGTAGCTACACTGTAGATTTATCCTGTTCAATAAGGAAAACTTGCAGCCGTTCTAATCTAATGCTTATGATTTGTAAAACGTTATGTCTTTTTATTAACTTTATTATACAGTCCACTCTTTCGTAATTAAATGTACCATTGTGTAGTCATTAGGTTTGGTTTAAACATAATTGCAATTTAATTTAAATTTTGTTTTTTGTTAATTTAAATTTTGTCACGATGGCTAATAACAACGCATATTGCCTTGATAAGTTGAAGGCTATATGCAGTGATTTAGAGCAAGTAAACAGCTTGCTCGGTGATAGTGAAATGTCTGAGGGCATAGTGCAGGAAGTCAGGCGCCTTCATGTCGAATTTATCGAAACTTTTGACCGCGCGGAGCAGACTTTTGACAGTCAAGCTTCCGAATTTGTCAAGAATGTCTTTATAGCAAAACGTCAATTTCAGGACACCTATCTGCCCATGATAGTAAAATATCCTAACCTCGTTAAGACGGAGGTTACCTCGACCTCGCCTGTCAAATCAACACCGACTTCACCTAACCTTCCAAGTCTAACTTTGCCAAGCTTTTCGGGCCAGAGCGACGACTGGATAGATTTTATTACTACGTACGACTCTATGATACATAATAATGAGACGCTTAGCAATATCCAACGTTTTCAATACTTAAAGTCCGTCTTAAAGGGAGATGCACTGGCCATCGTCACCGGACTTTCCATCTCCGAAGCAAATTACAACATTGCTTACAATGCGTTGCGTAACCGATACGCGAACCCGCGACGTCTCGCAGATCATTACTTTAACATAATTAAAGACTTTCAGCGCATCAATAATGCTTCACCCGCGGAACTAAATCGTTTCTTAACCGCGCACTCTAATGCCGTCTGTGCATTAAGAGCTATACCTCTCGAAGACTTAGCGGATTTCTTATTGTTCTCTATGGCAATTAATAATTTGGATGCCAAGACACGATTAAGTTTTGAAAGCCGACTAGGCACTAACCGCATGCCGACATATAAATTATTGAACGACTTTATAACTGAACAGGCTAGAGCCCTGGAGATGCTTAGCCAACCAGCTGCCGTGGTTGTAGCAAACGCCGGACGTGGTCAAAGACCCCGCATGTTGGTGTCATCGATGGATAAACCCGGGTTTCAAGGGGCACTTGAACCGAATAATTACTTGTCTGAACCTAACCTCACTTTGGGTCACAGCCCTATATTTCAATCAGTAGCGTCAAATGACAATGGCCATCAGAATAAGGACGCCCAAGGTACTATTCAGTCCAAACGTGCTGCGCCAGTCACTATGCAACCGGTTAATCAACCACTACAACCTAACTTGTTGCCTATTATGAGTGCGCCTAGAACGTCAACATTTCGCAATCGCTCGCCACCGCTTAACCTCAATCAGTCTAACATGCCTACCACGCGTGTAGGTAAATGCTACTACTGCGGAGAAAGTCACAGCATCATTAATTGTCAACGATTTATTTCTCTTACAATAGCGGAACGCATTGACGCTATTTCAAAATTACAACGGTGTTATAATTGTCTCGGCTCTCATTATCAAGCTCAGTGTCAGTCTCGTCATCGTTGTAGACAATGCAGCCAAGCACATCACACACTGCTGCACAACGACGCACCGCCGCAGCAATGACTAGCCGCCCCACGACGCCTTAGGCCAACCGCTAGCCATCCAATCGATACTAAAGCTCAACCTCGTTCTTTGTCATGCAACATTACCTCGTCTCTCGCCCTGTTGGGTACCGCGCAAGTCGTCCTACAGGACCATTATGGTCAACCTCGTTTTCTAAGAGCTATTATCGACCCCGGCAGTCAGATATCTGCCATTACGAAACAAGCTAGCGATATGTTGAGCCTGCCTACTCGAAGATCGAACCTGTCTTTGATTGGCGTCGCTGCCAAGTCTACACGTATTCACGAATACGTAACTTTAATTTTATTCTCACGACATGACCCGGGCGTCATGCTGACTACGGAAGCCGCTGTGCTCAACCATATAACTGACCCGCTGCCAGCTGATAAATTATCCTCTGCTTTAAGCGCTCAATATCAGCACTTACCGTTAGCTGATCCTCAGTTCGACTTACCTGCCCCTGTTGACATTATACTGGGCGCCGATGTCTTCACGCAAATAATTATCAACGGGCCTCGTACCATCATTCATGGCCAACCATCGGCACTTAACACACTTTTAGGTTGGGTCATTATGGGCTCTGTACCTTACAGTACGCCACAACAACCACGCGTGTTTATCACCTCGCTCAAGTCTATCGACGAAAACATGCGACGATTTTGGGAAATCGAAGAGGTAAACGAGTCTAACTTGTTGAGCCCGGATGAGCAGCTCTGCGAAAATTTATTTGCCACCACTACTGAACGTGACGCCACTGGGAGATATGTCGTAGCTTTGCCCTTTAAACCTGACGCCGTCGAACTTAAGTCAAACCGTAATGTCGCTCTTGCTAGTTATCATGCTCTGGAACGCCGTCTGAGCCGACAACCGGATGTCTCACGACAATATCATCAGTTCATGAAAGAATATATGACTTTAGGTCATATGTACCCTGCCGTTAAGCCTTCAAATTATTTAATACCACATCATTGCGTTTTCAAGGCCGATAGTTCTACTACTAAATTACGAGTAGTTTTCAATGCTTCTGCGCCTGATTGCAACGCGCATTCTTTAAACCAGCAATTGTTGGCTGGCCCTAAGTTACAAAGGGACCTGTCCAACGTTATTATCTCGTTTCGATTGTTTGTTCACGCCGTCTGTGCGGATCTTAAAATGATGTACCGCCAAATTGCCGTACGCAAGGATGATCGTCGTCATCAGCACATTTTGTACAGGCCGACTCCTCATTCTCCACTGATGGAGTATGAACTAGCCACTGTCACTTACGGGCTTACCCCGTCTGCTTATTTAGCCCTACGTACACTCGAACAACTCGTCAAAGATGAGGGCGACTGTTACCCTGCTGCGTCGCACGCCATTCTTCATCAAACGTACGTTGATGATGTCGTCACTGGCGCCGATACGTCCGAGGACGCCCAGGAATTAATACGGCAACTTATTAGCATCTTCGCACTGGCAGGACTAGAGCTCAGGAAATGGTCTTCCAGCGATCCCGCGCTGCTGTCGACGCTGCCATCTTCTCACCTGGAGCACCCGTTGCTATTCCAAGACGACTCTACCGCTGTTAAAATATTGGGACTCCAATGGCATCCTGTTAATGACTCGTTTTCTTATCGTATTCAAAACTTTGTGTCGGTGCCTACGAAACGCAACATTCTCTCTTATGTCGCTCGCACCTTCGACCCACTGGGCTTCCTTACGCCTATCACATTTTGGATCAAGTCATTTTTGAAACAATTGTGGCTCGAAAGGTTATCATGGGATGAACCTTTGCCAACCGCGCTGCGCAGTCGTTGGGACAGCTTCATTGTCCACTTCGCCAAGTTAGCTGACATTCAAATACCTCGACATGTGGGCACACGTGATGCCAAACATCATTTAATAGGCTTCTGTGATGGGTCCGAAGCTGGTTACGCAGCCGCCATCTACTTGCGAACTGAATGGAACGGTTTAGTTTCCGTCAGCCTTCTAAAGGCTAAAAGCAGAGTGGCTCCCGTCAAAACACTCACTATACCTCGAATGGAGCTCTGCGGCGCCGTCTTAATGGCCAAGCTCTATAAGTCTGTTCAGCCTGCTGTGAATTTTGTGGCCGACAACGCTACGCTTTTCTTCACCGACTCAGAAATTGTGCTGCATTGGCTTAGCACCCCGCCACATCTTTTGAAAACTTTCGTTGCCAACCGTGTTATTGAAATTACCTCGAACACTTCGACCAATCATTGGTACCACGTCTCAACTGTTGACAACCCCGCTGACGTTGCTTCCCGTGGGTGTCTACCCGCGCAGTTTGCTACACATCCACTGTGGTGGCACGGACCACCATGGGCGTTACAATGTACTACCTCTTGGCGTTTGTCTAAGCCAACTGGACCGAACCGCGACCTGACCGAGCTCAAGACCGAGCCTCAGGTGCTCTGCGCGACTGTCCAAGCGCCTAACCACTTATTGAACGTTATTGAGCGTCATTCCAATCTAACCACGCTGCATCATGTCTTCGCTTACGTGCTTCGTTTCGTTAACAATTGCCGCATTAAGACCCAGCCTACCAGCCATTGTCACAACACTCGCTACAAAGCCAAGAACACCGTAGCCAAGATTCCATTCGCTGCACCTTCAGTACAAGAATTAAGGAACGCCAGAAATCTTTGCGTTAAGCTCATACAAGAGCTAGCCTTCAGCGAAACGTTGCAACGCCTACATCGCGGCGTCCCGATCAGTGCTCAACTTCGCAACCTAACGCCCTTTATCGACTCAGTGGGGCTACTTAGGGTGGGCGGACGTCTTAATCATGCTGATATACCATACGCAGCTAAGCATGCCATTTTACTGCCTAAGCGGCATCATTATGTCAATCTTGTATGCGATCATTATCACCGCCTCGCCTTACATGCTGGGCCGCGTACCACGCAAGCGATGATCAATGGTGAGTTCTGGATCGTTGCGCTACGTTCGTTGTTACGACAACGCATTCATGCTTGCATGCGATGCTTTAGACTACAGTCGAAACCTCGGCCACCTATGATGGCAGCTTTACCGTCTGCTCGCGTCACTCCGTCGCCACCTTTCTGTAAGGTAGGCATTGACTTTGCTGGACCTTTCGACACTAAGGCCAACCATCTTCGTACGGCAAAGATCCTGAAAGCTTACTTATGCCTATTTGTTTGTATGGCCACTAAGGCTGTACATTTGGAAGTAGTATCAGACCTCTCTACTGATGCTTTTCTCGCCGCGCTTCAGCGTTTTGTCGCAAGACGTGGTCTGCCTACAGACATTTATTCAGATAATGGCACCAATTTTGTCGGCGCCGCCAACCGCCTGCACGAGGTCTATAAGATGCTAGACCAATCCAAGTCAATCATCCAACGCAAACTCGCCGCACAACGGGTTGAATGGCACTTCAACCCTCCAGCCGCACCACACTTCGGCGGACTTTGGGAAGCTGCCGTTAAATCCGTCAAAGGCCTCCTACGCCGTACTCTTGGCCTTACGTTATTGAACCTCGAGGAGTTAGCTACGTTATTTATACGCATCGAAGCTATTCTCAACAGTCGACCTATTTTCGAGGTCTCGCCTGACCCCAACGAAGGATCTTCGTTCCTTACGCCCGGACACTTTCTCATCGGCCGTCCACTTTTAGCACTCCCTGAGGAATGTCATTCTGAACCCGCGCTCAAATCCAGATGGACTATGCTACAGCAGATGACCAATCGGTTTTGGAAAACCTGGTCTACCCAATATCTACACTCGCAGATTCAACGTTGTAAATGGCACAAAGACGCCTCACCCCTCCAGGAGGGTCAGCTTGTATTTATCACTGGAGAACATCCGAGCCCTCTTCATTGGCCAATGGGTCGGATCGTACGTCTTCACCCTGGACCCGACCGGATAACCCGCGTAGTCACCGTCAAGACCTCACATGGACAATTAAAGCGACCTGTCCATAAGCTTGTAGGCTTTCCGCTACAACCTTAATCTCTTTACCGCTTCTTCAGCACCTGTGTGGTACAACCGCGTTTCCTCGAGTTCTTAATCTCACTCGACTTCTTCGCCTCTTCAGCAATTTTGTGCAAACTCGTTTCTTTAAGTATCTTCAACGCCATAGATTTCTTCGCTACATCTTCAGCACCTCGCTTCTTCCAGTCAACCCCGTTCACCGTCACCCAGTGGTTTTCCAGGGTGGGCGGTAGTCTATTGTCTTCAGCACAGCTAATGGAGCTATTCACTTCATCTGCTCTTTTCTGCTTTCTTCGTACCCCGACCACTTCTTCTTCGGCACCCTCGGTCTCCGGTGCTCTCTAGTTCTTCGCCCTCTACCCACCTGGCGGATTAAAAACATCCATTTTTGGTGGGCGGAATGTTGGAGTCAGCTTTGGTAGATTAAACAGCTCCAGTATCGAATTCAATCAGCCTGTGCTTTGTCTAATCGATAGCTCAATCTATGGTTTATCGTCGATAGTTTAAGACCACGTTGTCCCTTGCCGCCCGCCTAACCCCCCACCCTAGCACACAGTTTCCTGCCCCAGTCTTTTGCTTGCCGTAGACCGACCAGCACGTCCGTTGCGGGTTAACCTTATTAGCTAACCTCGTGGACTTTAAGTTTCGCCCCGCGTATGTCTAAATTTAAGTGTTTCGTATTGTATTTGCTTTATATGCTCGTTAACCGCGAAAGTGTACATTATTTAGTCCAAGTGCCGTGTTCGAATGCACCGTTAACCTCGCCGTTACAAGCCGCCGTTACGGAGTCGCTCGCAATCATTTAAAGACTTATTTCAATTGTGAATAGCATGAGAATTGAACTCCGTTTATTAAGTTTACAGCACGAGCCGTCTACCATCACCACTTCACCCAGGGCCCTGCTGCAGAAGTCCAGAAGACATCAAACCTACCGTGCACGTAACCCCTTTGTTCAGCTTAGGGTAAGTGTTAATCAGTTCCAAATACTTTTAACATAAACTTGTGCCTATTTTTCCCGAGACTTAATTAGTGATAAACACTGTTTATTTGTCGATTAGGCATTTTTGCCGCCAGCCTTAATTTTATTCATGTACAATTTCAATCACAATAACGACCGCGACTATCTCTCTCTTTCGTCTTCTTTCTAATATTTTAGCGGAGCTGACGCCTCCAATTACCTTAGTTGAATTGAAATCTTTTATTGGTGTAATTTTGAATATGGCTATGCATCCAAAATCTGAATTACAGGATTATTATTGTGAGGATTGGTTAGATTATCACCCTTTTTTCAAAGATGTGTTCACAAGAGAAAGATTTTTGCAGATATATTGGAATTTCCACTGTTGTCCACCGCCTGTTGATGTGAATTGTACAACTAGAGGACAAAAAATAAAAAATGTTGTTTCATTTCTAAATGACAAATTTAGAGAATATTATACTCCAGGTGAAGCTATCAGTGTTGATGAGTCGAAAGTTGGATTCAAAGGGAGGTTTATCTCAAAAATGTACAACCCCATGAAACCCACAAAATGGGGAATTCAAGTATATGTTCTTGCTGAAGCCCTTACTGGTTATGTAAGTGTTTTCGAACCATACTATGGGTCACAAACTACCAATTTCTTAGTCAGACCGGACTTACCTTTCACATCAAGAATCGTTATACACCTTGTAGGTAAATTATTTGAGAGCACAAACGGAAGAGGTTATCATATTTATACAGATAGGTTCTATTCCAGCTATAAACTAGGGCTAGAACTACTAAATTTAGGAGCTCATAGCACTGGAACAATTAACACAAACCGAAAAGGTCTGCCAGCTGTAATAAAGACTATAAAACTGAAGAAAGGAGAGTCTAAGGCTTACGTAAACAATTGTTCAAATACAATGGTTCTAACTTGGAAAGACAACAAGACTGTATCAATGATTAGTACACTTTATGACAGTAGCATGCAAACAATTGAAAGGAAAGAAAAAACAGGTGTCACAAACAAAATAATTAAACCAACAGTTATTTGTAAATATAACCAGTTTATGGGTGGTGTAGATTTAGCTGATCACTATAATGAACCGTACAGTTTTACGAGACGAACAAATAAATGGTGGAGGAAAATGTTTTTCTGGCTATTAGATGTAGCTGTAGTAAACAGTTTTATTATCTATAATAACAAAAAAAAGGAAAGGGGAGAAAATCCTGTTAAACAAAAATGGTTTCGCCAAAACCTGGTGAGGGAACTCGTTGGTGATACCAGGAATAAGCAGTGTAGGAAGAGGGGCCGGCCGTCAACTACTGACAAGGAAGAAAGACTGAATGGGAAACTACATTTAATTTATTCCAATGATAAAAGTAACTCTTAAGGATTGTGCAGTTTGCAGTAACAGGAAGATAGAAGGAGGCAGAAGGGAAACAGTTTTTTATTGCAAAACATGCAGCAGAAAACCAGGACTTTATCCAGGAGACTGTTTTGAAAGATATCATACTCTGAAAAACTACAAATAAGGTAATAAAATCATACACATACTATATTAGTAAATACAATTAGCCTAGTTTATTAAAATAATGTAAGAGAAAACAAATTTTCCCATAAACAATAATGCAACTTGCAGGAGAGGTATTTGTCTCAATTTAATTACAAGTGGGGAAGCATAGCATGTTGAAAAAATCCGAGTGCTAAGGGTTAAAGCTTCACCTGTTTTTTCTACAGATACAGGACTAGCGTTAAGTGGATATTGATCTCCTAACTTCTGGCCAGGAATAAGTGGGATTGAATGTGTGACATCATGATTAGATCTGACATATCCCTAAACTATGCAAATCATAGTACAATCCTGGTAAATCTTAGTTTTTCAACTTAATGTTTAATGTATTAGCATTATGTTCCTTTAGATTCTGTACACTTACCTTAACAAGAAAATCAAACAATCGAGCATAGATAGCTTTAGCCAGAGCATCTCTGCTGTAAATTGATTGTTCCAAAGTTAAAGTTACATCAATAGAATCTTCCTCATTCCCCCATTTACTATCAAATTTTCTACTTGTTAATTTTGCATTAAGTTGTTCCTGTTCTATTTCTAAAAGAAATGAAGGAAATGCCAGTACTGGAAAAACAGACACAACATTCAGAAATGTAAACTTTAACATTCTATTTATAATGTTTAATACAAACATATATAATTCTAGCAAACAAAAATAATATTTTTTTATTAATATAAGGTGATTCAAGATGATATAGCAAAATCTTTGAGAGCTATTCTACATGCAAAAAAAAAGAAAAAGGCCATATAAATATAAATCTTAAACAACATAAAACAATAAAGCTCAAGGTCAAACTTTAGAATTGAGTGGTTTAGAATTGACCGGATTGCTTCTGATATGGGCAGCTGTATGTTGTGTTCCAGTGTTGGCAAACCAGATAGCCTTTATATCTACCCAAACAATGGAAAACCCAAAATTATTGTATACCCACAAGTATATTAAATTAAACTTCCATGAAATGTATCCTTCCTTTTGTTCCACATTTCTCATCCATGCAACCACAATATGCCCCAACAAAGTGTGACAGGATATTCTTAGTCTACCTATAGATATAAGTATAAATATTTTTTGAAGTTATTCTTGTGCTGTTTATTAGAATCCTTATACAGTAGTTTAATACTATAATTTAATTATTGTAATTATTATTTAAAAATTGTTAACAAATGAAAGAAAGTAACCCTTGGAGATATTAACCTATTTCAAAGTAGAGTTTGAGGACAAATTTACGGATAGATGAGACAAAATGAAAGTTATGAATGACACCCTAATACAAATCTCACAGATAAAATATTTATGACATTTGAGAGCTTAATTTAGGAACATTATGACATGAGAGATAATGGTGAATGCCAGTTTACTATTGAAAAATTGCTGTAGGTAGTGTTTAATTTATTATCATTCAACATATAAAAAAAAAATAATAAGAGCTTGATTGGATCCAAGATAGTTGACAAAAAATCAAAAAAGAAGTTGTATAAGAGATGTGTGATTCAGTGGTATCAATTTCAAAAAGAATGGGAGGATTTTTTTAGATGCATCTGATGAGACAGGAATCTGATGAGACAGGAATCCACCATTACAATCTGGAATCAAGGAGTGTAGACAGAAGGATAAGAGTTGCCTGGTGAATATCAAAACCAAGATCTCAAAAAGGTATATACTTATATAGTTTAAGTTTTTGAGTTTAGGAGAGTTAAATTTATTGGTTTTCTCAACAAAAAGTAAATAAAAATTACTATTAGTAAGTTCTGTGAAACCGGAAGGTTTTAACATTACCAAAACTGAAAGTAATATTGAAAACTTCATAAACTCATTTATACTGACTTAACAACTCCACTTTTCTAACTACTTACTACTGTAGCTTCTATGATGTCTAAATGATACTGAAACTCACTTTTACAGACTGATTAGTTCCCTATGCCTATGGCATGCAGTAATTTGTTGACATGATAAATTTGGATGCTAGAAAGGCTCACTATTACTGACCAAATAGCTCTCCTCACCTAAAAATTGTTCATTCTCAGGTATCAAAGAGGAATGCGCAAAAGACGTCATACAGGTACCTTAATACTTCAAGAATCTCAGACAATGAATGGTATCTTCATCAAGGGAGACTTAAAACATATTATAAATACATAAACACAGCCAGCCTGGACAAAATTTTCTTGGTATTGACTCAGAACTTGGAGGGCACAACCATGGAGTGCCTTCTTTAGCTTACAAACCTATCTTGGTAGAAGTGGATACTGTGGGAGTTCAGGAAATTTAAAATCATTCTAATTCATAAAAAAAAATATCTGAAAACTGTCGCCACAGGCTCTTGTTTCTACACTGAAGCCCCACATCACTTACCACCACAGTATCCAAATCAGCAGAAAAATGGTAATTATGATCATTCAAAAGTTCTTGGAAACAAAAGAAATAATCAGCAACAGGTCGGTAGGTTTTCAGCAGCATCAACCAACAGTCAGCCAAACTGACCCTCTGTATAGAATCAATCAAGGACGAATACTACTGCAAGCTGTTCCCTCTAGCTCTCCTAAATGACTTAAAATCAACATATGACAAATTATGGTGAGACCTACTCCTTCATGAGATGAAGGAAAACGGGGTGAAGGAAATAGATGTGAAACATGTTAAATATATAACAAATATCCTGTTATAAAATTTCACTTGAACATATTATGCAAATGCAACTTTCAATTAATCTATTACGACAAGTTATCTCCAGAGAGTTCTACTCAGCTACCTTGTATTCAACATCATAATACACACATAAGATCATTATTCAACAGGATACCACTTTCTTTAATCTTGTATAGGCTGATGATGTTATCCTGTGGGCTGCTACTATTAATATCACCTATTTTGAATTGACTGTCAACTGACTGTAAGTCCTGAAAAAATTCTATCAATTTTTCAAATATATCATATTTGTATATAGTAATGAAAAATAGAAATTTAGTATTATTGTATAAGTCTACTTCTTTCAGTATGTTAAAAATATCATTTGAAATTTTTAATGTTAATTTTATATTCCAATTTCATTCAATTCTTTCTATTAGCTCACACTCTTCGTATAAAATATGTTTTTATTCATCCAATCTATTTCAAATACATTTTTTTCCTATTTGGCAATCCAGCAATTTGCCACTGAGCCACCTTTCCTGTTGTTCAAGGTTAATTATTGTATAAGCTTCATTCACCTTAAAAAAATTCTGTAAAGGCCATTGATTTATTTTACCATGTATTATACATATATACTTACAATAAAAAGTATAGTGAGTGAAGAAATAATCATATTGAAACTTGTAACATGCATAGGATCACACAATAGTGCAATAATACTATTCCTCATTCTTGTTATTTCATTAATTTATAACTTTTTTAATTTATATTTTTACTTAGTATTAGAAGTAATAAAATGAATTCAATACTTACAAGATGTTTGGGCTATTTGGGCATAATTCCCTTTCTCTGAGAACGAGATGTTTCCAACATGTAAAACAGCAGCAACTGTTCGCAGTATCGCTGCTTGCTGTTTTTCCCCTAATCCCATGACACTCATGGCTGAAATAAATTAGCTTGTTACTTACCAAAAATAATATTTGGTCCCTATTAATATAATATATTTTGAATTTTATTTACAACTTCAGGTAGAAAATTAATAACTTTATATGAATACAGTACATGACAATATCAGGAAACATTTTGAGGTCTAAAGAAGATACTTTCTCATCTCCCATGACATAGTAGTATCTAGATACTTTGTTTGCACTCCCTCTAACTTTTGTTATTGTTAAGATGAATAATTAATATTATTCTTTCAGGAGTTCTGAGAGGAACCAAATAACATTAGTGTACTAGGAATTTTGCAGGGGGATTTTTGTGATAATTTTTGTCCAGAATAAAATTTTAGAACTTTGTTGAGAAATTTTACAATAGTCCTTTATGTCCCATTAGATTTCAAATAAGTGATAAGATTGGCCATGACAGACAACTGAAATGGTCACCCAGCATTTAATTGTATTTCAGACAAATTTATATGTTATACCTTTTGTGGCAGAGAATTTTTACAAGATTTTTGATGAAAATAAACTGGATCAAAAAAAAACTATTTAAACCTAACTTGTCCAGAAACCAATTATTTTGCTAAATTGAAGATTTCAATTTTATTGGGTATTAGAACCAGTATTAGTTGCATATCTGAAAAATATATAAACACAAACAAAATTCAATTGTCTAATTTAGAAATATTCCCTGTATCTAACAATATATAGAGTAGGCTACCAGGTATATTGAAGTAAACAATTGAAACAAATTATCTTAACTCAGCCCACCTTTGAGGTCATTATGTTATCCATACTTATGGTAACAAATTTAATAAGATGTGTAATTGGTATAATATCAAATAAATGAAGACAATGTTAGATTTTCACCAGGTATAATGATAATGCATAACCCACAGACAGTTTCCTCATTTAGACATCCTTCTAATGATATTATATTTAATTAAAATAATAGGCTCAATACCAAAGTGGCAAGACAAATATATCTTATTAACAATATCAATGCATACCTCCAAGATATGTTCTATGAAAGTTTCGAAAGCCACTCTGAAGTATAACCGTTGTTGATTGGTTGCTAAGGTAATTGAAAAAACTGGATTTGCTATGAACTTAACTTCAGGCTGTTCTGCTGCAAGTGAGCAGGTTTTAATTATGAACAAATAAAATATTTCAGTAATCTAAAGTGTTAAATAATTTTAAAAAGTGAAGAAATATATATTATCATTCAAATACTTAAAGAAACTAAGTCATATTAAGAAAAATGTTAAAAATATGCAAATGTAATGAAATACCTACAAGGCTCAAGATCTACAATACCTACAATATCTCAATTGGTGAGATCAAATTAAATTAATTAATCAATTTTACAAGAAATAAACTTTAGTTTGTCAAAAAAATAATAATAAAGGATTTTGAATTTAATTTTAACAAATATAACATAGGTAGCCCTAGTAACAAGTTTATCTTTCTCAATAAAACAGTTTCACTTGATCTAGAACAGTTTTCACCTAGTTCTTTGAATAATTATTTATGATTTAATCAGTGAAATCAAGATGATTACAATTGCAAACGTTTATATCTTTCAGTTTATATTTCATTTGATTTTGAAATACAGTATATAAAACATAGATCAAAATTTAAAAGTTAAAAAAATTACTGAATTTTATTTTAAGGTTGATGGTAACTATCAAATAACTTGAATTTTGTAGTCCAGTGAATCTGGATTAACCAATTTAACAATAGTTTATGACAATCCAAACTTTAAATTTTGTAAATTTGTGAAAACTTACTGAGACAGAACGTTTTCGATCTCTATGTGCCGATCTTCATCAGTGTCTTCTGCTTGGAGATGTCGGGTCAAGGGTTGATGGTTTTAAAGGCAGGTTTTCGATAGTATCAAAGAGTATGTGTGATTTGTATTGTGTTTGTTCATTTAATAAGTTTGTACTTTGTGTTTGTCTGTAAATTTCATATTGTTCTAGTGTGGTCTATTGTAAGAGATGTGGTCCTTTTTTGTCGATCTGTAGAATTTCTAGGTTATGGAAAATGTCTGTGTATGTGTGTCCTGTTTCTTTTATGTGATTGTAAAATGCTGAGTTGGTGTTCTGTTTGTGTTCCTCGACTTTTTGTTTAAAGCTGCGACCTGTTAGGTTAAGCGGTGACGGTTTAAAAGGCAGGTTAAAAACCTGTTTTTAAAAATTACACTGCAATACAAATTAAACTGCAACAAGTGAAAGAAATTCTACATTGGGCCAGAGCCACATTCTACAACATGAATTTCTCTCCAGCAAAGTTATTAATTTTTAATATATGTTTATTCTGATGTCAAAAGTTAACTTTTAAAAGAAGGTAGGTACGGTAAAATTGTGCAACTTTCAAAATCTTTCAAAAATGAAAGTGATTGATGAATCCACACCATGCAACAAGTTTTAAACTGTTAGAATTAATAGATATCTTTTGGTCTATACTGTAATGTTTTTTTTTTATATAAAGCAATTTCATTGTGGAGATCTAATATCTGAACCATAAATTCTTGAATGGTAAAAATTGTTTAAAGTTTAACACCTTTAACAAAATTGAAAATGAGAATTAAAACTATGTAAGTTTCAATATTTGTATTTTTCTTTACTTGTAACTTATGGTTATTAAATTTAATTTGTATTGTATTTGGAACTATTTGTAGTATTTTAATTGAACGTAACAGTTATTTAAAAAAATCAATTTTAGAATGCTCTTGACTTTGCGGGTCTTCTATAAACTATGTAACATGTAACTGCAATATTTAACATATAATTCTATAAAATTAAAACAGTGTTACAATGTGCTATTTATTTATATTGAGCTAGGTTTTTTTTAAATTTTACACTTTCATTGTAATGATACAGTGAAACATCTTCATGTCGAAAAAATGCTGGATTATATCATTAGCAGTGAACTTTGAATTTCAAAGAAAATAATTTTCAAAATACAAAAAAGTAAATCTGGAATATCTGAACACTACATAACTTCTTAACAATGTGACTTCAATCATTTGTAACTTGAAGGATTAAATTTTTTCTGGTATAGTATTTGATTTCAGTTTTGGTATATTTTTTGTTTTGATATATTTTAAACTGACTACAGTTCCACTAAAAAACATATTTAAGCCACTCATTAAGCTAAACAAGATCAATTAAACCATTAAACAGTAACTTACCTTTCAGAGTTTCTTGGAAATCATTTGCATCATTAGTACCTTCTACTTTGTGACTGTCGCTATGACACAAATACTGGTAATAATCCATCTGTGTCAAACCCAAGTCCTCTGTATAAAACATTTTTTAAATACAAAGTTAGAGGACTAAGTCAAATATGTTCAGAATATAATAACTTATAATTATATTTTTGATGAATATAATGTTTGTAATTAAAATTTATAAAATCATAAACACACACACACACTGAAACAGATGAGTGCCCACTTCAATAAGAAATAATTTTGCCACAGACTGAACATTAAATAACCTGATGTTATCTTGTAAACCCTAAAACAAATTGTTCAAGCTAATTTAAATAATTTTTTAAGAATATTGGAAGTAAAAAAAATGCAAAGGGGATCCAAAATAACTGGAGTAGGCAATATGAGGCCTCGTGAAGTTCGGGCTTTTACGCCTAGGTGGGAGTTAAGTAACAGCTTGAAAGTCAGTTGACTAAGCAGCAAACTTGTGAGATGGATAGTTTTTGTGAACAGTGTACTGTGTTCAAATTTTGTTTCCTGCTTTGTAAAAATGTACTGGGAGCAGTTAATATGTTGTCTACAGTTTTTTTAAATTGACACACCTTGAAAAACTTTTTAAAATTTAATTTTATTTTTTAATTTTTTTTTTTTTTGCGAAAAACCAATTGTGGTTATCATTGCCAAACACAATATTTTAAATAAAACAAAGTAACAAAATAGATTTAAATATAATAAAATTACAAAACAAAATAAAACTTAACAATAAATAACAAAAAACAACAATAAATCTATAACAATAAAAAATATAAAACTATAAATAACAAAATAACAATAACAAAGAATAAATAATAACGATATTCAAAACAACATATTCAACAATTTAACAATAAATAAACCTTAATAGTACAATAACAAGAACATAAAATATACTAAATTTAAATAAATAAAAAATATACGTAGATGATAATTAAAAGAAATGTAAGTATAACTATAAAAGCATGTATTTTAAACATTAAATTTTAAAAAATATGTTCAAGTGGTGTAAGAAAGTGATGACTCGGTCAATGGCCGAGGCATCGTCCCCTAACACCACCTACAAACTCCCTTTTAAATTAAAAAGGGCACGAATTTTAGTTACACCAACACAATCAACTAAAATATGTTTTATTGTGAAGATATCACCACAGTACTGGCAAATTGGTGGATCTTTACGAAGCATCAAATATCCTTGAGTTGCAAAAGAGTGGCCAACACAAAGGCGTGTAACTACTACTTCCTCCCTACGTTTTGATCGAATAGAAGACCTCCAAGGGCGGACGGTATCTTTAATTTCCCTCAACTTATTTTGAATCATGGCATGCCATTCGTCATTCCAAGCAGCGAGCAAAATGTTTCGCAAAACACACATAATCAGATGCCATAACTTGTTGAGTAATGGGCACCAAACTTGTAGCATTCTTCGCCGCTTCATCCACTTTTGTGTTTCCAAGTATTCCCCAATGTCCAGGAACCCAACAGAAAGTTACCCCCATACCCCTCAATTGAAGCCTGTGTACAGCACACAAAATGTTCCCAACTAAAGGGTTGACAGAGAAAACATCCTGAAGAGCCTGAAGAGCACTTTTGGAATCCGAACACAAAAGATAATGGGAAGATCGAGAGATTGAATGACGGTCAAAGCTTTAAAAATAGCAAATAGTTCTGCCGTGAAAACACTGCAAGCTGAAGGCAATCGGTATGTGTAGGTACGTCCTGACGCATAAAACGCACAACCAACGCCATTGTCCAGTTTAGATCAAACCGTGAAAATAATCTCACTATACTGGTGGGATCTGTATATTGCCAAAAACTCCTGGTGGTACACCACATTAGGAGTATTGCTTTTTATAAAACTGGATAGTGAAAAATCAAAGCGGTGCTTTTTTATTATCCATGGAGGTAGATAGCACATCGATCGTTCAAACGTAGTAGGAAGTTCCGACTCTAGATTATCAATTATGTGCGACATCCGAATACCAAAAGGAGCGGTTGAACCTTCGCGTGCATTATAACATGGTTCGTAGCGGTTATTAAACACTACATTAAATGCCGGATGTTTAGGTTTGCTTCGAAGACCAGATATATAAGATATTTGGAGCGGGTTCCCCAGCCTCGACAAGAAGACTAGGGATTGGGCTAGTTCTAAATGCACCAGTAGCAAGTCTAAGTCCAGCTTGGTGGACAGCATCGAGAGTTTTCAGAACTGTAAGTAGTGCGGATGAATAGGCACGATCTAACGTGCGATCTAACGGATAATCAATTCACGATCTAACGACCATGTGATAAAAGCGAAGCATACTAGTTCTGTCTGCTCCCCAATTCTTACCACTAAGGACTCTTAACTTATCCAATTTCTTGTTGAATCTCACCTTCAAATCACGAACATGTGGGATCCATGAGAGTCTTTTATCAAATAAAAGACCTAGAAATCGAATACTATCCGTGGTTTGAAGTTGAATCCCATCAAGATAAAGGATTGGCTCCTGGTGTTGCCTACGACAAATAAATGCTACACATTGGGTCTTCGAAGCAGAGAATTTAAAACTTGTAGTTCTTGACCATTCCCTTAATCTGCTTATTGCTAACTGCAAAGATCTTTCCGCAGTTGCCATACTACGAGCAGGCACATATATACAAAACTCATCCACAGAGTGAACAGTGTACCGGAGATCGTATATAACTCATGATACTGTTTACTGCAACGGCAAATAGCGTGACGCTCAGCACGCTGCCCTGCGGTAATCCATTCTCCTGTTTATAACTGTTTGAATACGTGCCTCCAAGACAAACGCGGAAAGGTCTATTTGATAGAAAGTTAGCGATGAATGCTAAGACATTCCCTTTTATATCCCATGATTTTAAAGTGTTCAGAATTCCTCTTTTCCATGCCATATCGTATGCCTTCTCAAGGTCGAAGAAAACAGCAACGAGTGTTTGACACAAGAGAAAGGCATCTTGAATAGCGGATTCTAACAAAATCAATTGGTCAACGGAAGATCGTCCTTGCCTAAAACCACACTGTTCGTTGCAAATAAGGTCATTGGTTTCTAGGTACCAGACAAGACTGCGGTTGACCATCTTCTCCAGTAGTTTTCATAAGACGCTTGTAAGGGATATAGGTCTATAACTACTAGGATTGGTTTTGTCTTTAACTGGCTTCAAAAGAGGAATTACAGTCGATTCTAACCATGCATCAGGGAAAGAGCGCTCCTCAAATAAATGATTGTATATTCGAAGGAGGACAAGTTTCGCCGATGACGGTAGATGTTTCAGCATGGAGTACACAATGGAATCAGGACCTGGTGCAGAGTCCTTCGTTGACTCAAGAACTGACTCCAATTCCCCTATAGAGAAAATAGTGTTTAAAGGAGAGTCTTCAGACAACCCAACAGTAAACGGTATTGCTTCTTCCTTCAGTTTATACATCTGGATTAATCTATTATAGGCTGTAGTAGCAGAAAAGTTAGAAAATGATGTTCCAAGTACATTAGCAATGTCATCACTGTTTGTGATTATTCTTCCATCCAGTTGCTTCAGCCCAATGGCTGGCAACGGAGTGGAAGTACCACAAACTGATCGTAGTTTCATCCACACTGTGGAGGACAGAGTTGTTCCTTTAATTGTGCTAATGTACTGTTCCCAAGAGTTCTTTTTACTCAGCCTAAATATCCTCTGTGCTTTCGCACGGAGTATTTTATATTCCTGAAGGTTTCCATTTGTTGGTTGTCGCTTAAATCTCCTTAGCACTCTTCGTCGTAAACGGAGGATTTCTGTGTATTCATCATTCCACCATGGCACAGGCGGTCGGCGTGGATGTGCAGAGGTTTTTGGAATGGTCCCTACAGCGGCATTTAAAATAGCTTTTGAAAAATTTTCAACAGATGAAAATTATTTCATCAATGGGTGTCATATAATTCATGTGAACTGATACAAGGTAATTCGAGTAGGAGTCCCAGTTGGCTTTTTGCAAAATCCAACGGGAATTTCGAGCATAACGGGGTTGGGAGTCACATAAATTGATCTTAGTCGCTTCCATACATATCATTGAGTACCGACCATGTGCATCTAGTAGCTAATTAAAGGACTGCAGATCGATAGGTCAACAGCTGTCCATCCACCAGTAGATGCTGCTAAATGAGTAGGTGAACCGTCATTTAGCAGTCATAAGTCCAGTTCCGTTCTCACACTCTCCACAAGTTCACCTCGAGAGTTGCTAGTCGAAGATCCCCAAGCCAAATGGTAGGCATTGAAATCTCTTACCAATAAGAACGGAGTCGGTAACTGGCTTATCAAATTCACTAAATCACGGTGTTGCAGATTTTCTTGTGGTGGCAAGTAGACACAACACACAGTGATTGTATACGGGACAGCTGTTTGAACGGCTACTGCTTGCAAAGGGGTTATTAAGTTTAGCGGAGCAGCATCTATACAGTTACGGGCTAGGATGGCTACGCCACCTCTAGCTCGGTCTTCTGTAACAAAGTCTGATATGAAAACTGAATACTCCCTTAAAATGATGCGATTCGTGGAGATGCGTCTAATGTAGACATATAAACACAGGATACACATATCGCACGAGTACTTTAAGATCTTCTATGTGACTCCTAACACCGTTGACGTTCCACTGTATCACTGACTTGCTAAGCAAAGACATTTATTAGCTTAGCAAAGGATTTATTTGACCCCCATTGGTTGCTCTTTCCTTTCTTGCCTGGGACGTTTTTAGACGTCTCAGGCTTACATTTCTCAGATTCCATATCCACCCGTTCAGGGATGGAATCTGAGGAAGTTTTAGGTTTAGGAGGGGTGGTTTTTACATTCCCTCCTTTGTTGGCATTTTTTTTAATACCCGGTAACGACGGTGGCGATGTGGTCTGACGTAACACTGGTCTACGTGGTTTGGATTTTTTCAACGTCTTCTGCACAGAAGGTTTATTACCCGCTGATAATATCTTCTGCACAGAAACACAAAGCTCAATTAGTGATTTATTTCGTGCTCCAGTCCCCCCAGTGGAAGGGATAGGTACAAGAGGTAAATCACTATCCGTTGCTGCAGTTTATACCAAATTCAAAGAAGGACAATTTGTGACTAAACACAAAAGGCGAGACACTTGTTCAGTTAGAGCTTCAATCTTCTTTGACAGCTCAGCACAGTTAGTACAAGACGATTTTGAAGCAGTCAGTGTAGCGGCATAAGTCTTACTGTCTGCCTTTGGCTGAGTGGATCTATAGAGTTTTTTGGCCTCTGAAAACAACAGCTTGTTTTTCGCCATGATGCCTAGGATAGCTTTCTCTTCCTTAAAAGTAGAACAGTTGTAGGATCGCGCTGGGTGGTCACCACCACAAGTTGGCGCATTTCGGAGAATTAACACATTCCTTATCATCATGGCCTTCAACGCTACATATACTGCATACGTTCTGCTTCGAACAGGTAGAGCTGATATGCCCAAAACGCTGGCACTTGAAGCAGCGCCTAGGTTTAGCCACGTATGGTCTTACTAAGAGCCTTTGGTAACCTGCATGTAAGTATTCGGGTATTTCCGGTTTTCCAAAGGTGACGATAAAAGACGCTGTTCCTACTTTTTCTCCTTTGTCCATTTTCATGATAGGGACAACGTCAGTAACTGACTGAGACGACAGTTCGGACTTAATTTCATCAACTGTAAGGTAAATTAAATCTCTACATGCGATGACTCCCTTTGAATAATTCAAGGATCTGTCCCCACAGATACCTTGATCTGGTCAAAGAAAGAGGTCTTTTTAGATACAGCACGGGTTTGCCTCTCGGTGGAAATCGTAACTAACAGTGTTCCGTTTCTAAGTTTTTTAATAGAGGCTAAGAGGCTACTGAACCTCAAAATGATCGTCAGGAGAATCCTGGCGTGTCCTCTTCAGACTAGTCATATTTGACGTGGTTTTTTAATCCATAAATATTTTTAGCCAGCCATCGTGTCAAGCGTTACGGGCGAGACTATAGGAACAGGTACACTCTTGGATCACATTAAGATCATTTTTAACCCTCAGAACTCTGAGGCCTATAGCTTCTCTGCTTAGCTCGACTGGATGGGCATCAGTCTAGAACTCGTAATACTGTGCACAGGCTCCGCCACCCATGCACCGCGGACACTCCCTGACCAAGGACCGAAGTGGCTGGGAGACCAGAAACCGCGCTTACGTCTTTGGCAGAGCAAGCTCACATCAGCATCCCAGACCAGAGTTTGTCAAGCTCTGGACTTTTCAGCACTCCCAACGCGCAATGGTTCTGACCAGTCCAAAATCCCTAAGAGAAGATGTAAGTGTTGGAAATGTGTATAGATTGTGTTGGTGTGTGTATGTGTGTGTATGCTTTGTGAGTGGTGTAGTGTTAGGCTAGGGTACCGCGAGGGACGCCAAACCCCTCGTAGGTGCGGCTAGTCCGCACCCCCCTGCAGGTACCTTGAAAAGAACCAAAGTTTACAAGTGGTAATGTTTTGCAACATTTTAATCCAAGACATGGAACACCAGAACCAGCTACCATGTAATAAACTAATGAAACAAGGAAAAAACTTTCCTCTCTTTTACACAAGGGTAAAATTCAAAATTTTGAATAACTTAATGCTGTTTCTGTCTATACAAATATAATATCTGGTGTTTAATGCAGCTCAGTGTAATATTTGGCTAAAGATTCCAATTGAAATGAATCATGGTGGATCTTATCCTATGCTTATTGACCCCTAATCAAGAAGCAAATCAGATTACAACTAGTCGGATCACTCACACGAAGGCAGAAAATTTTTTGACAAAATTATTACTAGGAGATGTATAATGATGTCATTGTACAGCCTTAAGACAAAACAATTATCTTTACAGTAGAAAGGGACAAACTAAACTTAACCAAACAAGGTCAGGAAAGTGAAATCAGACGTAAAGAAAATGTTTAACTAAACCAGATCTTGCACCTTGTAACTTTTTTTGCTCCCACAAATGAAAAGCGTGCTAAAAATATTATTTTTTAAATAAAACAGATGTATATGAAATAATTGATTTTAACAAATACTAAAGTAGTTAATAAATTAAACACTTGCTTTTAGTCTGCTGAGAAGATCCTATACACAGCTGGTAAAATATATGGAATGATCTCTCTCCAGCATTCTGAGATGTTACCCTAGACTTCTCCAGTAGAAAGTTTGAAATCTGTCCTCCTGCAGGCTGACCCCCTTCACTAAATTGCATTTCAACATATTTCCCCTAAAATAACATTGCATTAATTATATTTATATTATATCTTACCCACAAACAAAACGTTTTTTGATAAGATTAATAAAACGAATACTACAGATGTGTACTTTATTGTTCATGATAATCAACAAAACTATAAGTTTTTTATTAAAGTAATTAATGGCTTGCCGAACTTACGTTTTAAGTAAATCTATGAAAAACGTACTAAAACAAAACCTTTGTGATCATACATGCCATCTCCATCAATTACTCTGTCAAAATCACAGAAGTTCTACTGTTCTTAACTATTTTAATTTTCATTTAATTCAAATTGGTCGTCCACAAAGTAACATACATTTCTAAAATAAAATATACAAAATAAGAAAAAAACTATTATGTGGATTTGAAGAGTATCTGTTTAGCCATTTACTTACTCAACCACCACTCAAATTGAAGAAATGATGTATACATATATCAATTCGAACTGAAAATAAAACTGCTGCCTAACATTTATTCACTGGTTCACTGCTGCACACAGTTCTGACTAGTGATGGGTCGATTCTTGATTCCAACCGATTCTGGACACTAGAATCGCAATCTGGAATCAATCGCAAAAGTTCAAATGATGTGTTGATTCCAAATACCTCTATTCCAGCGTGACCAGCTTTTATACATTGAACGGTAAAATATCTATTGCCGTTTTACACAATGTCGCATTTACACATTGGGTGGTATAATATCCGCCGTGAACTGACATTATATTGCGTTTACACTTCAGACGGTAAAATGTCCATCACTGCTATAACATAATATAGCTTACACACTGGGCGGTAGCACTGCTCTAATATAAAGTCGAGTTTACACATCAGAGCATAGAATATCTATCGCTACGCTAACATGTTGGATTTACACATTGGCGGTAAAATATCTGTCGCCACTATAGCACAGCGCGTTTACACATTGGCGGTAAAATATCTATTGCCACTCCAAGATGTCACACTTACACATCGGGCGGTAACATATCCGTCACAGCTCTAACATAATGTTGCATTTACACTTTGGTGGTAAAATATTCAACGCCGCTCTAATATAATATTGCGTTTATCCATTGAGCGATCAAATATCCATCACCGCTCCAAATATAATGTCGCGTCTTGTGTGTAATCAGGGTAGTAACACCGGCACTATTACAACTTTTTATAAACATTATCTCTTTTAAAATATCATAAAAAATAACATTTTCACTTTCCTATTGGTTTGGTAATTGTGGTATTTGGAATAGGCGAATTGATTTCTTGGTATTGGTATTGGAATCGGTGAAATTTTGGAATAGACTCATCACTAGTTCTGAAACAGTTAAAATGCTATTTTGTAAGCCAGTTCTTAATTTCAGGGCTTATAACATCATATGTAAAAACACATCAGTCAAAGAGCTACGATGACAGTCTCATTCTGAACACTGGTATGGCTATTTTTAACATAGTACCACTGCTTCAGCCTGCCTCCATTATTATTTCTCTATACACATCACAAAGTAGCTGATAATTCAATTGGTTTAAAGATTTTTGATAATTTAAACCTACTGTTTCAATCATTTCTTAGGTCATTTTTTATACATTTTATTTTCATTACCAGCACCTGATTTGAAAAATGTCCCTTCAAATCTATGGTGGGCCCTAGATCTGTACCACTGCCTTTTCATGTTTTTATTTAAAAGATATACTGTTGTTGATAATAATTTAAAAAATATCTTGTTAATATATGTGAATGTTTTTACAAGCATATAATAATTTTTTATATATTTATTATTTTACAAAAATTATTTCATAATTATTCTTTCTTAATAATAATAACAACTACAAATAATCCATTAAAAAATAATAAATTAGTACAACTCAATTCAGTTATTCTGACTACTTAAGGTGACAAATTGATTTGTGCCTCTAGATTGCTCAAATTACGGACAATGTAATCCTCAATGGGTTAACTATTGGTGAAACTCTCTATTTGTCATACTCTTTTTTGATTTCTCTCCCTTTCTCTCTCTCTTTTCTCTGTGATAATCATATCTTGACCACATCTTCTAAATTGTTTTGATTAAGTCCAATATTAATCTACAACTAAATAACATATGGCTTTTACTTGTAGTGTGTACAACCCCTCAATTTTAGATTCAATTTTTTTTTAACATGAACTTGAAGTTATTCCTCAAGGTGTAGTTCTGTTTATGCTTTACTCACATACTTGGCCAACTACCTGCAGCTAAGCAAGGTTTTTTTGCCCACTTTTTTGTTATAAATTGAAATCACATTCAAATTGATTAATGTATTACTCAATCTATAAAAAAATACAACATTGCCCTCAGCAACAACACAGGTTAATTGAAGCATCTACACCTCTGATGCTTTTGTAGAACTCAAGTACATCTGATTTCCCTAATAACTCAGAAACATTTCTAGTTCATCTGATGTAGAAAGCAAGTAAACCAAACAGAAAAACAATACTATCACTATTTATAAACATTTGTCTAACATACACAGCACACAACAAACACAACAAATATCAAGAACATATGACTTAATGACTTCAAGCCCACATAGAGTACTGACAGGTAAAGAAAGAAAGGGTTCCAGCATTAAAAACCTGATTACGTATAAACATCGAAATCTTGTTGCTGTTCATGACGAGCTGGTTGTTAATTACTTATTATACTTTTGCTATTACTTGCGACCATACTTTTTGTTAACTAAAGGTTGTTAAATTGTTAACTTACACTTGGAGGAAACGTTTTTGTCTTACGACTTCTTCAGCCACATGGGGAAAATGTTTCCTCCAAGTGTAAGTTAACAATTTAAGTTAGTTAGCCTTTAACAATTTAACCTTTAGTTAACAAAAAGTCTGGTCGCAAGTAATAGCAAAAGTGTAATAAGTACGTATAAACCTTAACTTTGCAATTTTCATTTTTTTTTTTTTTATTTGTAAAATTAGAGATATCTGATTCATCCTAAGGCAGTTTTTTTCCTTTAATTTGAAGGAATTTAATATTATTTTTTTTTTAATTTGTCTAGTGAACCTTCAACTGTTATAAAATCTTTTTTATAACAATCTTTCCACAAAACTTATATTCTTTTTTAAAAAATTAGTAGAAAATCAACAAATATCTTAGTCTTTCTGCTGAAACCGCGATATGAGTGCTTCTTTGTATTCTCATCGGTCAGATTTTAGGGCTTGACATGAGGGCTTAGCAATTCTCAGTATTTTATGGAATTGTTTTTTTTATAATTTCCCATTTATAAGACAACTATACAGTCTTATACCTACATTTCTCTCAAATAATTTTTATAATTATTATGATTGTCTGGTTTTCTAACAGAAATCTCTTTATCTAACATTCCTAGCTTTTTCACTCTGTAATTACTTAACAAGTTTTATGACCATTTCATCTACTTGAAGAACATGTATTATTCAATTTTACTAATTTCTTATTTCATTTTGGTGACTCCTTCCCTCACTAATTTAGGTTACTTTTCTAGCTGCTATCTTGTGATTGTCTTGTCAATGTTTATTAACTTCATCAAACCTATTTTCTGTATTTTGTAAATTCATAGTTTATATAATAGTTATTTTTAATTTTTTAATGTGGTTTAAAAATTATGGATATATTTGTTGGATTAATTCTTTAAAACTTGTAAATTTTTAAATATTTTTAAACTATCAAAAACATAATATCTCTATTCATTACATATATTTATTAATATAATGAATATATTCATTTGATTTTGTACATGATTTTTCTCTAATAAATGTTTTTTTTTAAATAAGTCCTTTTTATCATAGTTGTAAGATTGAGATTATGATAGAAATAGGAAAGACTTAGTCGATTGATGTATAAGACAGGGGGTGAGTCAGAATAGGCAGCACCAAACTAGGTGTATCTATCTAATGAGAAACAATAAAGAATACTCATCGATTTGAAGAGTGATATAAATTCTAAAATACATTTTCCTTTTAAATTAACATAAAAACATTATATTTACCAACATAATTTAATACTTACAAATCTGCTTGAGTTGTTGTTCCGAACCGTTTTTGCATTTCCAAAAGCTTCTAGTAGTGGATTTGATTGTAATATTACATCTTTAACCTTCTGTACTCTTGTCCCACCACCAGACACTCTTGCAATGTATGACATTATGTACTTGGCAGCCACGGTTTTACCTGCACCCGATTCTCCACTGAAAGCAAATTTACTTATTTAAGATATATTTAAAATATAAGACATTGCGACACACTTTATAAGTAAAGCCCTCACAATTCTTTATAAGGTAACCAATTTATTGGATAACCAATTCATAAAGTTATATAAATAAATAGTTAAAACTTTTTTATGTTAAAAGCATACCAAGGTTGATGTAAATATGTCATGAAATTTACAAAAAAGCAATAACTAAATTTTTATGTTATTTAAGTAAACTTTAGTTGGATGAACATGAGAAAGCTATTACTCATCTAAGAAAAAACATTCTTGATGGGCATTTTTACACTATAAAAAAAACCACTATATTACTTCCACAATGAATGAAAGTTGAAGGGATCCAATAAAACAAGAGTTTAAAGGAATATTACAAGTGTAAAAGAAAAAATGGAAGCAGAGCAATGCAAGTATGAAAGATTATTTTAGAAGAGGCAAGCATGAAACAGCTATGTGTTATTTTAGTCAATGAGTTATATCAATAACTTCCAAATTACAAAAAGTAATTGGTCAGTGAAATTAAATCTGAAAGGAATTACTCAGAGTACATTTATCTAAGATTCATAACAAAGAATCATCTAAGGAAAGTGTTCCTTGAAGCTTGTAAGCAATAGGAACAATCAGAGTACCTCTATGTTTACAACAAAGATACATTACGGAGCAAAATCATGGGGCAAAATGTCTAAGGGATTTACTAGAAAGGACAAATATGCTGCAAATTTTTGTTTAATAATATAGATTCTAATGGTCATTACAAGAGTAATAGAACCACCATCAATAATATAATACCATCTAGTAGGATTTATTTAAGGGAGGGAGCAAAATAAGAAAGATATCAGCCGTCTAAGAAAACTTACTCTTTCTATCAAAATCACAATTCAATTTTATTTTTAAAAAAAAGTAAACCTGCAGTGTAAGTTGAATTAATTCAGGGTGGGAAACTATATGACACTTATGAACCATATCAGAAAATGAGTTTTACGGAGAATTTCAACATTAAAGGAAACAATTACATTTAAGAAAAAAAAGTACACAAAATAAATATAGCTATATATTCTAACGTCTTAATGTTTAACATTTCTTATTACACTTTTTGCTATTACTTGCGACCAGACTATTTGTTAACTAAAGGTTGTTAAATTGTTAACTTACACTTGGAGGAAACGCTTTCGTCTTACACTTTCAGCTTCCTCATTTTTAAGGCTAAAGAAGTCGTAAGACGAAAATGTTTCCTCCAAGTGTAAGTTAACAATTTAACAACCTTTAGTTAACAAAAAGTCTGGTCGCAAGTAATAGCAAAAAGTGTAATAAGTAATTAACAACCAGCTCATCATGAACAGCAACAAGATTTCGATGTTTAACATTTCTAAACTATTTCTTGAACTGAAAAGATTAAGGCTCTAAATTGTCTGAGATGACAGTTGTATTTTCAAAATGTATGCCAGAATATTATTTCATATATTCTTATAATCAGGGTTCAAGCTATTCACAGTGAGTTTTATTTTCACCTTGGTTCTTTCAAAAATTTAAACGACTTCTAAATGTAGTGCAAAGAATGGTTTTGTTAAAACATTTTATATGTTACAGAGAACACTAAGGGTGATATAGTTAACAGTATTATGAGAATTAGTGAGGATTAATTACTCATAATATAAAGGATACTGTAAAGAAGTAAAGTTCTTGAAGATAAAAGTGTTAGTAATAGAACCGTTTTCAAAAAAAAAAAAGTAGAATAAAGAAATTAATTAACAAGTAGCAAATAATTTATTAATTGAATTGTTACAATGTGATAGAAATATCTGAGATAGAAACTCCAATTGAGGTTAAATTTCAAGGAAAGATATAACAATATTTCAAACAAGAGACTAGCATCTAATCAAATCCAACTGGTTATGATACAACCAGTTTACAATTTAATTAATGGAACATTAAAAATCTAGAGGACTGCCACATAATTAAAAAATATATGAATTTAGTATAACTTTAAGACTTATAGATTTCTTAAATAAAAACACGGTTGATACGTGAGTCAAAGACTCACGCATCAACCGTGTTTTTATTTAATAAAATTTTGTGAGTTACACATCATTATAGACATCTTGTTATAATAAATAATATCCTATTACATAATACACATAAATAACTATTACTTACACTTTATTGTATCTAAACAAGAATCTTACTTGATTTTGTTGTGAGTCAACTTTTGCGAACTTATTAATTACAGTGTGAGAATTCTGTTGTCATGTGGTATAACAGTACTGTTCTATTTTCAGTTTCAATACACAATAGGTTAGTTTTGGTCTGTCTTCTAAAAAGTTTGAGCACATAATTATTACTTCTTAAAAGTCGAATCACAAAAAAAACAAATAAAATTCTTGTTGATAAATTAAGGTGTAAGTGATAAGTGAATACAAGTAAATAGTGTTATTAAATTAACCCATCTCTTCCCAATAGGACAACATCTATATTTTATGTGATTTTTCCTTATTTAATCTACATTTCTTCTATAGAAGTAATAAAATATAACCTGAATATGAATCTGATACTTTTAGTTTTTGAGTAATGGCTTGTTGCGTTCGCGCAACGTTGGGAGTTCCGTGCATCTCGCGGCGTTGCGTTAACTCAATGTTGGCAAATGGAGTGTGCTGAAAAAAACACTACAATCATTACATGAAACGATTTATTTAAACACAATGTGCACATAGTTTTACTTTTTAGAATTTATTTCAATCTGAATTGTGAAATGTTTCAAAACATTCAACATGTAAAAACACTTGTCATTTCTTGCATGTGTAGACTGTTTGACTGTGGCACACTTTACATCACCGTCTTGCATTACTTTTGTTTCGGTCTACGATGTGGTCCGTTTTGTCTTTTCGTACGTCGTCTGGTAAAGTAATTTTACTACAGTGACCTAATAACAGATTTTTGCTGCGCTTGTCAGGTTCTTCAATATTTGCTGTTCGAAGAAAAGAGATAACGAGTTGCGATCTAAACTCTATCTGACTGAGTTTATTTCCGGTTGATAAGATATAAAATTTCCATGCATTTACTACAGCACAATCAATTCCATTTACAAATAAGGTCCACCATCATTTTTTACCTCTTATTCTAATTCTGTAATTGGCAATAGCATTATCATGAGAATCCACTCCGCCCATTCATTTATTATATTCGTTGATAACATTCGGCTGCTTTATAAAGTCCTGTTTCCTTTCTTTTCGATTATAGCGTTTTACATTTAGGGATTGTTCAACTGATCCATAATTTGTTATGACTGTAACAACTGAATTATCCCGCCATCGAACAACAAAAATATTCTTCTTTTTATCAAAGGCAAATTCATAACTTCCTTTCGGAACTTTTAGACATTTTTTCACTGATGTGAGCGGAATATTGGGCTACCTATTTTCCCCTATTGTTCCTGATACTAAGAAATTGATGTTTGTCAGTTTACTTATTAAAGTGTGAGTACTGAAAAAATTATCAAAAACAATTATGTGATTCTCTGGATTTTCAACTATTATCAACAAATTATAAACAACCTTCTCTCCTAGGCATGGACCTAATTTGGAGTGTGTATGAGTTTCTGATGTTACTGCTTGCATTTATCATGCGGCGTAAAGGATGGTTGGGCATTGATGACTGTATTCTTAAGTATTTGGTCCACATTTGCCTTCTGATATATACTTCAATAGGTTCAACACCCAGTTCCACTTCCATAGCGAAAGTAGAAGTGGTGCTCAGGCATTCAAAGCATGTATGGAGAGTCGCTGCTTGAGTGCGGTCTATTTTGTCAATGTGTGTTTTGGCTGCAGCTCCCCAAACTTCACAGCGATAGGTAGCTTTGGAGCATACAAAGGCTAGGTAAAATGATCTTAGTGTTGTTGTGTCTGCACCCTAGTTGCGACTGGCCACTACTTTGAGCGTATTCAGCCGCAAGGTGCACTTCTCCAAAACATAGTGCACTTGCTTTGTCCAACATAACTTTGAATCCAACACTACTTCGCAGTCATTCACAAATGTACAGCTGGACACTCTAGGAGGCAGCTGGGCCGAGAAATCGTGAAGTGCGATATTAAAGAGGGTTGGGCAAATAATTCCACCTTGGGGAATGCCATTTGCAACAATGTGATTTGATGAGATGGTTCCATTGACGTCCACATGAATGCACCTGTTTTTTAGGTAAGATACAAAATATTTCAACATTTTGCCCCTTATACCAAGCTTCATACACTGGAGGATAACCGTAGCATGCGGAATTTTATCAAAAGCTGCTTCGTAGTCGATCATCACCGCAATCGTAGTCTTCTTCCGTTTGAAACCTTCGTAAATGTGGTCTGTGAAATATAGCAATGCATCTGAAGCCGGAAACCAAATTGGAGATTGCTAAGTTTATCATCGTTTTCTAGTCTCCATGTCAATCTTGCGTTCACTAAACGTCCATGAGTTTCTCCAGGCAGGATGTCAGCTATATGGGTCTGTAAGATTCCAGTTGCGATTCGTCTCTTCCAGGTCTGCGGATAAGTATGATTCGAAGAAGGCTTCATAAAATCTAGTAAATTCGTTTGAGGAATCGAACATTTTTTTCTTCTCACACAGACTTTTTTTGTAACTCGCTAATTTTTTTTTTTTGGCAGAAATACCCTTTTTGTTAGACACCTTTTTCCAAACGCCATTCAAAGTTTTTTGTGACATTTCATTCCAAGATCATCCAATGATTCTCAAAGCATCTAAGACATTGAATTGTTTCCAAAAATCTTCAACGGAGATCTCGTTCTGTCTCATAGGTTTATACAAATGCGCAAATAATCTTCTTGTGTAAGCTTTAAATGTTTTGTTAATTCCCTGATCCAACATAGTTTGTTTGAAGCAAACTAGTTGTGTTTGAAGGCAAAAATATCATTTTTACGCTGCGACGAGCAATTTCAGGTCACAGATTACCGCCGCAATAAATAAAGAAATTTCAGGTATTTTGATAGGTTATGTAAGCCAGATTTTGAGGGGGAAAGAAAAATAAAGGGACCTAAGGATTGTAATAGTCTAAGTAAAGGGGTATAAAATAAAAGAAACCAAGCCATTAGCAGGGAGAGTTGTTTATCATTGAAATAACTGACTCCAAAAGTGCTCGGCAGGCTACCTTGAACCCCGAACCTACAGCATATGATTTTCGTATCTTGGAAATTAGGCGCCTGCTTCGTGAACTACAGACCCATAGATATGAAATTACTTTGCAGTGGGTACCATCGCATTGTGACGTATACTGAAATGAGGTTGCGGACTAAATAACGAAAGCAGCCTCTAAAATGCAGCCTACAGATGAGAAGAAGGTTTCATTGCTTCACTGTAGGAACCAAAGCAACAAATATTTCTATAAAGCCTGGTCGGACAAATGGAATCAGTCAACCATTGGGAGACACCTACACAAGATTCAACCCCTACCAACTGACGGGAACTTATATAAAGGGGTGCAAAGACAACTAGCATCTTTTGCAGCAAAAGCTAGAATCGGTCACATAGTGACGCAGAAGTACCTATTCCGGTTCAACCTTACCGATTTGTCGCACTGTGCATTATGCGAAGACGATGAAGAGGATCTGAAGCACATTCTTCTGCGTTGCAGCTATCCAATTCTTTCATGTTACCTACTAAGAGCAGAAGTCAAAGATTTTGAGGACATCCTTAAAAGCAAAAACACTGACAGCTTGCTTGTGCTGCGTACATCGGCCAGGGAGAGGGGTTTTTTATGTTTTTTTAATTATACTTTATATACATTGAAAAGGGGAGAATGGGTCAAAATCAACCTAAAAACACCAACGACATTTGAGGGGACACAGAATTTAAAAAGAAGAGGAAGATGCTCAGCCACAAAAATCAAGAAAAAGCAAGGTGAAAGAGTTAAGCGACTAATAAGAAAACAGGCCAAAATATCGATCGGTTTGGATCAGAAAAGTTTCTCATGAGAAAGATAAACAGAAAACTATGAGTACATTACCTGACCAAAATTACGTCATTTTGAAGCCTTGCCATTGGTCGAAATCAGGGAGCGAGGATAGACGCTCTGCGACGGTTACGAAAAATTGACCTGGAGAAAGTAGCGTTACTTTGGACTTCAAGCGGTAAGGACGTGGCCGCGGGGCGCTCCGTGTTACAAGTCTTTTATAGTTTGTAATTCAAAATATAGAACAAGAACATGCAGGGCTAAAAACTCGGTAGGCAATTGCTGTAAATATGTAGTCTTGTCTGTTTTTTAAACCCTTTTGGGGGAGGAAACTTGTCCAAAAGTGGTTTCCAAATTTAACATTGGTGTAGCTGCGTCCTCAAGTTTGTGTTTGCGGTGAACAATATAAAAGAAAATTAGAGTCAGTGAATTATTAAATGTCGAACAGTGCTTCAAAATTTATAAAAAAGTGAACCGTGTAAAATTCAGTTTCCATTGAACTTCAATTTTAAACAAGAATTTTAAGAATAAACAGTAAAACCTAAATAATGAATAGGACAATAGAAATTTAAAGAAGGAGAGCGAGGGAGCAAAATTTTAAAGTGTTTAAAATATGGATCTGGAATTCTACTAGCCAACGCAGAAAAAACGTGCAGATGGAGGGGGTGGCTTTGTTTTGGCCAAGAATGCTATCCAAAAAGAAGACGGCTTGGGAGACGCTTACCTGTTGGGACGAGTACACTCCGCATCAAAGATGGCCTACCAAGGATAGAGGGAGCAGACTGAGACACAATATGGAGGACTCCACCTAACAAACTTTATAGTTTTGAAATATAAATAAATTTTGATAATTTGGAAATGTTAATATAGAAGTTTATAAATTTTTTAGAAAAGAAAGAAATTAAATCAATGTTAGAAATTAAAGGCTCACTGTAAATATAAATAATTAAAGAAAATAAATGGAATGTAAACATGAGTTAAGAAAATTTGTTACGAACTTTGAGCAAAAGGAGCCAAATAATATGGACTATTTGAATATAAATGTTTCTTTTTATAGTATTTTAGACTAACGGTAAAAAGTTAAAATTAATTAAGGAAAATTAATTAATGAGAATTAATTAAAATTAAAAGGGATTAAATGGTTTACAAAATTATTTGAAAATAAAATAAAGGGTAGTGAAGTAGAAAAAAGGGAACAAAATTATAACTTGAAAAAATTTCTTTGATTAAAAGAGTAAATTATGTTGAAGGTAAACTAAACAAAAGACAATAGGAGGTAAATATTTTAGCAAAGATTATGTGGGTCTAGTAAATCGATTTTAGATTAAAAATTTTAGATTTAGATATAGGACATTTTGTTTAATCTGTTATAGAAATAGAAAATATTATGTTTTTTTTAAATGTGTTCTGGAAAGAGATCCAGAAAAAGAAAGGAGGTAAAATTGTTTGTTGATAAGTTTATGTTTTTAAAAGATCAGTTGTTTATTTAATGGGGTTAGAATTGGCTATTGATAAATTTATGTTTTAAAAGATCAGTTGTTTAATTTTATGTACAAGGAATTAAAAGCAAATCTTCAAAATTTGCAAAATCACATAAAGGGATTATTTATTCAAAGGGTTTAAAAGAGAATTTTAGAAAATAAAGAAAGCTTTATTTAATAAAATGAAGCAAATTTTGTTGTAATATTAAAGGGTTAGATAGAACAAAAATAAAATAACAATTTTCATTTAATATAATTAAAAATTATTTTTCTTAGAATTTTTTATTTTAGTGTAAATTCAGAAAAAAGTTTAAATAAATTTGGATAGTAAATGTGTAAAAGGATTAACTGGGATAAAGAATTACCACTAACATTACAATGTTAATTTTTTTGATAAAAAAGAAGATATTAAGTAAACTCAAATAAAAAGAATTGTTAATATTTTAAGGAGTTATTTAAAATAAGAAACATACAAACTGTGCTGTATATTCATAATTTGAAAATAAAGCAAAAACAGATTTTTACTAACTTGCAAACAAAACAGTAGTTTATTTATTAAAACAGATTCCTTACACACTCCTAAAACTAAAAGGGTCATTTTGCCATAAAGATGCCTTCAAATAAACTCCTTCTGCGGGGAATGGATATCCAAAGGGTTAAATCTCAGCAAGTTAGGTTTTTTAAATTAAAGTCCAGTGACTGGCAGATTTTAGCGGGCCATTGCACAGTGTTCTAGTTTTGGCTAGGAACCGCTTGTTTCAAAATTTTTACTTTGCAGCGGAAGTGGTCAGGGGGCGGCATTCAGCCGCGGGACGGCTGGGTGGTAGCCGACTCGCTTGTTGGGCATTGTGCGCGTTTCGTTGCAACGCGTGTGTCGAAATTAGTTACATTAGTAGGAGGATCGCTAGGTGTATTGTCAATTAATAGGAATTACTTTAAAAGGAATTTGTTTAGACCAACAATAATGTTCGACTTCAAGTATGAAATGATGACCAAACCAATCCTAAAATAAGGAACCTGTCACCCAAGCCTTTTGATTTGACTTCCAAATATATTTTAATGCACTTGGATTTTCTGAGCAATAAACTATGAGAGATTGCAACTTAAAATTGTAATTTGCTGCATTTGCGCCAACCATCACTGTAAATCGGTCTTAAAACGAAAAAGTAATTTGAATCTTGTAACAGTTCTTTAAGAGTTCAAAATACTTTTTAAAATTCTTTTACAGTAATTTGAAAAACTTGTAAATATATTTCAACTGACTTTTTGTTTATAAAATTTGAAGATCTTAAATTATACTTACCTAATAATAACACACTGATTTTCATTATCAATAATTAGGTTCCTAAACATGTTGTCGGCCACTGCATAAATGTGAGGTGGATTTTCAAAAGGTGCCTAAAATGGAAACAAATTTTATAAATATAAAGTAGGGGCTAAACAGAACACTGAATATCGAAAAATCAACAACACTACATACTAAACTTCATTATTACCTTACTAAACTGAAACCCTTATTTACCTAAAGCTAAACCAAAATAGCAGGTTAAGAATCGTTATTGAAAATACTGTTTCAAACCAGTTAGGACAGTAGGTTAATATTTTTCAACTAATTCTTTAAATAACTATGAATGAGTTAATCAGTGAAATCAAGATGATTACAACAACTAACTTCAGAAAGTAAGTACTACTATAAGCAAGTGTCATTTAAATATATGTAAAAGAGTATAAATATAAATTTGGACAAAAAATATAATTAGTTAACTGAAAAATATTATGTACTTTTTTTAATTCCATTTATTATTCCACACTCTCCTTATATATGTGCATACACACATATATATATATATATATATATATATATATATATATATATATATATATATATATATATATATATATATATATTATGTTATCCATTGTTTTTCCGTTGCACTGACTTTCTGAAGTTAATTATTACTATTGTAAGTAATTTTATCCATCATTGGTGGTTAAAATTACTTACAATAGTAATATATTAACTTCAAATATATATATATATATATATTTTTTTTTTTTTTTTTTTCTTTATTTACAGTAGATAGGAGACTGGCAGACTTACCTAGTGCAATAGTCCAAAACTGCAATCTCTTGGAAATAAATAAATACACACATAAAACATATCACACTATTGAAATATTTTGATCATACATTGATCATTATTTGATTGATAAAGATCATTATATGATCAAAATATTTCAATAGTGTGATATGTACTTGTGTGTCTATTTATTTCCAAGAGATTGCAGTTTTGGTCTATTACCACAAGGTAACTCTGTTAGTCTCCTATCTAGTCAAAAAATTCCTAAATAAGCTTTAAGCTATACTAGAACTAACCTAAATTATTATATATATGATGAATAGTTATTATCTGGAGTACATCCGTTCATTCTGCAGTGCATAAAATCACAGTTTCGATGTTTCGCTAGAATCTTATCTAGCATTGATGAGATGAACCCAACAACAGCTGAAGAGCAAGTCAGGGTATTTATATATATAATAAAAAAATTTTAACAACATTGTAACTGATTTGGCATAACTATTTATTTGATCTAATTTGCACATATGTTAATTTTAATTGTTTAATATTCCTGATGATGTTGGTACTGTTAGCCAACGAAAAGCTTTGAATTGTAAATTCAAATATAATTCTTGTATTTGTATTTTGACTTTTGTTCTTTATATATATATATATATATATATATATATATATATATATATATATATATATTCTTGATATTTTATGTTATCCATTGTTTTTCCGTTGCACTGACTTTATGAAGTTAATATATTACTATTGCAAAAATTTTACCTTGAGTGCATTTTACTTCATATATACATACACTGTTCAAATTTTCAATCGTATTATTGTTATCCATGACCATATTGCTGACAAATAAATTAAAAATTTACTGTTTTATTCTTTCCTTAGACTCAACAATTAAACAGTGCATCAACTTCTTACTCCCTGTCGTTTTCTCACATTATTCTTGTAAAAATAATTTTAATAACAACATAAGAATAATTTTACTTACTAAAATTCAAACAAATTTATTGCACTTACTGCTCCTTGGTACATGTCCACTTCTTTATCTCCAAAATAAGGCATTTGTTTAAAAGGATTTATTGACACAAGTACTGGACCAATACAAGTCTATCAAGAGGTTAAAGAAATGAATAAAACATGATTTATTAATTTAACCCTAGATATTCTCAGCTACTGTGCAGCTGATTCCAGTCGCTGTGGGTCATAGTGACCAACATTTTAAACCTGACTGTGTGTGTGTGTGTGTGTGTGTGTGTGTGTGTGTGTGTGTGCATGGGCGCCGACTCCATAAGGCCTGGGTGGGCTCAAGCCCCCCCAAAAAAACATTGGGTGGGCACAGCTCCCCCAAAATTTCAAAGGATTAAAGCATCTATGAAGTATCTGGAAAAGGAAAGTGTTTTAAATTACAGTAGAATATTCTTGACATCTTTAATTTATTAAGTAAAATTTTCATAAAACGTGTTTACAATTGATGGTTAGTTAGTAAAAGCATTATAAAAGAAGCACCGAAACTCGTAGCTCTATTGTCGCCAATCAGCATGATAAAAATAGATTGTCTACGTGACTTTTGTCAAGGTCACTACGTTGAAGGCATGACTACCCGGCTGAACTAGGGGATGAGTTACCGATACCTGTTCCTAGCGCGCTCTGACAACTAACAAACTGACCTATTATTCTTGGTTTTTAGTTTTTACTTCCGCGGCAGTCGGCTCTTGCAATCAGTTCCGTTTGCACATAGTTCTCGTTACGTTTCGTTATGTTGATGTGATTTAGTGTGAGCAGTGAATAGTGAAAAGTGAATTATTGTGATACTATATGGATAAGTTTGTATTTAAAAAGGCACGTATTGATGGGATCGCAACTCCACTCCCAGCACTGGAATTACCTGTACCTGGAACATCTGCCAGTAACAACTTAGATTTGAGCAGCAACCAAAAGATCGCCGGTAAGGAAGATCCTTTCAGAAATCATGGTTGACTAAATATTCTTGGTAAGATTATGTAGTACAAACTGATAAAGCATTTTGTAAAGTGTGCAAAGAGGCAGAAACGAAAGGACTTATAAAATTTACTTTGAAGAAAGAAGATGCGTTTACTTCTGCCGGCTTTTCAAACTGGAAAAGGGCCTTGGAAAAGTTTCGCATTCATGAAACTACAAATGTACACAAGGAAGGTGTTCTTAAATTGTCAACTTTTTCAAACTCAAGCGTAGCTTCCCAGTTGAATGAGCAAATGAATAATGATATGAAAAAATCCCGTTTAGCGCTAACTGCTATTTTCACAACTTTGAAATTGCTATGCCGACAAGGGCTAGCAATTAGAGGGCATGAAGATATAAACTCAAATTTTTTGCAACTATTGGAACTAAGGAAAGAAGATGTCCCAGAACTAAAAGACTGGCTAAATCGTTCGGGTTATAAATGGACATCCCACGATATTCAGAACGAAATAATTGATTTGCTAGGTCAGTCTGTTTTGCGCTCGATCTTAGCTAAAATTAAGAAATGTGAACACTTTTCAATAATGGTGGATGAAACTTGCGATGTTTCAATTCACGAACAGGTATCATTTTGTATTAGGACAGTAAATGATGATTTGAGCATCAATGAAGATTTTATCGGATTATATGAAACTACAAACACCGAATCTCAAACTCTGTTTGCTATTGTCCAAGACATCCTCTTACGTTTGGATTTGTCAATGGAAAAATTGAGAGGGCAGTGCTACGATGGTGCTTCTAATATGAGCGGAAAATTCAACGGACTGCAAAAGTTAATTTCCAACGTGCAGGATAAGGCAATTTACGTTCACTGTACTGCCCACAGTCTTAATTTAGCTGTTGAAGACAGTCTTCGTTACCTTACTTATATGAGAGACATTATGAGCCTTGCAAAGGATTTGATTAACAACGTTAGAGAATCCCCCAAAAGGATGGAAATATTCAGAAGTGTAAGCCGTGCCAAGAATACCAGCTTAAACGATAAAGTAGGACTTCGACCGCTTTGCCCAACACGATGGACATTGAGAGCGTCAAGTGTGCAGCAACTATTGAACAATTACGAAAATATTCTAGAGTTGTTCGAAACCATCTCTTCCTCGGATAAGAACGACGCAGGTTATAAATTTGCAGGCTGTTTGGAGTCGATGCTGACATTCAAGACTTACTTTTTTTTACAGCTTTATTGCCATGTAATGAACCCAGTGGAAGACATAAATCGCAAAGTTCAATCACCTGATTTGGGTGTAACAGATTTAGAAGATATGTTCATAAACCTAGCCTGTATTTTGGAAGAAAAGCGTGGAGGATTTGAAGACTTCTGGACTTTTTGTTTAAAAGTGAAGCCACCATCAGTAGGTGAACCGGAACTAGCACGAAAACGCCGCGTTCCTCAACGGTACGAAAATAAGGAGGCTGGCCCACCCCACATATTCAACACACCAGTCGAATTTTTCAAAATGATCTACATCGAAACTTGTGAAACTGTGAAATCTTGTGTTACCAGCAGGTTCGACTCAACAGGACTATTGAAAGTGATTGCTGTAGAAAGGGAGTGTCTGTCCATTCTAAGCAAAGGACAAAAAAGCGATATGACGCGCTCTAAAGAGTTTTTTCAAAATGATCTGGACACTGATAGATTACTCTTACATCTATCAATGTTAAGTGACATTTCGAAACAGAAGAAGCTGCAACTTGAAACATTGCACGATGTTAGAGAGTTCTTTGTACTAGAACCCAGTGTAAAAAATATGTTACCGGAACTTGTAAAAGGCCTGAAGCTGCTACAAGTTGTGCCGGTAACGTCAGCAACTAACGAACGTTCGTTTAGTGCCCTACGGCGCCTCAAAACATACCTTAGAGCTACGATGGGACAGAAGAGACTTAATAATTTAGCAATTACTCATGCCCACCAAGATATTTTGGATGAAATAGACATTCGTCCAGTCATCAACGATTTCATTAAAATCAATCCTGTCAGACGATCCTGTTTTGCACTCTTCTAAGGATAAACTTTAGTTTCCGGTAAAACCTCAAATTCTTTTATATTCTATGTTCAATTTTTCATGTGATTTTTTATTTTAAGATTTTGTTATAGACAATGAAGTTTCATGCAGTATATAATATAATTTAGTTTTTACGTAACTGCTTATTTCAGAATTTTGTTATTTATAATTAAAATAAACGCCTTCAAACAAAGTTTAAACGCTCAACAAAAAGTAGATTCTTGATTTTTTTTTATTATTTGTTTTTCTTTTATCAACATCTAAACACATTTTATTGTAATTGAAGATTTAGCTCTGTCGTTTATATATATATATATATATATATATATATATATATATATATATATATATATATATTATATATATATATATATATTTAGTATATATTTCTTAGTTAGTATATATTTCTAAGTCCTGAACACGAATGACATTATTTTCTTCATATTCCATTTTTGTAATGAAAAAATTAATAACGGCACGGGTGACGCTTATTTGCCGTCACGGGCCAGATATACTATGCCGTTATCGTAAGTACTCTTTTTAGGTACTTTTTTCACCAAATTATAGAATTTCTTTTGTGTAGAACACGATTATCAACTTTTTGTTTCTCGAAAAAATTCAAAAATTTTTTTTTTTTTTTGTGTATTTTAAAATTGTGGGCGTAGCACAGGCGACGCTTATTTGCCGTCACGGGCAGCTACGTGCCAGGTTTCGTAACACAAAGAGCGCCAGCGAAAAGGTTAATAATCAATGATACTTATATCAATCACTTGGCAAAAAACCACTACTTACTGTATTATTCATCAGACGAGTAGTATTGTACACAATACAGTAAGTAGTAGTTTTTTGCCAAGTGATTCAAATAAGTATCATTGTTTATTAAAACCTCAAGATAAACAAGTCAAAAACAACTAGGTTAATAATCTTTTGGCAAGTGCAAAAGATAGTCTAAAAATGGTTCTAAGAGTTCTTGAAATTTTAAAATTTTCTGGGGCCTCGGATTCCCCAGAATAATTGAGGCCCGAGCCCCCCCAAAGTTTTTTGAAAGTCGGCGTCCATGTGTGTGTGTGTGTTTGTGTGTGTGTGTGTGTGTGTGAGTGTATGTAAGAGTGTGTGAGAGAGTGTGTGTGTATGTATGTGTGCGTGTGTGTGTGTGCGTGCGTGGGTGTGCACGTGTGTGCGTGCGTGCGTGCGTGCGTGCGTGTGTGCGTGTGTGTGTGTGTGTGTGTGTGTGTGTGTGTGTGTGTGTGTGTGTGTGTGTGTGTGTGTGTGTGTGTGAGTGTATGTAAGAGTGTGTGAGAGTGTGTGTGTGTATGTGTGCGTGTGCGTGTGTGCGTGCGTGGGTGTGCGCGTGCGTGCGTGTGTGCATGCGTGCGTGCGTGTGTGTGTGTGTGTGTGTGTGTGTGTGTGTGTGTGTGTGTGTGTGTGTGTGTGTGTACTCTTCTAATAGTTTTACAAAAGTACAATTAGACTTTAATGTGTAAATACCATATAGTTATCCTTAAATAAATCTTATTCTAACTTTTAGTAAATCTAACAATACTAAATTGAAAATCACTAAGACTTTGAAGACTTTTTGTTGAAAATATATTATGTTGTCACTACAATTTAATGAAGATTAAATGAAAATAACTAAGAGATGAGCGTGAAAAACCATATAGCTAATGTAAATGAGTTTATTTTCATCTAAACATTTCAAGCAGATGAGTTTGTAAACTCTACTATTTTCTGTAAAATTTCATTTCTAAAAAAAAAAACTAACAAGATTTCAGTGGTAAGTTGGCAATTTTTGCTTCACCTCTAGTGCCAGGTATGTGCAATATAATATTCTTTTGTCCTGAATTGCTAGGGTAGGTTCAGTTATTTTCCATGTGGTTTTATCTTTATCTACAAAGTTTCCGCTGTAAGTGAGAGGAATATCATCTTCCAAAGTAGCATCATTGTCCGTTGTATCTTCCTCCTCTTCACTCTGTTCTGTGTCAGTATTTTTAAACAGATCATCAGCTCTTTCTTCTTCTGAATCAGCTTCACTCCCAAACTCAATTTCAACAATGTTCAACTCATATTGTGAAGAAGGACCGTTTTCAATGGCTGCTAAATCTCTGTCTATTTCACTGTCATCCATGGTAAAGCCTAATTGAATGTAAAATAACAATATATTCAACTTTACATCAATCCAAATAACTCATAACCTAACAAGACTCAAATAACACCAATTAATTTTATGCACTCACAAACAGTTGCTGTAGGTCACCACGACCCGCACATCACTATCACGGCTGACAGCTGCACTCAGACTAAGCAAAAAAAAGCCAGTAGTGTAGTAAAGAAAGGCGTCCAGCGATCAGCATCGATGAATAGATGGGAGAGGGAACGTATAATGAATAACAAATGCATTAAAAAAATTATAATGAAAAAGATAATAGAATACCAAGGTTTGATGTATCGTATCAGATAAGTCAGTAATTACTAAATAATATTGAATATAAGAAATAGTGTGAAAATGGATTAATCCAAATAGAGTATAACAATAACTTTAGAGTAATTCTATTCCATTTTAAAACAAACATTTAAATATTTTTTCTCTCTTAATCTGGCCTAATATCTGTACCAGACATGATAAAAATACAGTAAACTCCCGATTATCCGTGGGCGGTTTAACCGGTTTGCGGATTATCCGGGGTCTGCCATTGTTTTACAAATATCCAATTTTTATTCCAATCCGTTATATTTTTGTATTAAGCTATAGTTTTTATGCTGCATTAGAAATAACTCTTTTACTCTCGACAGTTTTTTAGATGACTTTTCAAGTATGATATTTGTATATGTTGTTGTTTTCTTTGTAGTTAAGGTTTTACTACTAAAAAAATGTCTATAAAAATTAATATTTTTAAAAACATTTGTTATATCAGGAATATTTTACTAGTACAACATATAAAAGGATACAAATATATAGTCATCCATATATCGTTTTCTCAGGTTTTCAACGATAGCATCCTCAGAAACTTTGGTAAGTAGCACCATATCATCAACACCAGACAGTTTAACATTGTGTGACTGCCAATGGTGCACCTAGAAAATAATAGTTATTATAAATTATATCTAAATTCATAATTTTTTATCTAGTAGGAATTACATCTAAAGGACAATAATAACACACTCAGCACAGCGGCGATATTGGTGATCTCATCAAACTACTGTCTGTTTTTCCTTAACTTCCACCTCTGACTGCAGTGGAACGCTATGCGAGTTGCATAGCTTGTCGTAGCGTCTAATTATCGTGCCCGTTGTTTTCATCTCAATAATTTTATTTCCAACATATACAGGTTTATTGGGGATATCAAAACACTGTATTAGAGACACTATAAAATTGTTTTATTTATCGGGTCACAGTTAAAAAAAAGAAATACAAATGATAAATTACTGTATGACAAATAATAAAACACAATAAAAAAGACAGAGAAAAAAGGATAATTTACATACAAAACTAAAGACCCTACTACTAAAATATACTACATACTACAATAACCACTCAACATTTAACTTGGAATGTTGGTTTCTGTTTGTGCCATATGTTTCACACAGCCATAGAGATTGATGATGTAAACGGAGACATAGATAATGCATTCGTCCCTCCGAGACTATTTATAGCCGAGATTAGCTGACATTTGTTTACTACAATCTTATCATGACAAATTAGGTTTTCGGGCGTTCAAGCATTTTGTCAATGACTCATATTTACAATAGTCTGTTCCCAACTCGAGTTAGTTCATTCACTCTAATAGGGCAGTTATCATTTATTCTTGTTAGTTCAGAAAGCTTAGTTAATTTTTATGATCGTTTTTTTTTTCAACGCAAAAAAAACATTAAAATATAAAAGTTAAACCAAATTAAATCTGTTCATAAAACTCCCTGAAGTATTGTTTCAGTTGAAGCATCAAAAGTTAATTGGAATGACCGGATTTAAAAACGACTCAGACACAATGCTCTCTAAACTCTTCTGAAGCCCTGATGTAAAAATCAAACCTTTATACAAACACGTATCGACAGTAGAGAAGTTTCAATTAGCCTGGGAGTGAGCGTGCTGGTGAGCTTGCCGTCTCTAAGAAGAGAAGCATGGAGCGCACTGGCACGCTTTCAGTGCCTCGTAAGGGAACCCAGAGCGTGACGGTACGCTAGCCGTGCTGAACGTGTTAATCATGTCCACAGCAGTCTTTAAGGATACTATGGGTGGTGATAAATACATTTGATAGCGCTGGATGACCAGCTCCAGAAACACAGATTTACTTCTCTGAAATGCACACAATATTATAATAACAAAACTCAACAAAAACATCTATTAAACTGCGAGAAGCTTGAGAATGGCAACCAGAGGTTAGAAGTTGTACCATCAGACCAAAAGACTTATTTATGACCTGACGTTTAAGGGTAATCATAGATCAAGATAAATTAACTCTTATAATATTTTTAACAAACAAATTCAATTTTCTGTTGTTTTGTTTCATTTTCTTAAAACTGGAAGAAACTTAAAGCTTTTCTTGCAGTTTAATAGTATCAGTTTCTTAAACACCAAGAATTTAGATGCTCTAAATTCACCTTTAAAACATATAGGTTAAAATATTGTTTTAAAGTTAAAAAGACCTTTAAGCTATTTATTTGAAAATTAGTGTTAATTCATTGAAACCTACTTGTTACATCCCATTGCATAACCCCGCATGATTTTTCACCTAATATCATTCTCATCCTCCATTTCTATATTATTTTCAACAAACTGTATTTTCAGAAGGTTGTATGTTCTCGGCATATGGAAAAACTTACAGTTGCAGCATTTTGTTTTAAAGTTTTTTTCCAGTCACATTTGAAATGTCTTGATGATGTGATGTCATCAGTTGTTGGTACTAATTCTGTTTGTGGAGATTCTAGTTCCAAAATTTCACAAATTCTTTTCTTGACAACTGTAGGTGTACTTTTGATTCAGAGCCTTGACTGCATGAAATCCATGCTTAGATCTTTAGTAGACTGCATTCAAAATGTTCTTGTCTTTATGTTCGGTTCTTGACAGTTTTGCTTCATGATAATAAAGCTGTTTATTGCTGCAATATCCCAAAGGGTGTAAAATAATCTCGTTGACCATCTTTTGCATATCCTAGCAGTAGAATACGACTCCTTATACTTATCAACTGTATCTACTCGCCCTTTGCTAGGGTTATAGAAGAGTATTATTTCAAGCTTCTAGAAAGTTGGTGAATCAGGGTTCTGATCAAGGTTGTCGTCATCATGCATCGATGATAGCACTATTACGTTTTTTTTAAGGTGTAGGACACCATAGTGTCCATTACAAAATAAATATGTACACTATTTATGAAAATATAGACTATATTTACAATTAAACCTTAAAAACACTACTGTAAAAATAACAAAAAGTGCCCAAATTCTCTGTAAAATTTACTAAGTAAAACATTAACCATATGGTGTAATGTATTAAATCACAAAATAAATCACACATGGAAGACAGTTCCAGGTTTCAAGGAACACAGTTGGGCTCACATGGAAGTAAACTCCGGGAAAATGATACCACAGCGAATCGCATATGAAGGCTACCCCAGCTAACTGAAAGGATTTAGCTGACACTTGAACAGATAATGATATAGAAGTAGGGTGTGTGACAAATGATTCTCGAAATGAGGCTTGTGATGAACACAAACCATTAACATTGTAGACTGTACTTAAAGTGTGTACCTATATACCTTCGTGCATATCAACGGCACGCCGTACTACGTATATGTATATTTTGTTGTAGTTTTATACAACATTACCTAATTAGACGTCTACTTCCATGGAGTAATACTTTTTGTCAGGTGATCTCCATTCTAGTCTTACATATGTACATTTTTTTGGTTAAATGTATAAAATTACAACCAAATCCATCCTGATTGGATACGTCACAAGTATATATAGCTATATAAAATTAAACTTCCTAGCAATAACAAAAATAGTAATCATCGTAAATAACTAAAATAGCTTCAGAACACGTTCTTGATTCACTGCATTGCATTGGGGGTGGGCAATCTGTGCAATCTTTTTTACAACATTTAAATACCATATGTACAATAGTGGCCTCCATATAATACGTAAGTACCCAGTTTTCTACCTGTTTCACTATGTAGAAACTATTTATTTATTAGTCTGTATAGTTTAGTTTGCATATTACTGTTGCTACTAAGCTTTCTTGTTAGTGTTCTATTATATTATGTTGATAGTTTTAAATATTATCACTTACTCTTTCTTTTTAAATTTACATACCATCTTATATAATATTCCCTGTTTGGTCATATTTAAAAATTTTGTGATAGTGTTTATCTTATAGTATCCGTCTATAATCAATGTGTTGGAAGGTAATCTTATATTACCGTATGTACAAGGTAATCAATTATGATTTCTTTGTTTGTGTCTTTAGTGGGCATTTCAAGTTCCGTGCGTCATGGTCTAAAAGAAATACCAGAATGGCTTTTGTTTAAGAAACTTCATTTTTATTATACAATCAAATTTATTCTTACCAGTTACTTGTACTTATATTCTAATATACCTACATATGGTAATAATGTAGCATACCATAGTGGTGGAGCAACTGGTCAAAAATACTTTATAAAGCATGTGTTTCATAGTGTGAACATGTTTCTGGGATCATAATTAATGACAGGTTTTACCCAAAATTTATGGTTTGTGACACAAAACCACTCATTTCTTGTTTAAATGTATTGTTTAGTAACATTTGTGAAAAATTAAAAAAGAATTACCTTATTTGTTCCATCACATTTTAGAGGAACAATATATTTACTTCAGTTAACAAAATTCAACATAGATATCCAGAAAATTCAACTATAAAAACATTGTCACTTATCTTTGTGTAGTACTTATCAACAAAGAGAGAAGTCAGTTAACCTTTTGGGATAAAAGAAATTTCAATAAATACCATTGTATTAATTTTCTGCAAATATAACTGATAGAAATATATAGTTGTATATATTTAAAAAAACACAATATTCAATGTTTATGGGTTACAAAATATTAAATTAAATAAAATAAAAAATACTTACCATTTTTTGTTTAATATATTATTTTTCAAATGTATTATAAAACTTTAACGAATGTTAAATAAGATTGTACTTAAGTATTATACATATTAAGGAAACTAACCCATCCTAACTTAACTTTACATTATCTCATTCATTCCATTCATAGATGATGGATCCAGCTGATTTTAATTTACGGATAGTCAGCTGTTTAAAAAAATGAGAAATCTTTTAATTTATGGCTGATATGTGAGTAAAATCTAATACATTATTTCATTTCTAAGATAGTTATTTTCATCTTTTTAAGATTTCTATATAAAGAATGTATTGTATTAGTTTTATTTATGTTTTTTTTGATATTTCTCATTATATTGTTTTCCCAGATATCTTTTTAAAATCTATTATCCTATTGTTATTTTTTCCTTTTATTTACATCGTTATGTTTATAAACTAAATTCTTAATGTTCAAAAATTCATGGTTATACTAGATTACTAGAGATAACACTTTATTGAGATAGCTCTCAGCCATTATCATCTCAATATAAATCTCGAAAGACTGATAGTAAATAGTCAAATGCAGTAAAGAACTTTTGGGTTAAGTTTTTTAAATTTTGCTCTATTTGAAAGTTTCTTGTAGATCATCAACATACTAAGTTTCAACAAAAAAGTTTAATTTCAAGTTTATACTGAGTTTAAACATGAAAATTTCATCAAATATCATGGACAAGTCCACAAGATTAGATACTTAACTATAACAATTTTTAACGCTATAACCAATTGTTTTTACACCAACAATGATTGTTGCAGTATTAAAAAGGACTTGAACAGTTACAAGCAAAAAGAGCTACTTCATCGGCAGAGGAGGACGCCAACAACTTCAGCTCCGGTGAGCCACCAGGAACAGAAGACGCTAGTGAGACAACAAGTACTTCGACCCCTAACCATGACCCAACAACCTCCTACACCCACTACTAGAGTCACTAAGGCTCACTCTTTGAAACCAGCAACTCCTCCGAAACCATTACACAAAACATTTTCAAGTGCAGGGAAGATATGCACCTTCCCCTAAACCTGTAGCTCAGAATGTTGTACGATGTCAATTCCGGCACCACCTCAAGTCCAACAACCATTTCCTTAGTCTCCAGCACCTGCCGTAAACCCTACACCAGCCACCTTCATTCCCTTCCAAACACGCCAACCAGAATCCGGATCCTGTTGAAACGCAGTTTGCACTCACTTCATTTAAACACTTATTTCAAAGCTGTTTCAAGGCCGAAATGTACGGTTACTTCTCACCATCATCCTCGATTTCATTCATCCTCTTGAGCCATGGCTCGTGAATTCCATGTGATCGCATGGAACTCCAATGACCTTGGCCAAAGGAGATCCGAATTGCAATCCTTCCTCACGGAGTGTGATGAGGACGTCGGACTTATCTCCGAATCCCTCCTCAGTCTCCGTCATCGCTTTTCACTGGCATCGTACGTCGTCCATAGGAATGATAGACCAGCGGTTTCGGAAGCACCTTCGTCAGATGGTGCTCCAAAACAAAGATGTAATGGAGGCTTGCTTGTTTCGTTGAACCATAGCCGATTCTATAGAGTCGGCCATGAATAAACACGTTTCTTTGATGACATATTCCTATACATTTGAAAGATTAGATGATCGACTGCTGTTGCTTCATCTTGTTGTTTGATGTCCTCGATCAACTGGTGAAGTAAGGACGATTACATCATTTTCATATTACGCCCGGATGTGAAATGTTTTACTGTAAAAAGATTTTAAGTGTGAGATTTATTATATACGCCTAAATTTGATAAGTCTGCTGGATTATATCAATTTTCAACTGAAAATATTTCTTTCATTTCATTTTAGTGCTATAGTATACAGGTGTCCTAATTTTCCTACAACTGACAGTCTGCATAGTGACAAATTTATAAAATGTCAATAATATTTATATGACACAAAGATTAAATAAATAAAAAAACAGTGAAAACTATGACAATCGCAAAACTTTAAACAGCTAATTTCGTTAATCGGGTATTACGAATTAAGAGAATTATAAAATCGTGATTCTTTTAGACTTGGCCGACTCTAGTAGTAGAGTCGGTCATGCTTTAGATCTAGATAATTTATTTAGAAGATTAGTTCTTTTAACTCATTCGTTCAAAAGAATCAGGTCTCAATTCTTTTGACTCTCCTCAATGCAGAATAGAGAATACATACGCAATCGGGCAACTCAGTCACAGTGTTACATACGCAGTCAGTCACAGTGTTTGTACAGAAAGTATATTGTTGATTAGAGTTGTAACTGGGAGTTAAAACTATGTTTCTTTCCATTAAATCATGAATAGTTAGAACGGATAAATAGTAACTTTATAAATGTTTACAGTAATTTGAATTTAATGTTACTTATGGACAATGACATAAATAATAAATGAAGAAACGACAATGGTAAATATTTAAAACAATTTTATAATATTTTAAATTTTTTGACGAATGTGAATTTATAGGAATATATATCCTTTTAATGAATTTTAATGTAAATATTTTTTGTAATAATCACGACCTAACCATTAATTGTATTATGCATGCCATGTTGAACCCTAGAAAGGTAGAGCTATTAGTCAATTTTACACAAATCCGTGCAAAAAAAATGGTAAATATTGAGGCAGGGACTATCGCTTTGATCGGCGAAATTTCCTTCTTATGATCAATTTGATCATGCTTAACTCAAATTTGAAGTTATTTCTTTTGCGGCAAACCTAACGTAATCTAACCCAACCTAGGTGCATACTACCGACTACAGCTCTGATCGGTGGAATTTTTTTGGCAATTGTTTACTTTAGTCATGTAAGCCATTTTGCCCAAAAACTCTTAGCGTTCGGTACAGAAACTCAAAATAATCAGATTTCACAGATCAGAGAGGTAGTCGCTGAACTTAATATCTACCAAGAAAATTAACTTTCCGTTTTTTCCTGTGTAAAATAAAGTTGATATTCGTATTCTACATACAAAAACCAGTAAGTTACAAAAACACAAATTTGTTGTCATTAGCACGAAATATTTACCGTTTTTATTTACTGTTTTTGACTAAGCCATTGGTTTGTCTTATAGCTATTCTATTTAAGGGAGTAACAGTCAGGCATGACTTAGTAGCTAATCTGTAAACATTGATAAGACATGTTTTTTCTATTCCTCCAGGTAATTTCTGAACTCTACTGAGTCAAAATTACTCTTGGATACACTATGTAGAAATTTGGTGTGTAAATTTTGTTCATTCTTATCTTTACAAGTCATTGTGTTTCTATAAATTTTTCTTAGGCATTTGGTAGTTAGAATTTGTAAGAGTAAATTTTACTCATGTTGGTATTTATTTCCTATTCCCAAATAATCGATTTTAGCAAAAACAATTATATCAGGCGATGCAGATAGTCATCAGGAATACAGAACCAATTTTAAAAACCTCCGCTTATGAATTAAAAATAAGAATTCATAAATTTCATGAATTAAAACCTCCCCAAGAATTAAAAATTTTGGAAAATAAAAATCCCTCCTTCACAGCACTTGTAAATGTCACTAATTTAACGTCTTGGCTTTATTTTTTTAAAAATCACTTAAACAATATTTTATGACTATCCGAACTTTAAATTTAGTAAATTTGTTAAAACTTATTGAGACTTACTTTGTGTTTTTGTGTCTGTAAATTACATATTGTTCTAGTATGTTAAGATGTGGTCCTTTGTTGATGTGTAGAATTTCTAGGTTATGGTAAATGTCTGTGTATTTGTGTCCTGTTTCTTTTATGTGATTGTAAAATGTTGAGTTGTTGTTTTGTTTGTGTTCCTCGACTCTTTGTTTAAAGTTGTGACCTGTTTGTCCAATGTAGAACTTGTTACATTTGTTGCAGTTCAGTTTGTATACGCCTGGTACTTGTAGTTTATCTTTGTTGTTGGTGTTGTGTAATTGTGCTTATTTTTTTGACCTAATAATTCGGAAAATGCCTTGAAATGTAATTATAGAATTATAAAACTTACACATACATCTCATTTTTTTGTGATAATAAGTCACAAAATGACAAAACACTTACAGATCCTATTCCACGCACAAAACAGAAAATATTTAATCAAAGCGTTATTAGCACCATGTTTGACCTGGCACACAAACCTTATAGAAATAACATTTGTTGATTCCATCTTCGCGTGAGCTACTAGTAATCACTAAACAATTTTAAATGTTTTAAACTTGCCTATAGTAGCACTTACTTTGCTTGTTGAGGACGGCCGTTTCGGGAGATGTGTCCCTTTGTCAACTCAGACCGTAACTGATCTCAAGGTTTACGTAGGTTAGGGTGGGGGTGGGATATTTTAGTGTGGGTGTATTTTGTGTGTATTAGGAGTTATGATGTCAAAAAGTGCGTGTGAGTTGTAATGTAATTGTGTATTGAGTATGTGTGTAGGGTGTAGTTTGAAGTGCATATATATTTCGTATTGTTCGGTTGTGTAGCTTTGGTTATTTCTGTGTTGTTTATGAAGAATTTGTAGGTTAGATGTTATGTCTATGTAGTCATGTTTTGTGGAGTTGAGATGATCGGCGAAGTTTGATTGGTAGTTATTGTTTTTTAGTGCTTTTATATGTTCTTGGTAACGTGTGTAGAATGACCTCCCTGTCTGGCCTATGTAAAAACTGGGTATTTTTGTAATGTGTTGGTTAGATTGTGGGTTTTGGATGATCTGTATGGTATTGATAAGTATTTTATGGGATTGTCATCTTGTGTGTTTGTATTTGGGTTATTATGTTTATTTTTTAGGCGGTTGTATAATTTGTCAATCATTGTTGGGTTGTAGCTGTTTGTTTGTGTTATATATTTTATGGTGTTTAACTCCTGGTAGTGTTCATCTTTGTCTAGTGGTGTTTTAAGCAGGCGATATATCATGGTGTTGTAAGCAGCTAATTTATGTTGGTGTGGATGGTTTGAGGAACTGTGTATGGTTGTATTAGTGGTGGTGGGTTTTCGGTATATGTTGAATTAATGTGTTTGTTTGTCTGTTCGTTTAATTGTGAGGTCTAAGAAGTTGAGGGAGTTTTGTTTTTCTGTTTCGATGGTGTATGTTAGTTTAGGGTGTATGGAATTTAGGTGTTTTAGAAATATGTGTGCTCTGCGTGTGTTGCCTTTATATAATGTTATGATGTCGTCAACATATCTGTACCAGTAAATTATGTTATCTGAGTATTTGTTGTTGTGTAAAATGTGGTTTTGTTCAATATGGTGTATGAATATTTCTGCTAAGATGCTAGCTATGGGGGAGCCCATAGGTAGTCCATCTTTCTAACGCACAACACCCAAAACAGGTTATTAACACAACACACGTTTTTCATCCCAGAACTATAAATCTCACCAACACAATATTTTCAATTAATGAATTAAACCTATTAGACAAAGGCTTAAAACATAACATCACATCTAAATACAGCCAACAAAATTTCACCAAAACCCTAATATTAGATCTTGAAAATACAATCCAACACAACACACCGTTAGAACAACAAGATGCAATCAGACACAAAATAAAACAAACAATAACTCAAATTAAACCCCCCAAAACAAACACCTAAGAATTAAAAGTAGCCAAATCTGTCAAAAACAAATTAATAAAACAAAATTTAACCATTACCAAAGCTGACAAAGGCAACACAACGGTAATTATTAACAATAGCGACCTCAACACAAAAGTACACAGTTTCATCCAAAATAACAACATCATTACACTAAAAGTAGACCCAACAACAAAATACAACACTCAAATCAAAGAAGCAGTTAACAAAACAAAAATTATAATCCCACACCACACCAAAAAGCACCTAAAAAAAAAGCCAATAGCCTCTAAACTAAACGCCCTGCCCAAACTTCACAAAACAGACATCCCAATACGTCCACTAATCAACCATACAAGCGCCCCTTCTCGTCTTCTAACCAAATTCCTCGACAAAACTATCCGAAACCATATAAAATTTATTGATCATTGTAGCATAAAAAAATAGCCTAAATCTAATAGACAAAATAAAAAACGTAAATATCCCACCTTAGTCTCTTTTGATATATCAAATCTATATACAAACAGCCCCATGCCAGAAACCATTTACATCCTCAAAAATATGCTAATAAACACAAATACACCACATACACACATTGACGAAATCATCCACTTCACAAGATTAATCACATCTCAAAATACTTCACCTACAATAACACATTCTACAACCAGAAAGATGGACTACCTATAGGCTCCCCCATAGCTAGCATCTTAGCAGAAATATTCATACACCATATTGAACAAAACCACATTTTACACAACAACAAATACTCAGATAACATAATTTACTGGTACAGATACGTCGTCGACATCATAACATTATATAAAGGCAACACACGCAGAGCACACATATTTCTAAAACACCTAAATTCCATAGACTAACATACACTATCGAAACAGAACAACAAAACTCCCTCAACTTCTTAGACCTCACAATTAAACAAACAGACAAACAAACACATAAATTCAACATATACCGAAAACCCACCACCACTAATACGACCATACACAGTTCCTCAAACCATCCACACCAACATAAACTAGCTGCTTACAACACCATGATATTTCGCCTGCTTAAAACACCACTAGACAAAGATGAACACTACCAGGAGTTAAACAGCATAAAATATATAACACAAACAAACGGTTACAACCCAACAACAAAATCAACGACATTTACAACACCACTGGAGTTTACAAACTAACTTGCAGTTCATGCCCCAGTTTTTACATAGGCCAGACAGGGATGTCATTCTACACACGTTACCAAGAACATATAAAAGCACTAAAAAACAATAACTACCAATCAAACTTCGCCGATCATCTCAACTCCACAAAACATGACTACATAGACATAACATCTAACCTACAAATTCTTCATAAACAATACAGAAATAACCAACGCTACACAACCGAACAATACGAAATATATAGGCACTTCAAACTACACCCTACACACATACTCAATACACAATTACATTACAACTCACACACACTTTTTGACATCATAACTCCTAATACACACAAAATACACCCACACTAAAATATCCCACCCCCACCCTAACCTACGTAAACCTTGAGATCAGTTACGGTCTGAGTTGACAAAGGGACACATCTCCCGAAACGGCCGTCCTCAACAAGCAAAGTAAGTGCTACTACAGGCAAGTTTTAAACATTTAAAAGTGTTTACTTATAGAATTATAAAACTCGCACATACATCTCATTTTTTGTGATAATAAGTCACTAAAGGACAAAACACTTACAGATCCTATTCCACGTACAAAACAGAAAATATTGCATTGAACATTTACACACCTTTTTATTTCTATGGCTTAGAAACGATAGATGCGAATTGTTAACATTTTCGAAGACCATGAAACAGACAGTGACAAATGTTCGAACGATGCTGAAATTAAAATCACTACTGGGGCTAGTGAAACGGTTGTGCAAGTAGACAATGCAAGTGCTGGACTTATAAGTGACGATCCCATTGAATGGATAGTAAATAACCCTACTATTGAAGTTCTGTTACGGCGTGGTATTAATCAAAACAAGAACTGTGATTTTTCAAACTCCAAAAGGCATTTTGGAGAACAAGTATGATTTTTGACAGCAAATACTTTTCAACATCAATTACCTAATGGTGAGATAAGGTTAAGGGATTATTTAGTTTACTCTCCTAGCAGTGGGTCTGTTTTCTGTGCTCCATGTAAGCTTTTTGGTTCAAAATATGTAGCTTGTAAATCAAAAGTTTCTATTGAAGGTACATCAGATCGGAAAATATTGCAAGCATTTTGGCCACACACGAAAACTCTCAAGACCATAAAAAAAGTAAGCTAGATCTATTAGCACGAAAAAAGAGCTTAGGAACAATTACTAATCAGTTTGATTCAAATGTAGAGGCTGAAATAAAATATTGGAGAAATGTACTTGCTAGAGTTTTTGTGGTAGTAAAAAAATTAACAAGCAGAGGCCACCCCCATCGCGGCCATGATGAAAAATTTGGTTCATTGCACAATGGAGAATTTATGATGTCATTAGAACTTATAGCTGAATTTGATCCGTTTCTGGCTAATCACATTGAGTGATACGGGAACCCTGGCGCTGGAAAAACGTCTTACCTATCTTCAATCATATGTGATGGAGTTGTCAATTTACTTGCCAGTAAAGTAAAGAAGATTATCGTTGATGATATCAAGAGTGCAAAATATTTCTCTGTAATAGTAGATTCAACCCCAGATATCTCTCACACCGATCAATTGTCCTTTGTAATAAGGTATGTTGGAAAAGATGGTTTACTTGTTGAACGGTTTTTACTATTTATTCCCAATACCGGACACAAATCAGAGAACTTGGCTGCTGCTGTGTTAAAAGTTTTAGAGTCAAATTCCATTGACATAAATGATTGTCGTGGACAATCATATGACAACGCAAGTAACATGTCTGGGATTTACTTGTACAAGCTCGTATTAAAGAAATTAACCCTAAAACACTTTATGTCCCGTGTGCTGAACATTCACTAAACTTAGTGGGCACATGTCCTGCAAGCTGTTGCCAAGAGGCATGCACGTTTTTTAATTTAGTAAAAATGTATACACATTCTTTACGGCTTCTACAAAACGTTGGGAGAATTTAATGGAACACCAGGTACATAAATGTAATACTATAAAGGGTTTATCTGATACGAGGTGGTATGCACGTGAAGATGCTTGCAGAAGCTTGTGTGAAAACTGGGAAATGGTAATAGAAGTCCTGCATATTTATCAGAACAACCTGTGTGAAAAACCTCTTGCAAGAAATGAAGCTTCTGGCATTTTTAATGGAATGTACAGATTAGAAACCGCATTCATGTTGGAGATTTGGACAGACGTCTTAGAAAGGTTTCAAAAAATAAGTACAACTCTTCAAAGCGTTGATATGTCCATTGAGAGAGTCAACCGACTCTATGATTCTCTTGTAAACTATATGGACTCTCTTCGTGGTATGTTTGATCTATATGGAAAGAAGGCAATGGATTGATGTGAATGGTGTGAGAGTGATTATGACACTTCTCATAAGCGTTTGCCCAAGAGAAAATGTCGTCCAGATGAAGGGAGTGGAGAAGAAGTTGTCCTTACAGGGAGAGACAAGTTTAAAATTGAAACTTTTTATGTTATTATTGACAGACTTAAAAATGATCTAATAAAAAGAAAAGAAGCATATTCTATTATAGCTGACAGATTTTCTGTATTTTCTGACCTTTCAAACAGAGAACCAAGAGACATTATAGAGCATGCAGCAAAACTGCAAAACCTTTACAGCAGTGATCTGGAGTCATCCTTTGGAAGTGAATGTGTACATTTTTCAAACTTGATCAAGTTCAATAATTTGATATGCACACCTCTTTCTATGAGCAAGTTTCTCAGAGAAGACAACTTGCAGGATACATTTCCTAACGTAGATATAGCTTTGAGAATGTATTTGTGTACTGCGGTTAGCAACTGCTCTGCAGAAAGGTCATTTTCGTCCCTCAAGAGAATCAAGTCATATCTACGTTCTAACCTCAAAGAAGACAAATTGAATTCTCTTGCAATTCTCAACATTGAAGCTGATATCCTTAACACCAAAGACTTTTCTTTTGAACAATTAATAAAAGAATTTTCTATTAACAAAGCAAGACGTAAACCTTTAATGTAAGAATAAATGTTTTTAGTCATACGTAGGCTACAAGTTTTGTTTCTGCAATATTTATATACATATTAAACCTTAAACCACCATATTCCACTTATAAAGTATATTAAGTCTAATTTATACACTATGTTTTCATTATATACTATTATCCAAAAAAGTTAAAATATATGTTAATTGCTCTTGTTAATACTAAGAGGCTGGAAATATTAATTCTTAATCGTGTGTGTAATAAATAACATTTTCTAATGTCAAAAGTATCCTTATTTTCAATTGTCTTCACCAACAAATATGAAAGTGAAGTAATCTATGTATATTTTCAAAATATGTTTCATTAAAATATAGTGCCCAATATATAGTATATTATTATACATTATTATTTAATATGTACTTTACGTTTATTACTATTGCATTAGGACAGTAAACTATGGTCGGCATGGTAATCGGTAATTAATTTAAACGTAAAATGCATTATTGCATGAATACCAACATATTTTTTAATGTCAAAGCGCATCATTATTAAAAGTTAATTATTTTTTTATTATGCATTTCTTTGAACAGCCATGAAAACGGATTCGTATGGTGAAAAATTAAAAGCATTATATTACGTTGGGACGTTTCCAATAAATTCGCGAACTGGGCGCAAAGGGGCGGCTGGTCAAATTGTGCCTAGGGCCAGCACCATGGCAAAGTCCGCCACTGCCTGAAAATACTTTCTAAAAATGGGATTTTTTTAAAAACCTTAATTTTGTTTGAAGTTTTATTGAATATCAGAACATAACCTCAGTTTACAAACATTCTGTATAAATAAATTGTTAAAATTATTGTAATGTTTTATCAGATTACTTTAACAAAGTATATAGTAAAACTTCTCATATTCGGATCAATGTGGCGGCAGCCCAATCCGGATAGTAAAAAATCTGGATTTGGGAGGGGTTATGTAACTCATAACTGATAATGATGAATTCAGTGATGAATTCAGTGATAGTGAGATGTTATATTGCCTATGAATCTGTGACTATCCAGATAATCTTTAATAATGCTGTTAAAAAAAATTTTAATTATTAGAGATCGATAACTGCAAAAGAAGCTTTAATACTAAAGAAATTAGCAAAGGCAAATTACAAACTATTCAAAAACACATAGACTTGTAACCAAATTCCAGGGTTTGTATGACCTTTGAAAATCCTGAAAATTTTAAAGGAGTCTTCAAGACCTTGGAAAGATCTTGAATAATTTTAAGTCACTGGAAAGTCTTGGAATTTTATAATTATGTTATTCTATTAAATTAAAATAAGTCTTTGCATAATGTATGGGCACTAGATGCACAGTCTTCTTTACTTGAGATTGAACAATGTCGTTGATTCAGCTCAGTCTCGGTCACTGGGCTTTGTATAAAATCATTCGTATAAATTAACTCAAAATAATCTACAAAATCAAATGAAGAAAAGTGTCGTTAACTGAATGAAAAGTATTGCATGGCACAACAAATACACAAGTCATAGACTAGTTTATAACACACATTTTGTCTGGCATTAATAATATCGTACATTAAATTAAAAATAGTGGCTTACTTTTAATCTATCCATGCATAATATAATTTTTATCTTTATTCTAAATAGTTATAATAATGATATAATTATTTATGTTGTGGTTATAAATTGAAGTTTCTTCTAGGCCAACTTGCTGAAAGATGTTTTAATAAATGATGCACATCCAAAAATATTGCTGCTGAAAAAACACATAGAGTATATTGCATCATATGGAACCAATAAGGATGAATTTGTAAGTAGCAGCTTTAAAAACTTCAACATTTTTATAATTAATGCAACTATTTTTGTTGTTCAGGGGGATTGATGAGCTAGGCATGAACTTTAGTGCTTTAATAGTATAGTTCCTGAAAAATGATCCTTTGATTTCTATTCCAAATTCTAGAACTCCAAATATTTCATTTTTTGATTTTCTAAAGTCTTCAACTTAAAAAAGAAACTGCATCACAATTATATTAACAAAAACATGTTGCAGAAAACAAGAAATCGGATTAAAAACATGCGGTGGGCAATAAAATGGAACAATTTCAAACAAAATGTGTACTGAGTTTAATTCTTCAAAAATAGATTTAAATAAAGAAAAGTTATAGGAGGTTAAGGAAAATTATTCTGTATGAACAATATGGATCACAAATAAAGATATTGAAACAAAAATTGAATTAGTTTTTAATACATGATAACAATGAAGTGGTCAAAATGAGTTAAGAAATTAAACATCAAATTATTGTTTAAATTATGCAAAGTTATTAAATTTGTAAAGTTATATTTTATAATTTACTATTATTTAAAAAATGTTGCTGCAAAGTTTCTTGTCCAAGAATATTTGAGGAACCACACTCACACTAAAACAACACACCTGAGCAACAGTCTTGTCAGTAATTTACAGCATTGAATAATGCGCTGACCTAGCGTGAAACGTGTCTGCTGAATAAATAAGTAAATAGTGGGTTTTTTGCCAAGTTAATACAAAAAAGTGTAATGATTAAAATTTCTTTATACATAATGTTTTCCACTTCCTAAATGTTATTGAGGATAAATGTTAAAAAAAAATAATTCGACAAGCCAGGCAAACATTTTAATATACTTTGCCAAACTTTACTTTTATACTGTATATATTTTTATATAACTTACTATATATGTACAAATTGTATTAATGTAATATTTTTGCTAATGTCGTCTGCAGTAACTTTTAACTAGTAATAATTATAAATGTTATAAATAGACTATACCTAAGTTGATTGCTTATTCAAATTAGAGTGTTTAATGTGCAACTTTATTTTGTTTTAATATAACATCACTATTAACATGATAAATAAAGAGGGCAGCTATGATGGCTTGTACAATCATTGTAGGCACAAAGAAACTGGTTTGTTTTTGAATGAAAGGGTATTTTCCGTCTTAGATAGTTCTAATTTTTGGTTATTTTGAATATTTTAATATCTATTCAGCTACGAATTATGCAAGCTCTACTGTATTTGTATCTTTTTACTTGTTTTATTTAACTCGATGTTGTTGTATACAGATAATGCCCTTTATTGATAGTTTTACGAAATGTTGCTTTGCCCTTATTATTCTGTAATGTACATTATACAAATTGTCACTTTTTCACTCGTTTCATTATCATGCAACATCTAATTACTATTAATTAGATGTACATCTCTCAATAGGTTTACTTGTTTTATAAAAACATACGAACAGTAGGTTTGCTTGGTATAAAAAACCAGGTTTACTTATTTAATTTGCATGTTTCTGTTTCTTCTAAAATCCAGTTTCTTCTTTTTTTTTTGTTAAATTATATGTTTTTGTGCCATTCATAAGAGTTTTACTTGTTGTTTTAGAATTTATTTTTAATGTTATAACTTGTATTTTATCCCAGGTGTTTATATGTTTCTATTTCTTTTTTTGACTATCATTGTTATCACTGTTAGAACTTAAAGCCAATTCCAAGTACCTTTTAATTTGTGCAAAGTAATACAGTAGTACTAGTAGTACTAGTAAAACAGTAGTACAGTACTACAAACTGAAACAACCGTACAAAAAACCGACACCAAAGACCAAGACTCACTTCGACATGACATAAAAAACCTAACTAAACGAAAACATAACCAATAAAAGCATGAACAATGAAATTAAAATCGCTACAAACACAAAACAACAAGCCCAACTAAACAACATCACACTCACCACAGCAGACAAAGGCAACACCATAATAATTATTAATACAAACAGCCTAAAATCAATGATTACATAATAAATAATAATATAGTACAACTACATACAGACTCAACAGAGAAATATCAGAGAACCATCAAACAATTAATTAATACATTATCAACAACAAAAAAATACCACCTAAAACAAATCCACCCTAAAGCACCTACCCTCCGCACTCTCTCCAAAATTCACAAACCCAATGTCCCCATCCTAGCCATCATCAACTAACAGAATGTCCCTGAACATAAACTAGCAAAATACATAGACAAAATAATCAGTCAATCCATAAACCTGAACACAGAAACACACATAAAAAACAGAACAAACCTCATAAATAAAATAAAAGTCAAACATACCACACAATTTAACACTATCACTCGCCATAACAAATATGTACACCAACATACCCATACCCAAAACGCTCAACATTCTAGAAACCAAATTATTACAGAACAACATACCTAAAACCCACGATACCGAAATCATAAACATCCTCCAAACCATCACCTAGCAAAACGATTTCACCCACAACTCAAACTTCTATTCACAACCAGATAGCCTACCCATGGAATGTTCTATCAGTAGTGTTCTAAGCAAAAGTTTTCTACAACACATAGAAAACACCAAGATACTCACAAACAATATACATGGACATAAAATCAACTCCTGACAATGTGAAAAACTCTTCACCTACATTAATATAATACACCCAAAACTCCACTTCACTTCAGAAATTGAAACCAACCGATCCCTAAACTTCCTCGACCTAACCATAACAAAAAGCCACACACAAAAACACAGCTTCAACATTTACAGGAAACCTATAATGACAGACACACTTATCCATAACACCTCAAACCACCCTATCCAACACAAACACTGCCTTCAGATCCATGCTCCATAGACATAAAGATGTCCTAATGACCACAGAAAACATAAACAAAGAACTAGACACAATTGAATATTTAGGATACACAAATAGATAAAAGACCACAATATTAGACAAACTATGGTACAAAATACAAAAAAAAAACACTAAAATTAACACTACAGACAGGGAAAACAAATACATCACATTACCATACATAAACAAAACAAGAAACAAAATAACCCGCAAATTTCTAAAAATAGGATAACACAAAACTAATAACAAGTTACAATAAAAAATACAACACGACACCAACGACAAAGATAAACTACAAGCACAAGGAGTATACAAACTAAACTCTGACAAATATAACAAATTCTACATTGGACAAACAGGTCGCAGCTTTAAACAAAGAGCCGAGGAACACAAACAGAACACCAATTCTACATTTTATAATCACATAAAAGAAACAGGACACAAATACACAGATGTTTACCATAACCTAGAAATCCTACACATCAACGAAAAAGGACCACATCTCAACATACTAGAACAGTATGAAATTTACAGACACACAAAAACACAAAGTACAAACATATTAAACGAACAAACACAATACAAATCACATATACTCTTTGGATACTATCGAAAACCTGCCTTTAAAATTGTTACCGCTTGATCCGACATCTCCAAGCAGAAGACACTGATGAAGATCCCCACATAGCGATCGAAAATGTTTTTTCTCAGTAAGTTTTAACAAATTTACAAAATTTGAAGTTCGGATAGTCATAAACTATTGTTTAAGTGATTAATAAGATTCACCAAACGTAATGGATTACAAAATTCAAGAATAATACAGTAGATTTTTGTTTTCATTAAAACAAATACTCTTAGGCCCTTCTCTAATTATTTATTGTTTTATTAAATGTTGCCTAAGAGGTTCATCATCAAAGATTTCCAACTCTTGTTATGCAAGTCTGAACATTGTGATTTTTGAAACCTGTCCTTTGTATTCCCCAAGTTTTGATCTTTTGATTAATTATTGTTTTGAAGTTTAAGTTTATTGTTTTAAATTTAATACAAGATGACCAATGTAGTGTAGTTGCTATATAGTTAATACATCTATCTTCCATTTTTACTTATTTTTTTTCTAATAACCTGAAAGTGAATTATATATTAAATATTTATACAACTATTCTTTGATCATACCTTGTGAGGTTATGTTAAAACAAATAAAAGACATACACAAAACTCACAAATTAATCATTTATTGACTCATACGCGTTTCAATGACAAAGTCATCATCATCAGTGAGTGTTATACTACAAACTCTAACTTACAACTCAAAGAGTCTAGAGTTGTAAGTTACAGTTTTAATAGCAACATTAACTGATGATGATGACTTTGTCATTGAAATGAATATGGATCAATAAATAATTAATTTGTGAGTTTTGTGTAAGTCTTTTATCTTAAATATTGTTTTTGTATAAAAATGTTATTGGAGCTGGCTGCTATTAGTTTTATATTTTGATATTAAAATCAGAAATATTAAACAAATTATTTTTCAAAGTTGTGATGAAATATGCTTAATACTAACAAATTCCACAAACGTTGTCGCTAAGTTTTGCTAACACTTTTAAAAATGTTTATTGTGTAGGAATACTGCATAACCGAATACTTGCGCATGTCAGGGATGTATTGGGGTTTGACAGCTATGGACTTGATGGGCCAGTTGCATCATATGAATAAACAGCAAGTAATTGATTTTATACAGCAGTGTTTCCATGAAGAATCTGGAGGTATAAGTGCAAGCATTGGCCATGACCCTCATTTGCTCTATACACTCAGTGCAGTGCAGGTTTGAAATCTCCACTATAAATTGTATTATAGTATTTATTTAAAATTTATTCTTAAATTTTTCTATTCCACATAATTTTTTGAATGTTGCAATACTGATTCCTCAGTAACATTTACATCGTGAAACAAATTTCACACACCTGACAAATTATTGAGTACGCAAATAGGGTTTAATCAAAAGAGGTCCTTTTATTTGATTTATAGGTTTACTAAAATAAATATCTTATAAAAAAGAATGGAAACAAATTAAAATAGGTTCATATATTTACAAAATGACCAATAAAATGGTTTTAGTTTGTTTTACAAAAAAAAAAAAAAAACTAAGGTTTAACTATAAAATTAATTTTATTTAATGTTTCTATGCTACTCTTTATTTTTTAAAAATTATACTTCAGCAAATGGTAGTCAGTATCAATTTGTATTGTTTTTACATAAGTTACTCATAAATTATATTGCAAAAAAGAAACAGCTGAATTCAAATGTCATAAAACATAAATACCTCCTTAAATGTGCAACCACACAACTGTATAAAGTAAATGTTTATTTGTATTAATAAATAATATATACATACATAACAATACATATACATAAAAAGTAACAGGTAGTGGATGAATAATAATAGCAGTTGGCGCTACGATAACACTGAAATCAATAAATAAATATAAAAGCAAGGATATATATTTACAGGGTTAGACAGAAGAGTGTTGTCTTAGCACTATTACATTTCATGAAGTAAGTGATTATTCAAGTGAATAGGAAGAACTTTATGTATTGTAAACACTGTCTGAAATGGTATCTCTATATGAGGTTTAGCATATTTGTAGATGTTTATTAGTGTACCTCTGGTAAATAATTCCATGTGTATAAGTATTGTATTTTACATTCACAAAATTGACACTTGGATTTTTTTAAAAACAAAACTATCCCAACTAGATACTTTGTGTGGAAAGTATACACACAATTTGGATACAGAACATAATACTGGTAGTAATGCTATGAAAAAGTACGGTTATATGTAAAGAATTCTTTGTTACTTAATTATGTTCATAAAATATGGTTATGTTTATAAACACAAAGCGTTTATTTGACCCATTTAAGCAGTATTTGTTTTGTGGTGCTTGAAATCACCTGTTCCTTCTTTAGAATATACAGTCGAACCTCTATATAACGAAACTCCAGATAACGAAATCCTCTATATAACGAATTTTTATCTTGTCCCATGACGTTTTAGAAGTTATACTGCTTATTTATTTCTATGTAACGAATTTCGGACCTCTCAATAACGAATTTTTTTTCCCATTTCAACCGAAGAAATGTAGTGTTGTATAGGCAGCTCACAATGGAATTTTCAGGAAATTGTTTACTTTCAGCAGGAAGGTCATCAAAACCAAGAATGGTAGGCGAAACACATGTCGGCAATTGACTGCATGTTATAGTTAGATTCAGTTAACACGTTCAGCACGGCTAGCGTTCCGGCACACTCTGGGTTCCCTTACAAATACGCTCCCAACTTATTTCCTTAGATACAGTGAGCTCACCGGCACGCTCACTCCCAGGCTAATTGAAACTTCTGTAGTGTCGATATCTGTATAAAGGTTTGATTTTTACGTCAGTGCTTTAAAAGAGTTTGGAGAACATTGTGCTTGAGTTGTTTTTAAATACGACTATCCCAAGTTAACTTTTGATGCTTCAACTGAAACAATGATTCAGGAAGTTTTATGCATAGATTTAATTTGGTTTAACTTTTATATTTTAATGGTTTTTTTAGTTTGAACCATTAACGCGGCAGAATTCCGGTAAAAACTATGATCATAAAAATTAACCAAGCTTTCTGAACTAACGCAAGCATAAACGATAACTGTCCTATTAGAGTTAATAAACCAACTGGAGAGGGGAACAGACTATTGTAAATATGAGTCATTGACAAAATGCTTGGACGCCCGAAAACCTAATGTGTCAACATAAGGTTGTAGTAAACAAATGTCAGCTAATCTCAACTATAAATAGTCTCGGACGTGACATATGTATTTTCTATGTCTCCGTTTACATTATCGATCTCTATGGCTTTGTGGAACACGTGGCACAAATGTTGCTAGCTCAGTTCCTTATTTTTATTCGTGCTGTAAAGTGCAACAAAAAATTACTAACTTTTTAAAGTAAAATTTTGAAAACTAGAAACGATTTAAAAAGTATCTGTACGAAGTTAATGTATTTACAGTACTGTATTACTGTACATCGTATTTTATGTTTAATTTAATACAGTATTTGTATCTCTGTGTAGTGTATAAAACAGTTTTTGTTGTTCGAAATTGAATTGTGTATATAAAAATAAAATACTGATAGATTGTGTGTATTCAAATAAAATCGGTATAGGCAGTTAATAAATGTAATACTGTTAATCAATAATACAGTTACTAAATTACGGCTTACTGAGTTTGATTCGATTAAATTCCACTACGTTCAAGTCATGCTTCCTGAAAATGAATTGGTGAGTGTACTTATTTACCAGTAAGTTTTAATAAGCATTAGATAACTTATCATAATAGCCTATACATAGTAGACCCTATGAAAAATATTGAATGTGGATATCTAATACAATGAAGAAACATCAATAAAACATTTTTAACAACTTGAATTTCAAATAAATTAAGACTTTATAAAACATCCTATATTAACATTGGCCTATTACACTAACTACACTCGCGATATTATACTGTATCCCTTTTATTACCGCAGGTAGTGCGATATGCGTAAGATGGGGTGGGAGCATTCTTTACAACATAACCTCTCAATAACGAATACCTCTCTGCAACAAATTTTTTCTCTGGATAATCGACTTCGTTATACAGAGGTTCGACTGTATTATGAATTCACAAATGGCCTATATAAAAAAGAAAAAAAACCTGTTTACTTCCATTTGATCAAGTTTTACAATTTTTTCTTACAATAGATAGTAAATTTCCTAAATGGACAAGGTGTGTAAATGAAAATTCATTGTAATTTTTTAAAAAATGACTAAAGTATCCTAGCAGTGTTATTAAGATATAAGTGCTAACAGTACTGTTGAGTTACCTATTTTTGATGAATCAAGTCTCATTTTGAATATTGTAACCAAATAAATGTTTATTTATGTATTAGTGTCTATTTCTGGCGATAAACTGATATTTTTGTTTGTTTATACTGCTTGACCAAGATATATGTAGAATCTATTTGTCATAATATAACCTGTATTTTGACAGATGATATTTCTGCTAATTATTAATGTGAATTATCTGAAAAGCAAATTATCTACCTAGGAACTCAGGTACTGACTATTTGAGTAAGTGTTACATTAAAATATCACCAACCGTCTAGTTGGTATAGCTATAGGTTTAAAAATTTCTAAAGTTTTAAAATTTCTGAGTAGACAAAGACTAAAAAAAGATATTTCGACTAAGTTTCTATACCAGCTGAATATAGAGTGAAGAATAATGATGAATTAAGGTGGATTAATGATGAATATGACTCAGAAATTAAGAAAGAATCAACTCCATGAAAAATTTTTTTAACTAGAGAAATGGAGCAAAAGGCAATCTACAGAAAATGTTTATAGTTTTGTAGCAATCCCTCAACATTTGTAGCTCTACATCCTTGGAAATTCAGTTTTGAGAATTGTTTTTACAATAAAATGGAGAAAAATATTATATTATTAATTAAAAACTTTTACCTATGCTCCAGAAATGTTATCCTTTCTAGAATTTTAAACCTTGGATTTTTAAAAAAGTATCAGTCTTCATACTTTGAACTTTTTAAATGACTAGTTAGTACTCAATAGTATATGATCACTATGTACACAATTTTATAATAATAAAAAAAATGTAATTAAAAAAAATCATTTTATATACAGTAGAAAAAAGTTATTTGTAAAAATCTAAAGCATTATACTAGTCTATAATAGTGACTTTCTCAGTTGCTGTCATTGTTATTTTAACAGTTTTAACAGTTATTTTTTTTGTCATTGGGCCTTGTTTATTTTATGGCTTGTATTCCATTACAGTTCTAATTTATGGAAGCTGGTTGAGTATATCGCACAATAGGGTGCCAATATACGTTTAGGGCACCAATAACATGCGTTTTCTTTTATTGAAGTATTTTATTTATAAACTCTTTCACAAACTTGTAAACCTCCTCTCAGGTTTGTTGGGGTGAAAACTACATTTATAAATGTTATTTTTTGTCTAGAAACTCTTGAATTTTATTATTCTGGTATGGGTTTACAGATCGTGGGTTCAAGGTAACTGACCGGTTTGTAAACAAATTAGTAGAAAGGAACATTACAGATTTAGCATCCTTCAATTGCTTATCAAATGTTAGTATAAGCTTTAGCCACAAAATATAAAATAAATCTTTAATACATAACCTATATTATCGCGAACGTGTTAAGTTCAGTTGAATCCATAATTCATTTGGAACACCATCTAGTTTTGAATGCAATTAGTCCTTAATGTAGAAGTTGAATTAATGATGTATTTGGTAGCAAGAACATCAGGTATATAGCTTTAATGATTAGATGTGGTCCTATTAAACTAGAGGGATGTCCAGGTGCATTACATCAAAATCACTTTAAAGTTAAGGCGTGTTATGTATTTCATCATCTTTTTTTCCATTTCCTTAGAAACTGTATTGTTACATTTTCACTTTTGACATTGACTCACCAAAAAGAGCAAATTGGCTTGTCCATATCACTGATATGCACATTTTTTCTGTCATATTTATTTATGACAGGAAGTCTAAATTGTATCACTTTTCCTTTCGTCTATTATTTTTATTTATACAAAACTATTAGCTATCTAAATCAATGATGCTGTTCAATACTTCAAATTATCTATAAGTTGTATATGGTCTGCTAAACACCAGTGTTTTTGGGCAAGGAACTGGTGAGAAAAATCTTAAAAATTATTGTGGTAGGTTTCAGCTGGTGTGTGGGCAAGGTTATTGTTGCCAACTGAGAAAATAAAATTAAAGTGGCTAAATGTCGTTTTGATTGGGAATTTTTATAAAGATAATTCAATAAAAAAAGGTTTTTTGCAAACCTATTCAGTTCAAATTTACTCCACCAGAAATGAGATAATGTACTGTTTCATACGTTTAGTCATATTACCAATAATAACACACTGACCGGGAAACGCATGTTTTTGAAATAACGAGTACTACGACAATTAAGGAAAAAAAAAATTTATGAGTGCCAAAACAGTATACAGCGTATGCAATTTCAAAAAATATTACTTTCAGTTCAGTGTTTAAAAATGACATCTGTAGGGTGCCGGAATATCTGTCAAGTAATTACGAGGGCTGTTCAGAAAGTAAGGAACGTTTTTGAATAAAAAAAAATAAGCTCAATAAAAATTATTTATTATATACATCTGAAAGAGCAACTAAGCGGTATCGTAGCGGTAGACAAGCTTTGAAATTCCTTCATCATAGAAATCTACCGCCTGCGATGTCAGCCACTCAGTGACGCTCGCCTTGAGCGCGTCGTCGTCGTCAAAGCGCTGTGTTGCTAGCCAGGTCTTCATTCTTGGAAACAAGTGAAAATCGCTTGGTGCAAGGTCAGGACTATGGGCCGGATGAGGAAAAACCTCCCATTTGAACGACTCAAGGAGTTCTTTGGTGCGGTCTTGCACAAAATTTGTGGTAGCTTAACCTTTGTGTGACAATTTCAAACAAAAAAGTCCGTGGAACTTGTGAGAAACAAAGCGAAAGCTCCGTTATTGTGAATCGGCGGTTTTTGCGAACCTTTTCATCAACTTTAGCAACCAGTTCATCAGTCACAATGCTTGGGCGTCAGCTCTTCGCTTCGTCATGAACGTCAGTTCGGCCATTTTTAAACTGAACGCACCATTTTCTCACAGAACTTTCATTCATTACGTTGTTTCCGTAACCTTCACACACTTGGCGAAAAATGTCAATCAGTTTTAAGTTTTTTTCCAACAAAAACCGTATCACTGACCGCACCTCACAACTGATTGGATTTTCAATCGCTGCGCACATCTTCAGTTGAAATTGCGAAAAAACGGGCAATGCGGAAATTTTGTCACTGCTGGACAACACTGAACATTTGTCACAAATGTCGTCACTGAGTTGCCGAGTGAGTACGCACCAAAATGTACGAGATCGGCGCACGCCTAGCGGCGTCAGACAGAAACGTTCCTTACTTTCTGAATAGCCCTCGTTCATCTGTGGTTCACCTCCTGCTTTGATACAGTGTTGAGGCTTAATTAATACCTTCTACTGATTTTGCTAACATCTCTCTAGGAATGGCAATGATTTTCTGATAAATAGCTTCATTAAGCTCCTGTATTGTTGATGTAGGATATCATTTATCCTTATTTTTTTGAAGACAACGATGGTAGAACAGTCAAGGATAACAACGCACAACAATACCTGGAAATGTTGGAAGAATATATTTTGTCTGAACTGCACCGTCACTGTATAGAGATACGTAATGTACGCTTCCAACAAGGTGGAGCAACAACCCATACGGCTTGCATTAGTATAGAATTCCTTCGACGAACAATGCCTAAAAGAGTGATCTCATGCCTTGGTGATGTCAATTGGCCTTCTCGCTCACCATATCTTACAATACCAGATTTATTTCTGTATGGATTTTTGAAATCTAAAATCTACATTAACAAGCCACGAACAATACAGAAACTTAAAGAAGCTATTTGCCAGGAAATCATCGACATTCCTAGAAAGATGGTAGCAAAATCAGGGGAAAGTTTTAAAAGACGCCTTCAACATTGTATTAAAACAGAGGCCCACCTTACAGATGTAATTTATAAACGCTGAACTGAAAGTAATATTATTTTGAAATTGCATTCTGTGTACATGGTTTTGCCACTCATAATTTTTTTTTTTTTTAATTGCCTTAGTACTCATTATTTGAAGAACATGGGTTTCCTGGTAATCACCCTTTAAAATATAATATAAGCTGGCAATAGAGTTAAAGTGGGTAAATAAGCATGGAAATTAACTCATTGAAGAAAAATGTGTATGTTATTAGATTGCTTGCCTACTAGACTGTGTAAATGATCTTCAAGTTGATAGGATTGTGCAGTATGTAAAATCTCTACAACAGCCTGATGGCAGTTTCATTGGAGATAGGTGGGGCGAAGTAGATGCAAGATTTTCTTTTTGTGCTGTGGCATGTTTATCATTATTGGTAAGTTTAAGTAGTTACTATAAAAATGCATTGTGGTTTTTGGGCTTTATGATTGGTTTGGTAAATTTTACCACAATTGTTTGAATTTATTGATTTATTCAATATAAGTAGGCCACATTTAGCTAAAAATGTGTCTAAAAAAGTGACAATTTTTTCATCTTTGTATACATCTGTAATATCAGTGTTTTCGAATTGCAAAAAAAAAAATAATAGTTTACTTTCATTGTTGATGTATTTGAAAACTTGTTTCGATTTTTATTTAATCTATTACATTTGAAGTCAGTTTTTATAATATCTCTTTGACAAGTTCTGTTGAACTTATCTTAGTTTCAACAACTAAGATATTAAATTTGTTTTAATCACATTTTGACTTCTAATCATTGTTAAATTTTTACAGTCACGTTTCTCACAGTTCATAATTATTGATGATTTAAAAAACTTTTTTTTCAATGAAATTTAGTTTTAAGAAATCTTATTACTTTTGAAGTCCTCAGTTTAATTTGTTAACACATTTTAAAGTTAGAATGTATATTTCTGAAAGAAAATCACACGTCTACAATTTGGTACTTTACAAAAGTACTTAGCTGGACATCTTGACTATTTTTCTCTAAAACAAATTAACTCAAAGCGCAACTTGATAGACATGTTAGTCTATAAACATCTCAAATTACAACCATCAATTACTTGTTTTTTCAAACTTGGGCTAGGTGCGCTCTCATTTTCGACCAATAATAGGCTTTCTTGCTAAGTAACTTTCTCCCTCCCCACTATCGGTTCATATCGTCATTTCCTTTAGTTTCTCCTCTCTCCTGCTATCTTAGTCTAAAATTGTTCTTGTTTCAATAAATACTTTTACAAATAATATAACTTATTAACCATATACAACTTTTTAAATCGTTATTAAATCAAAATTTTATTTTTTTGACGTTGTTAACAGGTTTTTTTGGTGATTAAAGTTAAATGTCAATCACCTTTCTGTGTTGATTTTGATATTTTACTTATTTCAATTCTGCTTTGCTTCAATGTAAGATGGTTTTCATAGTTTGAGCAAACTAATAATAATAATTTTAAAAAAAAATGCAGATAATTTTAACAGATGTACTTACAATGGATTGATCAGATTAATTCATGCTATTTATATTTTGGAACGGCATACTTATTATATCTTAAACTTTAAAATTTAACAAAATGTTATAATTTCACTTTTATAATGTCCAATTGCTTATGGAGTTCGGCCCATTATAAGGTATGTGAGGCCTAGATGTTCAAACTCATTGTTTTTTCATTTAATTGTTTCTATTCTCAATAAGCAACCAGATCACAACACCCCCCCCCCGCTTTAACATAGGTAGTAAGTAGTAAAACAGAGAAATATGCACTACAATGTTCCCCCCTTTTCATACTGCTGCTATGCATAACCTTATGATATTCTTGTAAGCTTCAGGCATCAGGACAAATTCCTACTTTACAAACAGAATTAACTTGAACTGTGCCACAGTAAAAATATTGGCAAAAGCTCTAATATCACAAAAATAATAAAAAATAACTAATTTTACAAGTTAATATTTGTTAATGTTTTGATTATTTTTGTGGTATTTTGTTGTTTTTGCCAATATTGTTATTGTAATATTTTGTACTACGGTGATCTTGATATTTTATATTGAACTGTGAGTGGTTTGTATATTGAACTGTGAGTGGTTTGGATATTGAACGGTGAGTGGTTTGTATATTGAACTGTGAGTGGTTTTTGCACTATCTCAAACATCCAGAGACATGAGCTGGTAGAGCTGGATCTGAATTATGAGATTCCAAAACATTAGGTGATGTCCCAAATCAATGGGACAATATTTCTTTATCATTATTTAAGTATTTATTAACTCATTCATTATTCATGAGTGTCAAACTTTAACACAATTTGATAATAATTTTGTAATAAATGAAGCTAACCATTTTATAATGTTTATCTGAATATACATTTATTAAAATTTATTGTGTATTAGGGAAGGCTTGATGCTATTGATATGGACAAAGCAGTAGAATTTGTCCTGTCCTGCCGTAATTTTGATGGAGGATTTGGCTCACGACCTGGTTCAGAAAGCCATGCCGGTCTTATTTACTGTTGTGTTGGATTTCTCTCTGTTACTGGTAATTTGGTTATATAATTATCAAGGTTTATTTATAAAAAGAAGATGTTAGCTTTGATTGTGAGTTGTGATAGTTTAAAAATGATTTTATGAAATCATAAATATTTGATTTTATTAATCAACAAGGATTTATAAGTCAAGCACACTTCAATGAAAAAATACATCATAGCTTTAACTTATTGAAGACAATAGCTTAGTTTTCAAAATGTATTTGATTATTAAAATCATTTATAAAGGTGTAACATTATCACTCTAGAAATCATCACTCTAATTTGTAACATCTTGTTTGCTAGATTGTAATTTTGTAATAAGACCCTCTGATGATGATGACATGGTCATCGAAATGCACATAAGGGTTTAATGTTAAGTAACTTGTTATATTTGTTATGTTTGATTATTTTTTTTATTGGGGTTCTTTCCAATATTTTCATTGTAACATTATTATATAGAGAAAAGACATATGACATTTGTTAACATTTATTCAAGGGTCTTATAGTGTATTAAAATTTAATAGTTAATATAAGTGTTAATATTACTTCAAACTAGGGATGGGTCGATTCTGATTCTCGATTCCAGGAATCGTTGATTCTAGGTGGTATCGAGGAATCGTCGATACTCGATTCTTCATTATAAAAGTGTCGATTCCGATTCCTATTTTGTTAACTATTAAAATATGTGTGTGGAGTACTTTATTGGAAAAATAATTAATTACCAACCTTGTCTTATTTATGTATTAGTTGCTTTGAATAAATTAAGTGATTAAAGTAAACGAAAATATTAGTATTTATGAGGCAACAGCAATCAAGATCGTAACCATTTCTGGTCGTTTGACACCGCTCGTCTCTCACTCTCTCTCTCACTAGAGCGGGTTCAATAGTCTCTCTCTCTCCCCCACGTGTCTTACTGCCACTGATTTATAGATGTCAGAACAAAACACAAAATGTACAGTGAAAACTCGATTAACCGTGGCCATGATGGTTGAGCGAATAGAGACGGATAACAGAAACACTGTATTATTCCTCCGAAACTTAACCTCAATTAATTATATTAGAGACAGATATCACTCTCACAGTAATGTAATATATTTGGGACCGAAAAGAAATAAAACACGATTGTAATAGCAAATGAAACTATTTATTACATGATAAACAGATCCGTACAGTAGCTACAAATGTAGCAAAATAATGTACAGTAATATAAACTTACAGGTGAAATAGTTCGTGTAGTTTAACAAACAAAGCGAACGCGTCACTGCACCTTAATACTTTAGCTGCCGGCCACAATATCGCCGTTTTCATAGAGAATTGCGAAAATATTTTAAGCTCATTTTTAAATAACGTGTTCTTATACTTTGTTCCCCTATCATATCTAAGTATGAATATACGTTTCTTATCATAATATTTATAAAAATATGTGTCGGAGCAACTGGCCCAACATAGTTTTTTTCTACCGTAAATGAAACGTAAATAAACTTCGTCGGACCAATTGACCCGACATTGTTTTTGATTTAAATAAATTTTATTATCTGTGCAACACTGTTTTGGTATTTTTTGTGTTTTGTGTTAGCAAGAAACAACTAAACCATAATTTCATGTCCCGGTTACCCAAATAATAAACTGACTGGTGATAAAAGTGTTTTGGCGCCTATCACTAAGACACGTAAACGTGTCACATGTGATTGATTTGTGAGTTTATAAACATTTTGAATATAGAACTAAAGTGTAATATATTCTCTCTCTGATAAGTA